>OX359276.1:17938928-18553571 GCA_947179155.2 Hedera helix
TCCAAAATTTTACACAGGCTATATCCTAAGGTACGCTTACCCTAGAACTATAACTTAATGCTCTGATACCAATTTTGTCATGCCCCGAAATCCACCTGTTTACTTGGTCGGATTTCGTGCTGACTTGTGCAACCTCATTCATAACATTTATTAACTTAAAGGTAAATTACGCAATAAGTTTTTATAAAACTCGCAATATTATTGATTTGAATCGTATTACAATTTCCAGGATCTCAGTTTCTGCAATTTCAATTACAAAAGTCATATAGACTTAAAATTTCACTATACAATATGAAGACGATAATAAACTATCTCTTCATCAATCTCTTTACCGCCAGATATTTCCATTATACTTCATTTACTGAAATTTAGAAAGATATTTGCAAAAATGAGCATACGAATGCCCAGCAAGTCTAACAGAGATATATATATAAGAAGAGAATCACCTTTTCAAGAAACCTCATTCATAATATTTATTAACATAAAGGTAAATTACTTAATAAGTTTATATAAAACTCACAATATTATTGATTTGAATCGTGTTACAATTTCTAGAATCTCAATTTCTGCAATTTTAATTACAAGTCATATAAAATTTCAATATGAAGACGATAATAAACTATCTCTTCATCAATCTCTTTACCGCCAGATATTTCTATTATACTTCCTTTGCTGAAATTTGGAAAGATATTTCCAAGAATGAGCATACGAATGCCCAACAAGTCTAACAGAGATATATATATGAGAAGAGAATCACCTTCTCAAGATATATATAAAGAACAGATCGAAACACGATATCAAACGATTATCAATATAGTAAACTGAGTGGCTCCCCACCCGTGAACTAATGAATCAGTTCCCCGTCTCATCTACACTTCTACACTTCTACGTTCAACCATATTTTTTTGCCTGAGAATTACCGAGGTCTTACATATGCGTTGAACCCTATTTGTATCTTCAGTGTAGTTAAATCGATTTCCTAACACATCTTAAACTCCTGCCCATACAAGAGAGTCGTTCGATCTCAAATACTAACATGAGTTTTCAATTGAAATACAACAATGACTAACACGTTGGCACATAACCGATAACAAGCATGTTAATGCACGGGGTGCAAAGAAACAACACTTGCATAATAAACGACTTCAAAATATAAAATACGACATTGCACGAAGTGCATATTCGCAAGTCAATTGACCTGTACAGATAACATTCAGAACGTGCACGGAGTGCATAACAAGTTAGATCTTGCACGGAGTGCACACATAAGTCAGAACTTGCACAGAGTGCACACATAAGTCAGAACATCTCCCTGGTTATAAATCCAATGATGCTAAAGTTTGTTTTTATATCTTCCCTACATGGCAAGGTACACCGACATGTATCTAAACAGATTAATATGTCTCTTGGATCGGGTATAATCGTCTGACAAACATCCTTGTCAGACTGTTCATACTTTCTAGAATTCCCAAAATTATTGGTCATGGTCGGTCAACGAGGTTTGACCATGAATTTATCACAGCACAGTGATCCGATTGGGGTTATTTCAGTTTCATATTGTTAACCTCATGGTATACAACAACTAAAGACAAATATACAGCCTAAACTAACAATTTAAACGGATCAAAATGTCTAACAAAGTATACTGTCAAACATGTTCTTGGACTTTCTGGACAGCTTTGGACAATGACCTAAGATCTATCATTTTATATATCTAAATGTTATGGATCCATAATTACCCAACCCAGATCTCTTATATACATATTATCAGTCATTTCTAAACATTATAACATAAAATTTAACAAAGCATTAAAGATCTACTAGTGAATTAGGGTTTTACCTCTTTGAAGCAAAAATTCCTAATTCCCTCCTAAATCCTGATCAAAGGAAGATCTAAGACTTATGGGTCTTTAATTATGACTGATATTGGTTGTGAATTTCGTGGGTTTCATCAATGGGAGTGCTTGCTATTTATAGGAGATCTAGGGTTAGGGTTTAATGGTCTTTAAGCCATTTTTGTTGTTTGCTAAGTTTGATCCTTTGATGATGAGGCTATGGTCAGTTTGCAGAGGCTATGTTCATCAATTAATGTTGGTGAATGCACTTGAATGATTGCAAGAGGTGACACACATTTCCAATTCAAGTGGACAAGGATTTGCCACCATTTTGTTTTAAGGAAGAAAAATCCCATTTCGCTTCCTTGTTGCTTTGTGTGGCTGAGATTTGAGGGGTGTTTTAGTCATTTCCCAAGTGTTTTTAGGGTTTAGGGTTTGGCCATTAGTGTTTATATTTTTAGGATTAGGTTTTACTAATTAAGATTAGGGTTCCTAATTAGGTTTAGGGTTTTCAAATTATGTTTCAATAATTTAATTTTAGAATATTTTATTTCATTTGTTAATAGATAACAACACACATTATTAATTTCGTAAAGTAATTACACATATTATTAAGTACAAATATGTTTACTTGTATTAAAAAAGAAATTCTTAAAATTTCTTATTAGAAATTTGGATTGTTACATTCACTTCCCCTTATAAGAATATCGTCCTCGAAATTAGAAGGTAATCTACAAAATAAAAGCGAGTTATCTTTTCGCATTTTATCCTCGAGCTCCTACATAGCTTTTTCAACGTTTTGATTTCCCCAGATGACCTCTAACTGAGTATATCACTTTATTACGCTACTGGTTCCTTCCGATCAATGATTCGGACAGGAATTTTTCACATATAACAAATTTTTCTTGATTTGAATAGACTCATAGTACGGGCACGTGAAACATATTTTGAATGTGACATATCCCAGGAGATGGGGCTACCTCATAGGCTACCTCATCTATCCTCCTCGATATCTGTAATGGTCCAATAAATTTTGGACTCAGTTCTACCCGTATTGCCAAAACGTATGTTGCCCTATCAAGGGAACACTGTCAAGAATACGTGGCTCCCAACGTTGAAGTCTCTTGGTTGTTTCTGTTGATCCGCATACTCCTTCTGTTGGTCCTGAGTGTTTGCAATCTCTTGCGTACAATTCATATAACTACCGTGTTCTATTGAACTATCTCGGACTCTAGCATTTGTCATTCCCCAACTTCGTCCCCACAAAGGTTTTCGACAATAATTCTCTTTAACTTATGAGACATTTACTTACATATTCTGTTATTGCTTCTTTCATGTTTGACCACCAAATATGTATTATTACTCGGGTGAACAGCGAACTTAAAGCTATATGATTCTTTTAAGATTTCTTCTTTTAGTGCTTGTACTGAGAAAACCCAGATTTTTATCCTCATAGCTCAATACCCCATCTTTGTCTATTCTATTCTTTGTATGAGTGATTTCGGTTTTTACCTTTTTGACACTCTTTGTTTGTCTACTGTATTTCTTTGACTCTGTACAACAAAGTTAAAACATTCTTTACAACGAAAAATTTATGGGTAGAGTTAGCTGGAACTCTTACCTAAATCTTAAATTTGTTAAAATCATTTATCAGTACCTCGTTGTTTTGTTATTACTCTTAATTTCATCCGACATAACGTGTCTATAATGACACCAAATTGTGACTTTCCATTTACTATGGATAGCACCTCACACTATACTTGTTACTGTTTTTATACGGTGTTCCTTACGGAGAGTCTAGATTTTTAGGGATGACATAGGATTTCACAGTCAGAATCATTTGTCAACTCTAACCACCTTCTACTACTGTTGGCTTAGTTTATTATTAGGGTTTTGATTTCCCTTTATATTTTGATTTCTAGGTTTTAGACAAAATCTAACTATGTGCTCTACTGACCCGTAATTGAAACATTAGTCATTTCTATTTATTTTTAATATGGTTTCTATTATGAAGACACTGATTGGGGTAATGCCTATGTTGTCCACAGATAAAATAAGTGGTTTTTATACGACATACTTCTTTTTTATCCCTTGTTGCACACGCCATAGAGATCAAATCTCTTATTATTTTTGTTAGTATTATTATTACTTTCCTTCTTGTGATTTGTAATTATAATTATTTCCCCCTCTATTAGAGTTATTTAAAGAAATGGCATCCCACCTCCTTTTGTTGTCTTTGTACTTTCTCCTTGAACTTTCTTTTCCTTCGTTCTTACCTCTCTCCTTTTGTAGAATTTTATTAACACATTGCTCTCTCTCTCTCTCTCTCTCGCAGTTATTTTTAGATGTGTTGGTCTCAACAGGTGGTGGTTTTTCTTGTTTACTCTATAATAATAACAAATAACTATTGTTTGGGGTTTGCCTCTATTGGTTCCATGTTATTTTTGTTTTTAATCCCCTTTGTGGTGCCATTGTCTAATGACAACAGGTATACTAGTATAAATACAAGTACACACATACAATTAAATAACCACTTGGTTTAATAAACATATCTTGTATATCATACAATATAAGTTACATATTAGACTAGTGATATACTATCACTAGTTACAAAACGATTTCCCTCTTTAAAACTTTCTACTATACACTACTAGAAAGTAACTCTAGCCCTATAATATACTTAATGATGACGAGCCTCATCATAGGAATCCTAAATCATGTGGCATACCACTGATCGATTTATAAGGTAATCTGTCATACCTTCCTCTATCGAATACCTAATCACCCTTCGTCAAATGAGTTACGATATCCTCGAACAGCTTGTTCTAACTGAGCCTGAAGAATTTGTTTCTCCCTTTTTACCTTTAGTAATAATATCCTCAATTAATTAGCAACATCTCTCTCTACTTCTAACAACCTTTCAGCTGCATCAGCTCTTACGTCTACCGCCTGAATTTATTCTATAGCTAGGTCTGTGATTGCTTGAACTACAAGATCATATTCAGCTTTACTTACTACTGGCTTTTCCTACTTGTGTTCTATCTCTTGTGGATCTATTACCTTTGGTAAGTCTTCCCAATCTGAGTCGGTCATCCCATAAAATTTTTACTTGTTTAGTATTATGATGAAGCAGTTTTACACAAAAAGATAATAAGCATTTTAGGTTATTTTATGTGTATTAAAAAAATTTACAGACTCAAAGACTATATCTTAAGGTACCTCTACCTTAGAGCTACAGTCTACAGCTCTGATACCAAATTGTGATGCCCCAAAATCTCTACACCTCCTGTAGCAAATTAGGTGCTCACACTGACTAATTAACTATAAATATTCCATAATACATAACTTCTATCAATCCCAGGTTCACAGTATCCCATAACAGATAGTAGTTCTCGTCAGAACAATTACTGTGTTTGGATACCCTCACTTGGATGTATAGATTCATGTCTCGTGGATATCTCTTTGATATCAATAGTTCCTATCTATCTGAAATTCACAGTATTAGATGAAAAGTTTGTTCCTGGAACAGAGGAGCAACTCTCTGTTCTTACAGAACTCCTTAAATCGTTCAACACCCTCATTCAGATGTATAGTTCATATAGATACTGTACTAAATCAGGACAACATTCTAAATAATCAAAATGTAAGTACAACGCAATAGATGTATCAAAAGATAATATATTTCATAACTTTGATTTCAATTACATAGATTTTCAAACAACGTATTGTTATTACATCAAAGTCTTAAAAGACTTAAATAGTACAAGTAAAAGCAATAAACCTAATCTAACGTCTCTTTCCATCGGACTTCATAATTGAATGATCTGGATTATCTTTCAATACTGCAAATAAAATAATATTTGCAAGGATGAGCTACAAATGCTCAGCAAGTCTCAATAAAATGAATAAACTACTCACATTGTGTCTGAATTCGAAAGAATCTTTAGTTCAAAAAATTTCCATTTATATATACTGAGGTTGTCTCTCAAACCACACATATTATGATTTCTGTCAGTCATAAAGACTTAAAAACTATAGGTTGATCTGTTTAACCGGACTTTAATAATCATTCCAAGAGGTCATGTAGACTTGGGAATCATTGGTTCGAATATTTAACCGGAGATCAACCTGTTTATATCCTAAGAGTATGCATATCATCCTACCATTGTTCTAGACACACTGAGGTCAGTACTTTAACTGCCTAAACCACAGTCAGTGTACAACTGCCCGGTCATCACTCTTATATAAAAAGGCAAAATTTTAATATATATTTTGTACCAAACAATATTGGTTTCCATTGATATCTTATCAAGTCAAATTCACGCAAATAATAGCTCAACACTTTAAGTTATGCTTGAACAATAAGCAATAACTTTACAATAATAGATAACACGAACAATATAATGTAATGAATTCAAAAATTGAATAATAAGTTTGTATATAAATGTACAAGGAATAGAATACTTTCTTAAAAATAAACAAGATCAAAAAGAATTATCAGAATAAATATTTCACACAATTAAGAATTTCATAAGTCAAATGAAATTCAACAGTTAAAAGTATGCTATTGCACAGTGTGCAAAAGATAATAAAATTGCTCAATAAAATGAGTTTGATATAGTAAACTTGCTCAATGAAAATAAATTCAAGATAGGAAACTTGCACTATGTGCGAATGTCAAGAATTCATGTGGAATAATTTACAATAATTAAACCACTTAGCATATACTTGAAATATAATTCGAGTTTGAGTTTAGAAAACTTGCGTGGTAATCGTACGTGGTATTTAGACTTGTATTTAAAGCCTAAATATATTTATTATATAACAATAATAATTGTTAGAACATATTAATTATGTTTATGATTTGGTGTCGATTCGTCACTTTAATTGTTGTATTAAGTGTTATATAATGTTTATATAATTTACCTGTCGCTAATTACCTTGTTAAAGGTTTATATATTAAGTTTACAAAACTTGTCCATCGCTAAAAGTCAATTTAGAAGCACCCTAGATTGATTTTTAGTTAATTAACACTATATCTGTCACTATAAGTATTTTAATTAATTTTATTATTAAAGTTTATTAAATTTGTGATTTATTGTTATAGCTACAGATCCAATCCGTCGCTATATGGTATTTATAATGAATTTAAAAGAAATCTGTCGCTAAGTTCGTTGCTACAGGTAATTAATTTTAATTACTTATAAAATCTGCCACTGAAACTATAGCGATGGTATTGTCCATCGCTATAAGTGTTCTTGGTCTGACCGGAAGCAGACTGTCGCTAAAGCCTATAGCGACAAGCTGTCCGTCGCTAATTCTCAATGTTCCTGAAGAACACCGGAAGCTGCTGTCGCTAAAGGTCTATAGTGACAGTCTGTTCTTCATCTGCCCAGACAGGTTGGTCATGGTCGGGGAGGCTAGTTTGACCAACTTTAATTCTCAGGTCGGGTACTGTTTTGAAAAAATAATTGTTTCTGTGTGTAGTAGTCATGTAATACTACAACTAAAACCCAAATTTGGGCTTAAAACAAAACTCAATAGGAAGAATAAACTCGGTCAAACTAGGTTGACCGGTTGTTCTTCTGTTTCTAGGTAGCCAAAAATTTTCTGGGTTTCATGGTCGATCAGGCACTTTCGGGCAAGAACATCTCCCTGGTTATAAATCCGATGATGCTAAAGTTTGTTTCTCTATCTTCCCTCCATGGCAAGGTACACAAACATGTATCTAAACAGACTAATGTCTCTTGGATCGGGTATAACCGTCTGACAAACATCCTTGTCAGACTGTTCATACTTTCTGGAATTTCCAGAATTATTGGTCATGGTCGGTCAACGAGGTTTGACCATGAATTTATCACAACACAGTGATCTGATTGGGATTATTTCAGTTTCATATTGTTAACCTCATGGTATACAATAACTACAAACAAATATACAGCCTAAACTAACAATTTAAACGGATCAAAATGTTTGACAAATTAGACTGTCAGACATGTTCTTGGACTTTCTGGACAGCTTTGGACAGTGACCTAAAATTTATCATTTTATGTATCTAAATGTTATGGATCCATGATTACCCAACCCAGATCTCTTATATACATAATATCAGTCATTTCCAAACATTATAACATAGAATTTAACAAAGCATTAAAGATCTACTAGTGATTAGGGTTTTACCTCTTTGAAGCAAAAATTCCTAATTCCCTCTTAGATTCTAATCAAAGGAAGATCTGAGGCTTATGGGTTTTTAATTGTGACTGATATTGGTTGTGAATTTCGTGAGTTTCATCAATGGGAGTGTTTGCTATTTATAGGAGAGCTAGGGTTAGGGTTTAATGGTCTTTAAGCCATTTTTCTTACTTGCTAAGTTTGATCCTTTGATGATGAGGCTATGGTCGGTTTGCAGATGCTATGTTCATCAATTAATACTAGTGAATGCACTTGAATGATTGCAAGAGGTGACTCACACATTTCCAATTCAAGTGGACAAGGATTTGCCACCATTTTGCTTTAAGGAAGAAAAATCCCATTTTGCTTCCTTGTTACTTTGTGTGGCTGAGATTTGAGGGGTGTTTTAGTCATTTCCCAAGTGTTTTTAGTGTTTAGGGTTTAACCCTTAGGGTTTGGCCATTAGCGTTTGCATTTTAGGATTAGGTTTTACTAATTAAGATTATAGTTTATAATTTTGGATTAGGGTTTCCTAATTAGGTTTAGGGTTTTCAAATTATGTTTTAATAATTTAATTTTAGAATGTTTTATTTCATTTGTTAATATATAACACACATTATTAATTGCGTAAAGTAATTACACATAATATTAAGTACAAATATGTTTACTTATATTATATAAAAAAAAAAAATCTTAAAATTTCTTATTAAAAATTTGGATTGTTACATGGGCAATCCGAAGAACTATTCAGACATTAGAAGACGTGTTAAAATGGACAGGAAACTGGGATGTTTATTTAAGTTTGGTGGAGTTCGCATATAATAATAGTTGTTAAGCTAGTATTGGTATGACTCCTTTTGAAGCATTGTATGGTAAGAAGTGTTGAGCTCCGACTTGCTAGGATGAGGTTCGAGAAAGGGTAATAGAAGGACCGATTTGGTAAGGATTACTACAGAGAAAGTAGCTGTGGCTAAAGAAAAATTAAAAGAAGCTCAGTCGCGACAAAAGAGTTATGATGTTCATAAGAGGGCTCTTGAATTTACACCTGACGATCATGTATTTTTGAAGGTCTATCCATGGAAAGGTGTTTGAAGGTTTGGTTTGAAAGAAAATCTTAGACATTGTTTCATTAGACCTTTTGAAGTTCTTGAGAGAGTTGGAAAGGTAGCGTATCGGGTGGCTTTACCTCCACAATTATCTCATGTGCATAATGTCTTTCATGTTTCGGCATTAGGGAAATATAATTATCATCCACTTCATGTGAGGAAGAAGTTGAGGCAATTTTAGATCGTCAGGAGCGGGTTATGAGGAGGAAGACAATCCCATTTGCTAAAGTTTTGTGGAAAAATCATCTGCAGCGCGAAGCTACTTGGGAGGCGGAAGAGAGTATTTGGCAAGAGTATCCTCACCTCTTTGATGTTAGGTAAGTCTGTGTTCCTTTTTTGATTCCGGGGACAGAATCATTTTTAAGAGGGAGATAATGTAATACCCAAAGTCCCACATCGGTTATAAGCTTAGATATGTTCTCTACTTAACCTATAAATTAATGTAATACTCAAAGTCCCACATCAATTATAAGCTTAGATGAGTTCTCTACTTGGCCTATAAATAGGGTCAAGTAAAGTATTGTAAATCATCCTAGCAAACTGCGAACCTCATAATTCCTTGTATGTTTTTCCTTGTGCATTTATTTAATTTCAGCATTATTATTATCATTTTGTTAGCCTTAATTATTGTATTTTATTTAGTTTCTTAGTTGATATTTTGGTATATCCTTTTAAAGATGGAAAAAATATTTTTGTAAATATACTTATATTTATTTCTATTTTGGAATGAACAAGAAGGCTGTTAATTATTAATATATTAAATACTATATATATTACCATGATCAGAATATCTATATATGTACTTTTGTTATTTGGATAAAATTTATAATTAATAGAAACTGGATTTGTAAATTAAGTTATTTAGAAATTGGATTTTTAAATTAAGTTATTTAATGGGCTAGGTACTACTCAATTCCATCGTTAAATAAAATAATGAAGATTTTGGCATTATTTTGGCCATGTTTTAAGCAACTCAATTATAAAGAAAATAAATTTTAATTTATTAATTTAATGTATAAGATGGAGGATTCAGTATATAAAGTAATTAAATAATAAAATTGTAGTGCTTAATAAATATGTAATATTTTGTGAATAACGAGACTAGCAAATTGCATTTGAAAATTTCAAGTATTATATTGCTTACTTCAGGTACGGATTCCGTACTCATTCAGTTGTACTCCTGTAATTTTAATTTATTCGTTTTACTTCTAATTTAGAATTCGAGTTTTGTTTCGATATTTAGTTCATAGTCGAATTCATATGATAGTTTTGTTTGAGTTTGGATATTCGTAAATTCGTTTCTTCATTGTGGTTCGTATTTAAAATAATTCGATATCATTTGAAGATGGCCATGCAAGCCTTGTGATTTGAACCCTTTTGGCTTATATTTTGTACTTTGAACCTTAGGGTATACTTAAGCTAACCACCTGTGGGGGTACCACAAGCATGTCTTCTTGATATCGGGGCATGACACTTTTCGTGGCGGTGTGATTAGTCCACGACGTATCCTTTTGTATGCTCTAGATGTGAGTTTTGGCCATTTGATATATTTGTTCAGTATACGTATGGGTCAACCCAGTATTTGATTTGATTTGTTATGTATGCTCTAGATGTGAGTTTTGACCATTTGATATATTTGTTCAGGATACGTATGGGTCAACCCAGTATTTGATTTGATTTGTTATGCAGATTAGTGACTTATGTGTCGTGCGTACTATCTGGTTTGATTCGCATACATCATGGTACTGATGTATTTTGTTAGCCTTCGACTAATTGTATGAGCTCAATATGAAATTGTCACCTTATAAATATTTGATTCAGCCTTTATCTTATTAGACTCCTTTCGATTATACTTGTTCGATCATTAGTGTTCATCGTTTATATCTAGCCTCGCTAATTTTGATATATTCATAATTCGTTCGTAGTTTGTATTCGTTCATTCATTTGGCTATTTTGGTACATTGTTGTAATGTGATATATTGTGCATCTCTATATCCGTACTGGGCGATTAGCTCACGATGTGTTCTTTTTCTGGCAGGTAATTAGGGGTGATCAGGATTTGTGGGATGAGAGCTACCTATGATCCAAATAAGTCAATTAGTTTTTAAATTATTTTTAGATTTGTGTTTTCTAGTATTTTGTAGATGGATGTTTTGGGCCTATTTGGCGTTCATTCTTAGAAGTAGAGATTATGCTCTATTTAAAATGGCATTTATGACGGTTGGTATTCAGCCTATTTGGAGATATTTTGAGGTTATTGCAGGATTATATTTATTATGTTTTGTAGGTGACATCCCTTTCCCTCTGAGAAAGGAGGTGTTATACTCATAATCCGGTTCTTCACGATAGAACGCAGCATGTGATAAGCATTTTATCAAGGAAAAAATTGAAAGTGGACTGATTTGTATGCCTTACATCCCTACTGCAGAACAAATTGCCCTAAAGGACTACCTTTAGAGACAGTGCGACAAGTTAATCAGCAAGCTAGCTATGGAAGACATCTTTAAACCAGTTTGAGGGGGAGTGTTGGAATATTTGGTGAATTATTACTGAATATTAGGAGATTATGTAAGGAAGATTTGGTTTTCGATATTAGGAAACCCGTGTACACAGCTAGGAGATATTCTGTAATTATTGTAATCACTATTTTCTAGGGCGTTTGTTTCTGATTTGTAGTCTTGTAATTAGGATAACTTTCCTTTCCTGGATTAGTTTCTCACAGACGTGTATATAATCATGTAATTCCCTTTGAAGAAATACAACCTACAATTATACAAATATTCAAAATTCTTGTCTTCACCTTGTTTATAGATTTCATGTATCATGAGGTTGAAGGTGACTGAGGAGTCATTTGGGGACAATGTGTTTGGGATGATGAAAGATTGGTCAATAATAACTATATCTAGAATAAAGTTCATTTGTGCATTCATAATTTTATTTTTTATTTAATTTTAAGTTGAATTGGAAAAGATGTAAACAAAAAATGCGTCATATTGTCTACATCAATGAACTTTACGTGGTTTTGGATATTGAGCCATTATCTTCGCAATTCAACGTGGCATTGGAATCGATCCCAACACCTAAGGTTTGAACTTTTGGCCATGAGACCACCCGAGCACAACGGGCTTAGTTGCTTAAAATGCCCAATAAATAAATCATATACTAAATGAATTGATTTCTCCCACCAGAATATTAAAAATAAATTATGTTAACATTAAAACTAAATCAAAGTAAATTGCAATAAATCCTATTAAAATTAAATTGCATTACAAATAAATCATATTAATACTAAATTGCATTGGGAATAAATAATATTAAAACTAAATTATATTGAAAATAAGTTATATTAAAACTAAATTATATTGAAAATAAGTTGCATTAAAACTTAATTTCATTAAAAGTAAATTGTATTTAAAAGTAAAACTAAATTACATTAAATTAATTGGTCCACCTGAGAGGGAATTGAATGAATTGGTCTGCAACTCCGCCACCCTAGTCTGCCGGAAATGGCTTCATCTGGAAAGATATTTCTGGAAATGGCTCCACCTGGAAAGCAACAAGAGCTGGGGATTTTCGCCTCTTAAACCCTAGGAATTCAATTAATTACAGTAATGTCAAAGATCTGTTTGAGTTTAGGGCAATTTATATCCCTTTTACTGCGATTCATTTTCTTCAAAATCCTTTATTTACAAACTTATTGGATTCGAATAAATTCACTAGCACCCAAATTTGAAATACATATGTAAATGCCTTAGAATTCTTGGTGTCTGCCTTTTAACACCCCTTGTTCAAGTAGGAGTCAACAATTTGGGACCAAATCCATTGGACCCATTTCGTTGATTCTTCCCAGGAATAGAATAATCGGCAACGACCTCATTCAAAAACCTTCCTAATTTTCAAACCCTAGGTCATGAATTTGAAGACAAAAATCGAGAAATTGGTGTCAATCCCATATGCGAAATGCAACACAAATCCTAAAATTATCCGTGTCTTTGCTTGATATAGTTTTTAAATGGATTCACCATTGTTGACCTATGTGGTTTTAACTCTTGGGGTTCTTCTCGGCATCTTTACTCTGCTCGTTGAATCTCAGAATCCCCTTCCACCACCTCCACCTCAGCAGTCACCGCCTCCACCTTTGCCAATTCAATTAAATGGAGAACTTGTTGACTTGGCAATCAGAGATACAAGAAGCAGTTTAATTGTTAGCTTAAAGTCTATTTGTTATGAACAAATAGATTTTTATTTACTTTGATTTAGTTTTAATGTTAACACAATTTATTTTTAATATTCTTGTGGGGGAAATCATTTCATTTAGTATATGATTTATTTCTTGGGTAATTTAAGCAGCTAGGCATGTGGTGCTTGAGTGGTTTCATGGCCAAAAGTTCAAACTTGAGGTTTTGGGATCAATTCCTAGGAACAACGCATATTTTGGCCAAAATATGCTTAAGCTTCCACGTCACAAGTGTCACGTGTGCCACATAGGCAAGTCAACGCACGTCGCAAAAAGAAAATGACTCAATACCCAAAACCACGTAAAGTTTAGTGGTCACATTGTTAATGTCAGTCAACTAGCGTATGTTAATAAAGTTGGGAAAAACAAAGTCTCTCTCTTTAAGTAAATAGTATAAAGTGAAAAAGTTTTAGCTGATTGCTAAAAGCAGAAAAAATGTGAAAGTTGGTTAGTTTAAACATCATTTACCTTTAATATATTTACCGAGACAACTTGCGACTCTCTCACATGTTTGCTGAAAAGTAAACTAGTAATGAATTCAATCAAGGAAGAAGTGGAGTTATATGGAGAACTCTCAAACTACTTTGATTCAACTTAATTTTCAGTTGCACGCAATGACCTGTTAGAATGTAAATAGTAACAAGCTGCACCAAGATTATAGTATGATTAGGTCCAGGCACAATTGATTGGTCAGATTCCATTCCCTTCCATACGAGAGGCTCGTGCTCAGATACAGTATAAGGAGAGTCGTGTTATATCTCAAAGTAATTTTGACCACTGAGCATTAGTTGCTTCTTACACTCCTCGGTCTGGTCACTCCATATCATACCACTCCTTTTCCATCTCCGACACTGCCGTCTGTTGAGCAGGATTCCCAACGATGTGATTACAGTGGGAAGCCTAACCATACCTGAGACACTTGTTATAAGCTTCATGGGCGACCTATTCGGGGTTGAGGAGACCGTAATAGTGCCAAAGGCGGTCGTGGACCACATGCTCATTTGTCTACTCCGATAGGCCGTAATACTTACTCCTACTCCTACACCCATTACCCCAAGTGCTCCAAGTGCTTCTACTGCTCTTACTCCTAAGGAAATCTTAGCCTTTTGGACACTCATGTTCAACTTTGCTTCCTCCCATTATGCTTAGTCAGGTATAACTCCTCATGCTTTTCATGTTTCATCTCCCTATTCTACTTGGATTATTGATTCAGGAGCTTCAGAACATATGACTGGAAATTCAACACTATTTACCTTCTATACACCTTGTTCAGGCAAAGGTAAAGTTCTAGTAGTTGAAGGGTCTCTCTCACCCTATCTTAGGGAGAGGTTCAATCAATTCTACTTCCACTATATCTTTATCATTTATTCTTCATGTTCCTTCTTTTACTGCTAATTTATTATTTGTTCAACGTCTCACCACATCTCTAAATTGTTCCGTCACTTTTTTTTTCCTTTTCATTGTGTTTTTCACAACTTGGTGACGAGCTAGAAGATTGGCAATGATAATGTAGTGAGCGGTCTTTACTATCTTGATGCTCCTCAGGTAAGTATCTCTATGGTTGAGAATGGAATTTCTCCTCAGGCTCTTCAAACTACCTTTGACTTCAGCCTGACTTCTCTTCATCAATGGCATTCTCAACTAGGCATCCTTCGTTTGGTGTTTTAGAGTCTTTATTTCCGCATTTTACTAAGCATTGTAATAAAAACCAATTTCTTCGTGAACCTCGTGAATTGGCCAAACACAAAGTCTACTTATTCTTCTATTCATGAAAGTAATTCTAAGTCTTTTGTTGTTATTCATACTGATGTTTGGGGTCCCTCTCAGGTTATTCTCGTACTGATCATCGTTGGTTTGTAAGTTTCATTGATTGTTATTCTCATAGTACATGGATGTATCTTCTTCGTTATAAAAACGAAGTCTTTCCTCTTGCTTTCAAGAGTTTCATAAAATGATACTTAACACAATTTGATATCAAAATCAGAATTCTGCATAGTGACAATGGTTGGGAATATATTGATGGTGCTTTATCGTCAGATCTCAATACTCATGGCATTCTCCTTCATACCGCATGTGTCAAAACTCATGAACAAAATGGGGTCCCGTAAAGAAAAAACCGTCATCTCATCGAGATTACTTGCACTCTTATGTTCACTATGCATACTCCTAAACATCTCTGAGGTGATGTTCTCACTACATGTTTTCTCATTCAACGGCTGCCTTCCTGAGTTCTAAATAATTGCAGTCCGATTTCTCTTCTACACTCTGTAAGCCCTACTCTTTCTCCACGAGTTTTTGGTGTTGTGCTATGTTCTTGATAAAAACCCTACTCATGGCAAACTTGATCCTAAATCCATTCATTGTGTTTTCATTAGGTACTCTCCTACTCAAAAGGGTTACAAGTATTATTATCCTCCGTCTAACAGGGTTTATGTTGCCCGTGAATTTACTTTTTGAGAATTGGAATCTTTTTATTCGTCTCCATCTCCTCAAGGGGGACTTCTACAAAGGAGGAGTTGATTTCCATCTCCTACCTTTCCCACAGTCACTAACAACTCCGATAACTCATCTCCTGTAGTCACTTATAATTCTTTGAAGGACGAGTCATTGGATAGGCAAGACAAACCTGTATTGAGGACTTATTCTTGCAAGGACAGGGAGAAGACCACCACTGCACCTTCACAACACACCTGCTCTGCTCCGAGTCCTTCGTGCCCTCTATTGCTCTTCATGGTAATTCTAACTCCACTAATAACTGTGGTGTTGATCTTCCTATTGCTCTTAGGAAAAGTGTTGGGACTTGCACTCAACATCCTATTTCCAGCTTTATATCTTATACAATCTATCTTGCGTCTTTTCGTTCATTTATTTTTTCTCTATCTTCTATAACTGTTCTTCACGGGTGGAAAGAAGCAATCAAAGATGACAACTGAAAAGGGGCTATAGTAGAAGAAATGAATGCTTTGAAGAATAATGATACATGAGAGTTAGTTACTCTTTTCCCTATGGAAAGAAATTTGTTGGATGCAGGTGGGTATTTACAGTGAAGCAGAAGTCAGATAGGTCAGTTGAAAGACTTAAAGATACACTTGTAGCGAAAGGTTTGACTCAAGACTTATGGGATTGATTACTAGGAAACCTTTGCGCTTGTAGCAAAGATGAACTCCGTCGGTATAATTATCTCTTGTGCTGCAAACTTTGGATGGAATCTTTAGCAACTTGATGTAAAGAATGCTTTTCTCCATAGGGATATGGAAGAAAAGGTGTAGATGGAAGTTCCTCCAGGTTTTACTTAATTGGAAACTAAGGGAAAGGTATGCAAGTTGAGAAAGGCCCTCTATCGGTTGAAGCAGTCCCTTAGAGCCTAGTTTGACCGGTTCTACGAAGCTATGATGAGGTTTGGGTACAAACAGAGTCGTAGGTCATATTATATTTGTCACACATAGACATGATAAGATTGTCATTCTTATTGTTTATATTGATGATGTTGTGGTAACTGGGAATAATGACAAGGAGATAATCCACATTAAGGGCAGACTGGCTAGTGAATTTGAGATCAACGACCAAGCACTCTGAAATACTTTCTTGGCATAAAATTTGCTAGATCTTCCCGTGGCATCTTTTTATCACAACAAAAGTATGTGTTCTTAATGTTTAACTGAAACAAGCATGGTGGGATGCAGACCTATTGATTCTCCGATAGAGGCTAATCATCATCTAACAGGTGGCACACAACCGGCCATTGATAAGGAGAGATATCAGTGCTTAGTGGGCTTATTGATATATCTTTCCCATACTTGACCTGACATTTCTTATGTTATGGATGTAGTGAGTCAATGTATGATGATCCACGAGTTTGTCATATGGATACTGTCTACAGATTTTTGAGATATTGGAAGTTCGCTCATGGTAAAGGCATATTATTTTCACGATATGGTCATATAAAGATTGAAGCCTTCTCAAACGCAGATTGGGTTCGTTCCGTAGATGATAGGTGATCTACTTCTGGATATTGCTCTTTTATAGGTGGCAATCTTGTCACTTGGTGTAGTAAAAAATAATCTGTTGTGGCTCGATCTAGTGCTGAATCAAAATATTGAACTATTGCAATAGGTGTGCGCGAACTAATGTGGCTTCGTATGTTTTTAGAGGATTTGGGAATTGCAACTAAAGAGCTGAGAAAATTATTTTTGATAATAAGGCAGCCATTAGCATTGCAAATGATCTAGTACAACATAATAGAACAAAACATATTGAGATTGATAGACATTTTATCAAAGAGAAGTTGACTAATGGTCTCATTTGTAACCCTTTCGTCAAGAAATTACATCAACTGGCTAATATCTTGACAAAAGGATTGAGTGAAAAAAAGTTTCATCCGTTATGTGTCAAGCATAGCTATCAAGGCGATAGCCAGGAGCTTAAGTGCTTAGGCGGCAAGGTGCCTGACTAGTCGTCCACAAGTCAACAAGTCGTTAACAATGTAAATTTTATACGAATAAAATTATATATATTTAATATTTATATGAATATTGATATATTTATTTTTCCAATGACTTTTCGCTTATTTACTATATTAGTTTAATTTTTTCTTGTTTTTTAATGGCTTGGTACAACAATCCTTCTGTAAGGGATTGGTTGAATAAGCATGCTAAAATTTCTCATTTTGACAAGTTGAAATCGAAATATTATTTGATAAACAAAACTCCATGGTAAGTCTTTCTTTAAGTAGTGCATTCAAGATTTATTTCTCTTTGATTTATAAAGAAAATATGGTAAATTGAATAGAATAGTTTTATCCTTTATTTTTAAAGGGGTTCCATTTAATAATATACAAATTTTAAATAAAAAATTACGTACAAAAAATATAAAAAATTGAAAACGATATTTATTATTAAATTATTTACACATCTTTATTGGTATGTAATTTATGAATTTTATCATTTATACATAACTTTTTATGCACTATTTATGCATATAAAATTATTCAATTTATTAAATATTATCATTTTAATCTTTTAGTGAAACAATTTTGTAATATTTTATTTATAAATAAAACTCAAAAAAGTAGATGGAGTATATAGCAAGATGGTGATGGTGATGATATCAATACACATCAGAATACACAATGGATACACTGGCATGTTTGTTAAAGTGGGAATCCAAAGTAAAAAATAAAATATTAAAAGGCAAAAGGCATGCCTTCTTGTTAAAGTGAGAATCCCAAGTAAAAAATAAAATACTAAAAGGCAAAAGGCATTATCTACTTGACAAGTATCCTGCATGTGTAAGCAGAACCATATACCTAAAGCAAAAGACACTTATCCTCTATTTATGCCTAAAGTGAAGAGAGAGAGAAGAAAAAGGAAAAATGAGTTTGAATTTGGGAAGAATCAATAGAAGAAAAAGAAGACGGAAGAAAAAAAAACAGCAACAGAAGAAGAAGGAATAAAAAAGCAGCAGAAGAAGGAAGAAAAAAGAAGCAGCTGAAGAAGACTTACCTGTGATTGCTGATTGCCAAGATTCTGGAACTCCTCTCTCACAGTCTCGCTCGACGTTAGGTTTGGTCTCGATTTTAACCTTCTTCTTTTATTCTTTTTTTTTTAAAATATCAAATTGTTGTTTGGGTTGACTCGGGTAATTAGTAACCAACCGGTAAAAAGTCGATCGACTTAGGCCCAAGTCGTTCTTGTCGTCCCCAAGTCGCCCAAGGCGACGACCTATCAAGCTGAGCGCACAACTTAGAAGCATGCTAGTAAAGCGTGGCTACGACTTGCACTATCCCAAGCGAGTCGATGACTAAGCATCGCCTAGGCGACGCCTACGCGACGACTTGATAACCATGGTATCAAGTTAGGCATTCAAAATATATATGCACCAACTTGAAGGGGAGTGTTAAAATGTAAATAGCAACAAGCTGTCACCAAGATTATATCTTGGCCATCAGACATACTTGGAGGCCAAGGATAATAATCTTGGACGTCGCGTATACTTGGAGACCGGTTATCTGTTGGTCATCACATGTACTTGGAGGCCAAGGATATTTGTCTTATAAATAAAGGACATGCACTCTCTTTGTAAATACACCTAATATATACATCAATACATGTGTGAATTTCATTTGCTCTCCGTCCTCACTTTCCTTGTTACCTCTCATTCACCAATTTTCTGTTTTTTCTCTTAACCCTACTATGAGTTTAAACATGACCCAATTATAAGACTATTGACAAGACTCTTAGGACATTCTAGAGTCGTTCTATTAATCAATGTTTGACCAAATATATGTATATGAATCATGCATAATAAATCAAGTCTACACATGCCAAGATACTTTTAGATACATACATGTACCATGAACCTTACCACACACATGTATAGACCACACATCATTTATATATAATATTTCATGAACACAATTTACTAGAATTATTAATCAAATTTGTATTTCCAACATCTCCTCCTAAACTTTAATGAGTGCATAAAATGCGAAATAGAGAAATTTGGGGAGCTACTTGAAAATCTTTGCAACTTCCTGAATCTTCCAATCTCTCAATGCCATCGAACGTAAGTAAATGTAATCTCCAATGAACTAAAAGGCAAAAACACTGTTCTTGACATATTCAAATTAACACACTGAAACACCTCAATCTTTTTTGCAATTTCATGGATGTCATAAGCTTATTTCTTTTCTTCACTTTTGAGCCTCCACATTTCTTCTTTGCACATGCTTCGACTTGCACCTTGTTCATCTTTGTTTTTGCTCTCTAGCTTCTCACATTTTGCATGCTTTAAGAACTTCTTGTGTTGCTTCTCCATTTTATTATTTACCAAATACCAACTCCCTTTAATCAAAATATTTGTCCATGTTTACCCATAGTTGTTTTACATGAAACACTTTAATATACTATGACATGGAACACTTTGATAAACTTTTCCATGAAACACTTTAATAAACTTTTCCTTTTTAAAAAAAGTAATTAAAAGTTCACAGAAATTTTTTTAAGAGAATAATTTTGACCAAAATTCATTATGGTGATGGAACTATCCTAAGTTGAGGAACGACCTTACTTGTGCCAATATCAGATAAATTTTCTGGTAGGTTTTCACATTGTTGCCGAACCCATGCTTCATAATCTTGTACCAGTTGTTGAAGAAGAAGTGGAACAAGCCTGTCCACTAGAGCTTGCATCATCCTGTATGAAACCAAAATTCATGGTTAAAACCAACTTGCATGTTATAGCTTATGCCTATGATAACAGTATTGGCCATAACAAAGTTCACGTAAGATATGAACATGGAATCCTCAGATATTATGACTTTTGTGATGAGGAGAGCCACCCAATTAATGGTTTCCAGATATCGGATTCTCCAGAAATTGTTGTAGAAGGTTAGAAAGCGTACTTGATGAGCTTTATGGATTCAAATATATCTAAAGGTCGGCATACACAAATGAAAGAGTAATAGTCAACACTGTTGACATGTAATAGAATATTGTCTGCAGTTGAATATGGCTTATGTTTCATACAGTGAATGTCATCAACTCTGGTTTGGCTACTTCTGTATGGTCTTACCGAGAACCCTGCAGATTCTCTTATTAAAAGAAGTTCCTGTACTGAAATTTGCCTGGTAAATTAATGGGTCAAAAATATATACTAGTTAAATTTCATAATACAAGTTTAAAATATAAAAAGTGCATCAATCTGAATTCAACAATCATGACGTAATACATAATTTTCTTAAATTTTATAATATAAAAAACTGAAAATTAGGATTGATAACCTAGTGTAAGACCGGAAAATGTAAAGTAACAAGAAGATTAACTAAAAATGACATTTCATAATCATTGATCTCTTTGATAAACTTTACAAATACAATAATTCCCTATTCTATTACACTTCCCGTTGTGGTCGAATTCGTTGATTGATCAGGGTGAAGCGAGAATTCCACGAAGGTATACAAGATCGATGGAGAGTTGGTTGAGGGGAGAGATCGTAGCCGAACTCTTCAAGGCAATATAGGTTGAACCCTTGTGTTAGGGCCATGTGTGTGTGGAGACTAAGTATGGAACATTTCCACCACAACCAACAAGCAAGACCTCTTAGTGAAACCAACTTGGTGCTTGTGATTTCTAGAGAGAGAAAATGGGTACTAGAGAGAGGCACTCAAGTTTTCCAAATTTCAAAAGTTTCCAACCTCCTCTTAAACGAGGAGAGGGGTATTTATAAGCCTATGGGGGTGTCTTCATATGTCGTGCACGTCCTATGTCACTTATAAAATGTGACTACAATATCAGTTCTAAGTGTAAATATCGTTTTTTCGAAGTCCTTTCTGCCCTACGTCTCTAGCCTCTAGTCCAAAACCCTCACTGAATCCCACTTCCAGACGACCTCTCTAACCCTCTGTTGGAGGCTAGATAGTTAATCCACCTATCTGAAGTAGCTATCTCTTATGGTAATTCTTCATATCGGCTTGGTTGAAAATAGTTGGAGAGGACCAATATTCAAGGTGTGACATTTGGGTCCAATCGAGTGACATCATCATTCTACTTCAAAGGGTTGAACCTTACAAGGAACGTCACTCTTGAAGCCTTGACATTCACCTTGTACTCATGTTACCAATCGGTTGCTTGAAAGCTTGAGTTGTTGCTCAACTTGCTTGGAATTTGGTCTGAAGGAAGACGGTCTTGGCAGTGGATTGCCCTCGAGGGCCAAGCTAAGGAGGCCAACCATATGAGAGTTTCAGTCTCCCTCTACCTTTCCAAACTTGCTCTTTACCTTCTTGAATACTTTGAAAGTTTAGGTGCCAAAATACCCTTGAAATGGCTAAGTGTTGGAGAAGGGCCATAGGGAGATGCCTCCCCCGGGGTGATCCCCATGGGCTGACTTTAGAGGGGATAAGGTCCTTTTTCCTTTATTTATCACTTCCGTGCTTTTTTTAATGCTCTTGAACGTTTCCAAAGCTTTGGTGTCGGAAATCCCTTGAAATGACTAAGTGTTGGAGAAAGGATCATTGAGGGATGCCTGTGAGGCACTCCTTTTTCCTTTATTTATTCCACCATTTCTTGCTTTAGTCCTTAGAGAATGCTTGCTTGAAGTTGGACCTCCATATCTTGCCCGTCGGCTAGGAAATAAGCTGAGATAGAAATTAGTCATTGGGAGATTCTATCGTACATTTGGATGAAGTCTGGATGAAAGGTGGACTGCCAAAAGGGTGTGTAACAATCTGACTCCATACAAAGCACGGATATAAGGCTCAATTCACTGTCCCAAAAGTCATTTTGGCCCACCACAAGTCCACCCAAGCTTGAAATCTAGGAATGGAAATCCGTCACACAATCTGAAATAAGCACAATGGCTATGTAATTGTTCTTCTTATACTAACAATATATGTCGAACAAGCGGGAGGATATAAAGCTTTCAAACAATCCCACACCAAGTTAAACTTGGACTCCCTATTGGAGTAAGAATTGACTTGTAATGAAAAAGTATAAATATCTTTGAAAGACTTATTCGCCTATATATAAAACCCTAGATCCAGTGACTAATTTGTAGATATGGTATAAACCCTATTGCCACTTGCATGCTCTCGTAAAAGAGATAACAAAAATTAGCATATCTTGAGCAAACAACCATTAAGAGAACATCCCGTGGTGCTTGGAAAACAACATTCTCTGTGCGAGGCAGGTTGTCTAGAGTCTAGACCTCCACTAGGGTCTTTGAGACAACTCCTTTTCACAACCCCCACCGCAGGATCCACCCAGCAAAGCTTGCATCATACTTCTTCTATTAGAAAGGCTGACCTATAGGCCTATTCCTGCGCCATAGCGTTCAAAGCCCCTAATTTCTCTCTGGATTCCAGTCTGGTGCCCACCAGAAAGCTTTGCATGGCCAAGTGCCGCGTGTACTAGTAAGCAGATGACTTTGTCCTTCAATCATACAAACTTAAAGGTATTGGATTTGTGGTTTAGACCAGGGAATCCATCAAGGCAGACCACAGTTACAAGAAAATTCTAGCCTTTCTGAGACCATGAGAGAGACATACACATGTTGATAGGTCAGCTTCTAAGACACCTGGTCATCACCGAGTGGCGAACTCATCAGAACATTTTGTATGCATACCAAAGCCTAGTTGGCTTGCCACTTGACACATTTTGTATCACATGATGGACACCTGCTCAAATTTTTACTGATCACTATAAATAGCATATTATATATATGTGACTTGCCATAGCCAGGCTTGGCTATAGATACACTAATTCATTAATGGCATTTTGTCTTTTCAGTGTTTTCGTTAATGGCATTTATACATTTCACTATTTTATTCTCAAATGTTACGTCGTTGTGGGCTTGAAAAATAAAATTAGATACCTTGTAAGGATAAGTTTCTCAACTTGACACCCACGTCCATGTTTGAGTGCCGGGTATCCAACGCAGGAAATTTCATTTAGAAGAGTCAATGTAACTTGGTCTTTCTTAAGCTTCTTTTGAGCAGCATAGAAGACTACTTTTATTTGATTGCTTGCATTTATTTGATTGAGGCGCAAGAAAAGTTGACTACTTTTCTAATACAAAAGGACTTACTGCTATTCTAGATCAAATTTTGGGTTGGTCTTTGAATGCAGCAATGAATATATTTACTTTTATTTTATATGTCAATATAAGATTCATTCTTGGATAAATGTATATTAAAGAAATTGTCAAATGGCAGTGGATCAGGTCACTGAAAATGCATGTGAGGTTTACTGGGCAATGTTAGACTTCAGCGTCAGATGTGAGTAGCTTTCTCTGAACTTAAAGTTTGGAAGATTTTATGGAGAATTTTATATAATGCGGAAAAATGCAGATAGAGTAATAGATCAAAATCCAAAATCTCAGTAGGTGGATCATCTGACCATACTGGACCAAGCTGATAGAAAAGGTTGAACCAATAAAGGGCTTTCAACCGAATTGATGGTCGGACAGAATTCGTCAGGCAATGTTAGCCTCACACACCCCCACACCACACATACACACACCCACCGACACAATAATGGACATCAGCTTGGGCAGGGGACTATGCTATAAGCTGTTCTTAATAGCACTGGTAACTGAGATTTATGGCTTAATGAAGCAGCAAACTTTGCGCAAATATTTGAAAACGGGATTATACTAAATTATTATTGGCCACTGCAACAGTGTAATTTTTGTCTTCGCTTTTTAGCTGATTTTCACTGACCCAAAGGAAAATATAACTGAGATTTATCTTGTTTATACTAATCTTGAAATATGAATCAGTAAAGTGGATACATAAAAATAGTCTGCAGATCAATCAATGGATCTACTATTCATTGAGTGGCACCAAAGTTTTGTTAAAATATTAGCTAATAAGGCTAATTGTGAACACTTTTGACTTGACAGAAAATACAGAAACGGAAAAATAAAACTTCAACGAATTATCAAACATACACATATTTTGATATGTTTCAAGAAACTTCATTGATGAAATACAGAAACTGAAACTACATAGTCATCCACAAACAAAACAACATAACAACATTTTAAGTATATTAATCAAGTAAGGAAATTAAAGTGAAAATTTAGTACTGTACTTACAAATTCCCAGGAGTCTCAACAGCAGATATTGGCAGTAAGCTAAATGGTTTGGTGTAAATCTGCATAAAATGGACGTCACAAATATAAGTAATATACATCAGTACCACCACTAAAAAATTTTAACAAGATAAAAGTTATGAGTTAAGAAAATGCAGAAGATTATATTCTTTGTATTTGGATATCAAGATGATTTGCAAAAGAGATGAACAGCAAAATTATCATGATACACTTGGTGGATAAATTATTTATGTTATATGTAAAGCCTAGGAGTAGATTTAGGAGTAGATTTCGTTATTTCGTTATAGTGGCAATTTTGTAATTTTTTAACTACTAGGATAAGTATAGTAGTTATTTCTAGTATGTTCTTCTGAGTTGTATATAACTATATATAGGTGCAAGGGATGTATTTCCATTTCAAGTTTGAATGCATCAAATAAAAAATTGAGATATATTTTCTCTCCCTTAGCCCCTTCCCTCACCTCAATTAATCCTTTTAATCGCATTCTTTCTCCCTCCAATTCTGTTTCTAAAATTTATTTCTTTACTATAGTGTGTCCAGCATGATCCTAACAATTTACGTATAGTTCTCAATGTCCCTGGGTTTGAAAATGAACAAATAACTTGTTGTCTATAGTGGATGGGAATTGTCTATTTATTGAGTTGAAACTTTCAATAATAATGAAATATAATCAAGAAAAGTCATTCATGGAACAAGAACAAGGCCCTTGCTTCCTGATGGAAGACTGTAAGATTGTAATAGGCTTATGACGTCTATCTAGTTGGTTTTATAGAAGTTGAAATGCAATAATGTAGTCATAGGTTTTCTTTAATTTCAATGAGATGACATATATTTCTTAATTTGACATCAAATAAGTCAATAAATAAAATTCAGAATGGAGAGACAGTGGAGATTTATGCTCACTAAATAATATTACAGGATTACCATACTTGGTGCTATGAACACTAGCCATTAAAGAGTTTGATTATTGGACACTAGCCAATTACTTTTCCTAAAAACTTCAATTAAAATTCTATCAATGTATGAATTTTACCCTTCTCCAACTAAGCAGGTTGCTATAGTTGAAAAGGATCTTGGAAATGCTTGTCTGAACAAAGTTTGTAGGCCTGCAGATTACGAATATCAGTCTGATGAACGGGATTTAGATGCTGATAGTCATTTGGAAAGATGCCTAGGTGAATCTTCGACCTTTACTTGTTGCTTGTAAACAGAAAGATGACCCTAAAATCCATCGTGGGCAAATTTTTTTGACAAAAGTCAATTGTGCAGGATAAGTGTACTCTCTTGGTTGATACTTGAAGTTGAACTGATGTTATTTTGGATAAAGCAGTTAAGAAACTTAAATTAAAAGTGAGCCTCACTCGAAGCCATATGATGTAGCATGAATTACATATACAAAGTTGTGGGTTACCCAAACATTGTCACATTTGTGCTTAGAGATATTGTTATGTGTGATGTTTTGCCCCTTGAGAGATTTGCCACACTATCTTAGTGTGTACATGGTTATGGGATCGTCACGCATAACATGATCCTCATGCTAATACCTAACAGATCCTCAAACACAACACCAATTATAGTCTCACATGTGCTATTGGCATGTCTTGTATTTTACGGTTTTCTAGCCTAATTATCTTTTTTTAATCCCCCACTGAATCCACTTGAGAGTAATCTAGAGGATTCTATGATTTATTTGATTAGGAGTGGTGAGTGGTCGGATTATTCTAGAGGCATGATTAGCGGTAATCAATGATCACTAATTGATGTACTTTCCATATTTAGCTTTAACTATTAGCCTATATAAAGGTTGTTTGCCGTGAATCGCACCAATACTGTTCATCATGAACAGTAACATCACTGTTCAGCGTGAATAGTGTCCAGCGCTATTCCTTTCAGGTTTCCTGTTCATCGATGCAAGTACAGGTTCCAACTTTTTTGTGCTCTGCCGAAATATATGTTTGACTTTCTTTACTTTTGAGCAAGCAGAAAATTGTTAGTTCATCTTTTATTATTTAAACTTCTTAGTTCACTTTGGGATTGGATTTGTTAGATCCGTGGGGTTTGATTGTTTTCATCGCACATGTGCTTGTTCCCATCGTTTTTTCAGCCATGATTTTATTTGTGAAAAGGTTGAGATAGATTTACTATGAGCAAGACGCCAGTATCTAAGACTGTTACAAGCACAATGTCAGGTGCATCCATGGGAGTTATAGAGGTTCTCTTCCTCGAATCGTCTTACTGATAAGAAATTGGAAGGAGTCCATAACTATCAGCCGTGCCAAAAGATTATGCATTTGGCCCTACTTGGTAGAGAGCAGAGAGATCATTTAACGAAAGCAAATACTTCCGATGAAACTTGGAAGCTAGTTGATGCCAGGACTTTATATCAGATGCTTAATTTCATGGACAATAAGATTGTTATTTAGTAACTCATACTGACACAGTTAAGAATCATGAGAATAATGGAAGTTTTCTACTCCGGCCAAAATAATCTTGCTCGTACTTTTTAGGTTTCTCAAGATTTTTACAAGATTAATTAATCGTGATGGGCGTCCACTCACTCAATTTTTTGCAGACTATAAAAAAATGCATGAAGAGTTGAAAACGTTGCTCCCTATTACCGCAGATGTTCAAAAACTTGTAGGAACAAAGAGAGCAATTAGCAATAACAGAGTTTCTTGGTACTCTTGGTTCGGAATTTGAGACTGTCCCGTCACAAGTTCTTAGCAGCTCAACAATGCCATTTCTTACTTATACTTTTACTCGTTTTATGTGTCACCTATGAAGCTCCTAATATTGTTGATTCGTACAACAAATTTAGACTTGTGGTTTCGCATGGGCGAGGTGCTGGCCGTAGTGGTTATGAGATTATGTGTGGCGGTTGTTTTGGAGCCCGTGGAGATGGTCGAGGCCGCAGAGGTAATTTTGGAGACAGGGGGAGTATCCAGACTAGTGGCCGGGGTCAAATTACTGCTAGTACAGATCCCAGTAAAGTTTGTTATCATTGTGGGGAACCTGGGTATGTTCAGTGCTTTTGTCGACGTCTTCGTAATCAGGGACGACGGTTCGCACAAGTGGTTGCTAGCTCGGATATAGGTGTGCAATCTTCTATACCCACATCTTCGGGAGACAAGACAATCACTATGTCTCTATAAGAGTACGATGCCTTTACTCAGTATCAGGTTTCTCGACAGCCATCATCTGCTTCTACTACTCCTCTAGTTCAAACAAATAATGCTAGTGATTGCTTCACCACATCACATCCCTGGGTACTTGATTATGGGGCACCTGATCATATGTCAAGTATATCTAGTAATCTTTCTCCTTTACGTCCTCCTCTATACCTAGTGTGACCTTAGCAAATGGCTCTACAGTTACTGTAAAGAGTACTAGTACTGCTAATCTTAGCCTCCCTCTCTTTAATATCTACTATATATTTACACAAATTTCCGTATAACCTTCTTTTTGTTAGTAAATTGACAAAAACTCATTACTATTCCGTGACATACGACAAAGAAAATGATTTGTAGAGGTCGTTAATCGGGAGGTTTATACCTGTTTGATGAGTTAGTTTCAATTCCTCAGGCCATTGCTTGTTCTAGTGTCGCCTCACTTCTTTAAATCCATTGTCGATTGGGACACCCTTCTTTGTCCAAGTTGAAATGATTGATGCCTTTTAGTTCTTTATCAAGTTTAGAATGTGAGACTTGCAGTTTAGGAAACACCAGTGTCATATCCTCCTAGGGTTAATAAATAGTCTGCACACACATTTGAGTTGGTTAATTCTAATGTTTGTGGACCTTGTCCTATAGTGTCACAACTGGGATTTCGAAGTTTTGTAACATTTGTTGGTGACTATTCAAGGATAACTTGGCCTTATTTAGTTCATGTATTGATACACCACAACAAAATAGTGTTGAGAGAGAAAAAATCATCATCTTATGGAGGTTACTCATGCATTACTTTATGATATGCAAGTAGCTAAAACATTTTGGGCAGATGTTTTAACTGCATGTTAGTTGATTAATTGCATGCTTAGAGCTAGAAAATCCTTAAAATGGGCTCAAAAAAGGAAGGTCTTTTTCGGGGATGAGTAAAAACTCGTCTTTTTTGAAAAATCAAAGAAAAGTCCTTTCGTTAGAATACTAGTTTGTTGTGAACCTCGTCTTGAATCATATCTTTTTTTTCACAAACTACAAATTTTTGATGATTCAATTAATCTTTCTTGGGATGCGAACCTGAACTCTATTTACAATCAATTATTTCTTCCACTCCATCACTGCTGCTACTGGGGCATGGATTGGTGACCTCCTGGAAAGAGTTATGTGCTTGAATCTACAGGGCTATCCGGCAATTTCCGTATAATTCAATTCAGGCTCGCTTTGCTTTTCAAGCTCCGCCCCTTATTGAAAACGGCCTAGTTAAACCATTCCTCATTGTAAGGGGTGTTTGGATTATGCCAACATTTTGCCAAAATTCTTGAATAGCATGGCCTGGGGCTAAGATAACTCAAGTGGTAGGCGATTTAAAGAAAGTTGCAAACGCACATTGGTTACTTCTTAAACGGTGAGGTTCTTCTGTATACACCGAAGCCTTTACATGGTGGCTCTCCTAGTGAGGTTCTCCATACTTGGCCATTTTCTTGTTGGTTTCCCATACTTGGCCAATTTTAGCCTATTTTGGCGGAAATAGCCCATGGTTTACCTTGACTCCTTAGGCAATCATAATGGATGGTGAGAGATGTCACCGAGTGTGTTGAGTCTCTCGAGGTTGATGTGGTGATACGGGTTCTCGGTGGCCCCCCAAGTAGGGCTTGCGGGAGCCATTTTTTAACTGGGATTATTTTTCTTGATACTAACAAGGTTAATTTCATTAATTATGATTTAGTTCATATAATTAACACCCTAATTTATACCCGGAATACAATTGCTACTTGCACACGAATTTGGGATTTTTCGGGTCAGATGGGCGTGCACAGTTTTCTTCATTTACTGTTCAGATTCCTTGAACATTGTCTTGAGTAATTTTTTGTTTTTTCTAACTTTTCATGAAAAATGGGGCCCATGGGAGCTGACTTAATGGTAGGGGCGGGTCCCCTATGATGGGAGAAAACTAGGAGCCAATTTTTGCCTTTTTGAGAAAGTAGCTTTTCCTTCCTTTTGTTCCTTTCCCCTTTTGTCCCCTTCAAATATGTCAAACATATCTTATCCTCTCCATTCCACCAACTTCTTTCTCTCTCTTCTTTCTCTTCCACTATTGTTAGAGAGCTCCAAGCTTGGTAAAGGAGCCTCCCTTAACTTTTTGGTGCCTTTTTCTTGGGGATCTTTGCATTTATTCATATAATCTTCTCTTGAGAGCTTGGATCTTTAATTTGTGGGTCTTCTTCAAGCCTTTTGGTGGAACTTTGGCCTTCATCTCCTTGATCATAGAAGGTGCCATGTTCTTTCTCTCTCCTTTTTATACATGCTTGTATATGCATGAATGTATAAGTCGTTGCTCTTTTCTCGTGACTAGATCCTTTATTGCACACTTTAATTGTTAAACTAGTGTTTGTGTTAGAATCCTTTGTGATCCCCCCAAGGAATGTTGGTGGGTTTGATGAGAGAGAAAAATGATTGGTCTAGTGAGGGAAAGGGAAGAAATTTGAAATTGGACAAGAAGAGAGCCACCCCAAAGGGAGTGATCCATATGGGCTGACCCTGTAGGATGATTCCCATGGGCCGACTCCCATGGGGTGACTCCTATGGGGTATTTCACTTGGCTTTTCTCCATTTTACCTGCTTTCCTTGTATTTCTTTCATATGCCTTACATGTCTTGTATGCTTTGTATGCCTTGTATGAGACCATCATGGAGGTTTATTGGGGTTCTCATACTTAGAAAAAATATCAGTCTTAGGGCTTTATGCTAGACAAAAGTGTTTAGGCATGAAAGGGTTATTGAGTGTGTAATTGAAAACTTGTGGGTGTCAAAGGTGGGCTGAAGTGAGTTAGTTGGGGTGATGGTATTTTGGATAGTCACCGACTAGGGTCCAACCTTTAAAGGGCCAAGTTTAGACTTGGCTAAAAAATTTGCAATTTCCATCTTGATTGAGACTTCCAGACTTGGCCAAAATTTTGCAATTTTCACCTTGCCTGAGCCTTCCAAATTTGGTCAAAATCTTGCAACTTTCACCTTCCTTGAGCCTTCCAGACTTGGTCAAAATTTTGAAATTTTCACCTTGCTTGAGGCTTCTAGACTTGGTCAAAAAATTTGCAATTTTCATATTGCTTGAGGCTTCCAAACTTGGAATTTTTTTTCCAACTTTCACCTTGCTTGGGCCTTCCAGACTGGGTCAAAATTTTGCAATTTTCACCTTGCTCAAGGCTTACCAAACTTGGCATAAATTTTACAATTTTCACCTTGCTTGAGGCTTCCTAGACTGACAAAATTTTGGAATTTTCACTCTTCTCGAGAATTTCCAAACTTGCCAAAATTTTGAAATTTTATCTTGTTGCCCTTCCAGACATCACCAAAATTTTGCAATTTCAACTATCTTGAGTTGTTGCTTTCTTCTTCCCATTTTTGATAATTATGCATTCCTTGTTCTTGTACGTACTTCGCCATGTTAAGAGCATAAAGTTATTAATTTTGAGAGATTTTTTATTAGGTTGTGCTCCCTACTTTATCACATCTTCAGCTGCTCGAGCTAAGGTCGAGGAGGCACGAGACTTGAGTTCTTCCTCTTTGCCAGCCTCTGTTGAGGTTGATAATGTTCCTTTTCCTCCATAGCTTTAAATTTTGGTGAGTCTTTCTAGCATCATTTTGGAAGTTGTTCTGCTATCTTCAAGGTTGGTTGCCTCTAGTGTTGACATTATTCTGGAGGATCCTACTTTGGTTGTTGGAGGTTCCTCTGTCTTTGACACCTTATAGTGGTGCTTCTCCAGCTTGTGCTCTTCTTGAGATCATGGCTAGTGCCCCAGCGCCTATGACTCAACCTTGTACCCCTCCCTCTCAAGGGCATCCTCTTTGTGATAGTGATGAATATCCTCCCCAAGCAAAGACCTATGAGGATTTTGATGGGGACAAGGAGGCGCGCGATGAGTCATATGCGGCTTTTTGCTTGTTGTTGGAGCTTATTCCTAATGAGCAGTTGCATTCTACGATGCCTCCACCAAGGTATTACCTTTAGCTTGTTCTTTAGCTTGTGATTTGGGTGTGGAGGGAGGGAGTTTGATTGTTGATCTTGCCCCTAGCTCAAGCCGCAAAGCGACCTCATTTAGCATGGGAGCCTTGCAAGGGAAAGCTGTAGGCATGGGTGTCGGGGAGGGGCATCGGTTTTTAATCATGCCCGTATGTTGGACCATGAGGCGACTTTATTTGGTAGGGATGCCTTGCAAGGGCAAGCTACAACCACGGTTAGACTAGCAATGCCCCTGCTCATTCTTTTAGTCCCGAACTTACAATGGCCCTTTGCCTATCAAAAGGCATCTTCTTTTGAGGGCTCTTAGTGTTGATTGTACTTGATTGATGGAGTACTGTTGTGCGAGGTGAACTAGCTTAATGCGCTAAATGGTGGGCTTAGATGCTTGTGTGGCTCGTGCCGAAAGATTGGAGGATGAGCATGCGGTCGCCGTTGTGAAATTGATGCTTAGCTTTTGTGGTTTCACCCCGACGTGCCCCTTGGCCATAACTTTGGGTAGTCTTTGTGGCTTTTGTTCCATTGCTTTGCTTCGTCCATGTGGACGGCCTCCTTTTTGTTCATAGTCCTTTCCTGTAGTTGTTGAAAAATAAACATACATATAGACATGATCCAAGTTTACCTTTTGTTATTTCACCTATAGTTGGCTCTTGGAAATTACAACTTAAAAACTTGAATAATGGGAATCCACTTTTCTCTGAAACTTGTAGCTCATAATGCCATGCTTTTATGTTAAATTTTCTTGTTAATTTTTTTTTTCTTGATGCTCATCTTCTCCTCAAATGGTGTGAATTTCAAACTCAAAGTTGATGGCTATAATGTTTGCTTGTTAGTTCCCTTTAGATGGTGTGACTTTCATCTTTGCGATGCAACAGTTTTGGCATCATATCCCCTTTGTTTGGTGCAAAATTCCAATCTTGGTGGATATGAGGGGCAAGTACTCACATTTTCCTAAAATAAATTTCAACCTTGGAAAATAATGAGTACGGCGCCTTCGACTTCTTCAAGGAAGACTAGGGGTTTGGCTTCGTACGCACCTCGAACGGTATGAATTCCAACCTCGGTACGTAGAGAGGCAATTTCACCATGGATTGGCTCATCCAGGAAGGCCATTGGTTTGGCTTCATACCCCCCTTGGTGTAAATTTCAACCTCGGAGAGTAGAGAGGCAATGTCACCCTAACTTCTTCAAGGAAGACTAAGGGTTTGGATTTGTACGCACCTCAAACGGTATGAATTCCAACCTCGGTATGTAAAGAGGCAATGTCACCATGGGTTTGCCTCTTCGTGGAGGACCATGGGTTTGGCTTCGAACTCACCTCAAACGGTATGAATTCCAACCTTGGTGAGTAAAGAGGCAATGTCACCATGGGTTTGCCTCTTCGTGGAGGACCATGGGTTTGGCTTGGTACTCACCTCAAACAGTATGAATTCCAACCTTGGTGAGTAAAGAGGCAATGTCACCATGGGTTTGTCTCTTCATGGAGGACCAAGGGTTTGGCTTCGTACTAACCTCAAATTGTATGAATTTCAACCTTGGTGAGTAGAGACAATGTCACCATTGGTTTGCCTCTTCGTGGAGGACCATGGCTTTGGCTTCGTACTCACCTCAAACGATATGAATTCCAACCTCGGTGAGTAGAGGCAATGTCACCTTGGGTTTGCCTCATCGTGGAGGACCATGGATTTGGATTCAAACCATGGTTTCTCCTCTTCATAGAGGACAATGGATTAGGTCATGTCACCATGGGTTTGCCTCTTCATGGAGGACCATGGGTTTGGCTTCATACCCTCTCAAGCAATGTAAATTTCAACCTTAGAGGTAGAGAAATGGTATAAATTCCAATATCGGGTTGTAGCCAACATTATCCTCACATTTTCCTCAAGCGTTGTATATTTCAACCTCAAAAAATAATGAGTTAGGAACCACATCTTCTTTATGTGGTGTAAATTTCAACCTCGGAAGATGGTGGTTAAAGAATCATCCCCATTCTAAGAATATGAGAGGCTAACAGGAGGGAGACATTCTTTTGAAGAAAAGAGAACTTTATTTCATGTATCACAATTTTCCTCCCATGACGAGATCACAATTCTTCTCTTTCTTTACAAAAAGTGGTCATTCTTTAAACTTTCTCCTTTGATTTAAGTGGTTGGTAAAAGCTAGGCCTTGATAGAACGTTAAGCTCTTATTTCCCGGCATAACTTCAAAGTAGTAGTACTTCATGATCCACTTCATGTTGATCGGTTCTAGGACCACCTCTATATAAGTAAGGGATAAGTTGCTTTCGTGTTCTTGATCTCGAATGGCATGCCAGCATAGTAGGAGTTCCTGAAGGGGTCTCGAAGGTGAGGCTTCTCGATTTCTTCAATTTACATGTTGATATGATTGTAACCACTAAAGCTATCCATGAAAGGCATCTCGTGGCTTGCAATTGCACCCACTAGTGCCCCCATACTCGGGACTTCATTGTACGTTTGTGCCACCACCTCCTTGTACCCTTCTAGTAGGTCAACCAATTCTTGCTTCTGTTGGAAGTTTCATTTCTTGTTGGCATAGACTATCCTTTGTGAGCTTCCTTCTTTTGCTAAATTCATTCCAAGAATTTCATTGTCTAGAGTTTGGGGTCCTCAAGGCACTCAAGAACCCCTTCTATCTTCTTTGGGGCCACTTCTACCACTACTTTTGTGGAGTGGGGGTCTCCTCTGAAGTCTTTAAACTCTTCCCCCTTGTGGCGTCATAAGTGGAAGACGATTCTCCCATCATGCAACAGCTCTCCACGCCATATTGGTTTCTCTTCATCTTCCTACCTTCTAGCTATTTCGCACTTGTTGATAACCTCCCTAGCATCTTCTTGGCTTTCAAGGTTGATCACCAGCTTCTTCTCTTCTTTGTCCTTTGGAGCATAGTCTCCTATCTGGGCATTCTCCCAATCCGGCAACTGCTTGTTCCTCTTCCATAAAGTTTTCAAATTATGCAACATCATTCATGTGGGCTACTTCCCTTGAAAATGGATTCTTTGTTGCTGGTATCTTGACCTCCTTCCCCTTTCTAAATGGCCTTTATGCATTAGTGGTATATGGAAGGCACCACCACATGAACATTTTGCCACTCGACCCAAACTTTTCTGGTTCACCCCAACATTCCCTACTTGTCCAACCTACTAAGCAGTTTTGGATATCAAACGGCCCTCCCTAAGAGGACTTGGTATGATGCATCAAATTTGGCTACATTGAAGGTCACTGGGCTTCTTATCTTTCCCACTTGCATGTCTAGCCTTGTATATCTGGTAGTGCGAGTGTTCTTCCTAGAGAACCCCACTATGTCAATGCTATGGGGACTAACTTTTCCCTCGGGATCCCCAGTTGTTGGAAGGTCTTCCATGGCATGATGTTCACCGATGTCCCATTGTCGATGAAGGTCCTCTTTACCTTGAATCCTTTAATGACCGCCGTCACATATAGAGGCATGTTGTGCACATACCTAACTTCTCGATCTACCTCAGTGAAGCAATTCTTGTTGGATCCTTCCCCCAATCTCTTTTGGGATGGGACTAAGTTCTCGCATGCATTCTTCTTAGGACTCCAGTACTTTGATGATAGCTTTGGTGGTTTCTAATTGTGCTTCTCCCCTTAGGCCAATTTGGTCAAATAACTTCTTGAAATTTGCTCCCTCCATTAAGACCTTTGCTTGCACGTAGAGGTTTGGCACTTCTTCAAGAGGAGGTATCTTTTGAAATTCGGCCATCATTTCATCAAAGCTTGTTATCATGCCACAACTTCCTTTCCGTCGTCCTTCGGAAATGGTTTATGGAGGACGTCATCATTCTTCTTCACCTCCACTTCTTCACTTTCCACCGTTTTATGGTATTGCCTTATGAGGGTATGACAATCTTTCGTGGAGTGACCCAAGTATTGGTAGAGCATGCAATAGTTCGGCATTGATTTCATGTCTAGCGTTGGTGGGCCTCCTGGGGGCCTGTTGTTAAGTATCCCAGCATCAATCTACTGTTCGACTAGCTCTTTGAAAGCATTCTCCCCACAGGTGATCGATGGCGGAGGTGGGCTATCCGCATATCTTGACTTTTCCTATCTTCCTTATTTCCTCCTTGTAGGTAATGGTGGGACTATCATTATCAGAATGTTAGGGATGTTCCCCGGAGCTGAATCATCGGAGGATGGTGTAGCCTCCCCCACTGGGTGATTGTTGTTGAGCATCACTTCCTGAATGACTTACTGCTTCGCTGTCTTGGCATAGCAAGGGCTTATGGAGGAGCGCAAGCATGGAGCCTTTCCTTAGGAGCTTTGCTTCCTCGTGCTCCCTTTGCACCTAGGTCATCATAAAGGCCATCAAGTGTTGGCCCTCTTGAAGACTTCACAAGGCCCTCACCATGTCATCTTGCACTACAATGGGCGTTGCTTGATCGTTGGCCATCTGGCGTCGGGATTATTGGCATCCAGATTTAATGGCAATGTAGGAGAAGCAAAACTAAAGTTTTGACCTCTTGCTGGTTGCTCTTGATTGTTGAAGCTAGACCTTCCACTCCTTGTAACAACATAATCTTCACGAAATCTACACCTCCCCAGAAGAGCCGCCGAAATGTAGGACCGAGAAATGTAAAGCACAAATAAATGACAAATCAAACAAGATTAACTAACAAATGATGTTTCCATTAATCATTGATGTTTTGATAACTTTACAAGCATCAAGTACAATACCCAATAATTTCCTACACTATTACATTTCTTGTTGCAATCGGATTCGTTAATCGCTTGGACGAGGGGAGAGATCATATGCAAACTCCTCAAGGGAAAATCGGTAAAACCCTTGTGTTAGGGTCGTGGATGTATGTGCTTATAAGTTTGGGTGTGATTGGGAACTTAGCCCAGCGGGGCTAAGTCCTTAAAGAGGTCCCTTAGGCTTGTTGATACGATCCTGACTAGGGCTATGTCAAACAAGGATGATCCACTTTAGGTCGATATCATCATATGGGCTAAAGAGTTCATGGAAGACATTATTGGATGGATTTCAAGCAATTGGGCTAGAGTTTGTTCAAGGATGCTTAAAAGGGAGATCGATTCAAACCCAATTCAAATCCCATTCGGTATCAAGCGAGGGAAGGCTATATGATGTGAAACGTATAAACCTAACATATTCAGCAAGCCTAAATCAAGGAGGAAGGAATTGGAGTATAGTTTTGGTGGATCAAAGCTTGGAGTTGCTGTATTAGAATTTTCAGCTTGACATTTACATAGCAGCCACTTGGAGGCCAATTGGACTTGATCCGGCTAGAATCCATCAAAAGCTATAACATGGAAGTTCTAGAGCTACTTCTCAGCTTTCCGGAACATCGTGAATCATCTCAATCAGAGTTACAGATCGAAAGTTATGGCAATTTTTCCAACAGAAGCAAAATCAGGCAATTTCAGGAAATTGGGCAAGCGCCCCGGCACTATTGGACAGAGGCTAGAGCACTGTCAGCGCTGCCAGAGAGAGCTCCGGCGCATTTTGGGAAAAGGGACAGCGCCCCAGCACTTGATTTGGCCTGGCGACCAGCGCCCCGATGAGGAAAAAGTCAACGCGTTTTTGAGTAGTTTTTTATTTTAATTAAGATATTTTATTTCCATAGCTGATTAGATTTCTTTGTAATGATATTTCCTATTGATTTAAGGATTAGGATTTCATAGGAGTACTATAAATATACATTAAAGCTTTGTAAACCTGGAACAATTCATTATTATTCATTCAATAGATTCTTGAGAGAATTTATTCTTCATCTTTTGGTTCTTTGAGAATTTCTAAGCGTTTTCTTAGTTATTCTTGAGATTCAATTTGACTTATCATATAACAATTCATATTTGTGTGTGGCGTCTTCTACGGCATCAATCGTCGATTGTACCGAGATTCTTGTCTCTTTATAGACAACGGATTTAGGTGTAGTTGGTATCCATTCAACGCAGATTATCCTACATAAGCAATTGTACCAAGGTTCTCGCTTCAATATAACCGACGAGTTAAAGTGTTGTGAGTTTTTCACTAAACAACTTTCCTAGAAAAAGATCCGGGCAGCGTTCACCTTACGCAAGCGTACCGTGGACCTTATCACTTGTGAAGACTAAGTGTGGAACTTAGCCAACCAAACCAACAAGGTATATCCCTTAGCGCTAGTAGCATGGTGTTTGTGATTATAGAGAGAAAAAGTGAGTTCTAGAGAGAGAAGCTCTCAAGTTCTCCAAAATCTCTAAGTTTCCAGCCTCCTTACAAATAAGGAGGGGATATTTATATCATCCTCCCCAAATACACCCTTTATGCTCCATGGGGGTGCCCCCATATGCCGTTCACATGACCTAACTGACACTTATAAATTGTGACTACAGTATCAGTTCTTAGTGTATATACAGCCTTTTTGGAGTTTGTTTCGCCCTATGTCTCTATCCGCCAATTCAAAACCCTCACCGAATCCCACTTCCAAATTACCTCTCTACCCCTATGTCGAAGGCAGTAATCTATCTATCCGAAAACAGTCATCTTTGACAACGTTTCTTTATATCAGCTCAAATGAGAATAGTTGGAGAGGACCAATATTGTGTGACATCATCAGCTTGATCCCATAAAAGCGACATCACTAGTGACCTCATCATCCTATTCCAATGGATTGGATCTTACAAGGAAGATCTTTCTTGAAGCCTTGACATCAAATTGGAACTCATGTTGCCAATTTATTGCTCGGAAACTTGAGTTGTTGCCAACTTGTCGAGAATTTGGCTAAGTCTGGTGGAAGACGACCTTGACGATGGAATGCCCTTGGGGGCCAAGCTAGGGAGGCCAACCTTATGAGAATTGCACTCCTTTATCCTTTTCAAACTTGCTCCTCACCCTCTTGAAGGTTTTGGAAGCTTCGGTTCCAAAAGACCCTCGAAAATGGCTAAGTGTTGGAGAAAGGGACATGGGCAAATGCCTCCCCCCATGGGCCAACTTTAACGGGAGTAGAGGCTCCCCTTCATCCTTCTTTGCTGCTTTTTGATCCTTAGGGAGTGCTAACTTGGAGTTGAGCTTCTCGTCTTCCCCTTTAGCTAGATGATGAGCTGTGGGAGGAAGAAGTCCCCTGATGGGGATCTACTCCCCATGAGCTGACTTTCATCCCATAGGCAGACCTTGGGGAGTTAATCCCCTTCCTTCTACTCTTCATTTGTCTTCATCGAGAGCCTTGCCTAGTCCTTTCCTTGAAACCTTCCTAGTTGGAACACTTTGTTATTTTAGCCAAGTATTGAGGGCTTGGTGAGGTAAATGGGGAAACTCCCCCATGAGAGAGGATTCCAGGGGCTGACTTACTCCCCATGGGCTGACCCTAGGGTGCTCCCCTACCTCATGATGGCTTTTTACTTACTTCATCATGCTTTGGTCTTCTTTTGCAGCTTGCTTGAATTTGACTAAGTATTGAGTGTGACATGATGAAGTGACATTTGGGGCCCCCATGAGGTGAGGAGCCCAAGAGCAGACCCTAGGGTGCTCTCCCACCTCATGGTGGCTTCTTCTCACTTTGGTTTGTCCTTGTATAGCTCACTTGAATTTGAGCAAGTGTTGAGAGTGAGGCATGATGGGAGTCTTTGGGGAGGTTCCTTCATGAGGTGAGGACCCCATGGGCTGACTTAGTCCCCATGGGCTGACACTAGGGGTTCCTCCATCCACTTGCTTCACTTTGCTCCTTGGTTGCTTGGTTGCATTCCTTCATGCTTGTTTGAAATTGTTTTTCTCCATTCCTTCTTGTTTGTTTGTGGGAGTGAGATGTGCATTAGGTGATGGCATGAGGTACCTCTTCATAGTGGCTCTCCTAGTGAGGTTTTCATACTTGGCCATTTTCTTGTCAGTTTCCTGTACTTGGCCAATTTGGCCATTTTGGTGGAAAAAGCCCATGCATTGACTTGGCTCCTTCTTAGGCAATCATGGTGGATGGCGAGGGATGTCAATGAGTGTGTTGAGTCTCCCGGGGTTGATGTGGCGATACGAGTACTTTGGTGGCCCCGCAGGTGGGGCTTACCAGGAGCCAATTTCTGACAGGATCATTTTTTTTTATACTGACAAATTCGGTGGTTAATTATCACTAATTATGATTTAGTTAAGATAATTAACACCCTAGTTTATAACCGGAATACATTCTTCAAATCCTGTCCTACATTACCCACTATTCCTTCTTCCATCCTTGTCCTGCATCACTAGTGAATGTGGTAACCTAACAGAATGCTATGACTAGAATAGTCATGAGACTTCAGTGAAAATTTAGTCTTCACTGCTGTCCCCAAGGGCCATGTATTAATGTTAACGTGGTCCTTTCTAGTTTACTCAGTACAGTTTGAATGACTGATAATTTCAAGACTGTAGCACTTCTAATTAGTTGATATCACCTATAACTATGCTAGCTTTCTGTTTCAAAAAAAAAAAAAATCATTTACCTACCTTAAAGCATCAATGGTGTATTGCAAAACAACATAATGCTACCTGCTGAAAACTGATTGGAATAACATTGTTCTTGGACAACTTTTTCATATTAGTTAATATAAAAGCACATAATGAACCTCAAGTATATAAAGTAGAATGAAAACCTCCAGAGTGAGATTCAACGTCACGTCAACATTCAGATAAGGATCAGAATCATTGGTATCCCAGGTTATGTTATTTCTCATAGATGCTGCAATTTTAAAACAAATGAAAGTTTAAGCATCATGAAAACAGGGGTTCTCTGAAATATATATATATATATAAGGGAGTGATCCATATCTAGCATTTGCTATGGACACTATTCGAACTAGTACATCTATCATCGTTCATAAGAGAAATATAAGGCCAAGATTAGACCAAAAAAACACCTTCCAAACCTTAAGAGGACCGGAAGTTAAACAATTTAAAACCCTACCGGGCCTTAGACCCCCGGAAGGCAATAACATGTTTTTGAATGATCTTCCTTCCTTCCAGATCTTAGACCCCTGGAAGGTACATTCTCATGAATGTATGGTTGCAGTTTAGTAGCAAAGCAAAGCTGTCTGTCTTAATTTGGTGAGTGAAAAAAATGGGTTTAATAGAAGTAAAAGGAAACAATAATTAATTAATTATTATTGCATGGTCAAAAACATTATAGTCATAACAGTATTTCATTAAGTTCAGTATTTATAGCATAGGATAAAAGGTAAGATAAAAATAAAAAATTAATTACTATTGCATGATCACTAAAATTTATAGCCATAAAAGTATTTCATTGTATAGTATTTTGTATAGGAAGAAAGGGATTGTATTAGTCAGTCACTCATTCCTTGAACTTGAAAAAAAATAATTCATATTCGTTAAAACATAGGTAAAGTTAATACATTCATGAGAATGTACCTTACCGGGGGGTTTTAGACCCGGAAGGAAGGGAGATCATTCAAAAACATGTTATTGCGTTACGGGGGTCTAAGGCCCGAAAAGCCTCTTATGAACGGTGAGAGATGCACAAGTTAGAATAGTGTCCATAGCAAATGCTAGTTATGGATCACTCCCTATATATATTATATAATATGTATGCATGCACATATGTATGCATATATATATATATATATATGTATATATTTATGTATGTATGTATTTATGTATGTATGTATGTACCACAAAAACTAGACTCGTAAAGAACATTGTGCTAGCTCTGAAATAAACTAACTGATTACAAGTAGAATGACGCTTGGTCTTGTTTCATATTATAATGTGGCAACAAAATTTGATACTAACCAAATGATATGAAAATTTTGCATAAGAATGTCATAATACTCTTGAGTATGAAATCCAACAGTTTATGAGTATCTAACATACTTATAGATATTTCACTTTTGGAAACAACATCACTGGTTTGTTTGGAAGCCATGGGATGTGTGTGACAGGCGCAGGTGACAGAAGTATTTCCAAAGCAATAAAAAGAGTATCTTCTCCAGCACAGATGTCAAAATAGGCCGTCATGCATGTCCAGTTAATATTAAAGATTTCGACTAGGTTAAAGTACCTGAGAAATGTTCATTCTGCCGTTCCACAATTTCTGAACCTTCAAACTGCAATTTATATTGAGAACATTTTTAATAGGAGGAAAAAACGAATGAATTTGATCAAGACAGGAAATGATTGGAACTATAAGTAACGCTTGCACACATAATATGAACACTCACACTTTTACATAACAGAGAAGTCCTGTTTTTTTCAAAGTTCATGACTTATTAAAGTTGTAATCCTGAAAAGTTCTTTGGCATTTTAATACTCTAGAGCTTGAAAACCCCACGAGTACTTTCAAACATCAAGGGAAAGTTAAAATGATTAGCGAAAGATATTATATAGCGAAGTTGGCATGTTAATCATGTTTTTAAAGGAAAGTCCCACATTGGATACAAGACTATGAACATATAGGTTTATAAGCATTTATAAGAATAGTCAAATTACTTCTGAAACTAAAGGAGTGAGCATCGACCGGACCTTGCGGTTCACGTTGCAAAGTCGCATTTGCACTTTAGGCCCAAGGTCATGGGTAAGAAGAAACAGAATTGAAAAGCACCCGCTATAACAGATTTTTATTTTCTTCAATTATTTGAAAAGGTATATTCTGGAAGCAACTTTTAAATGGCATTGTTTCGTTTTGAAATTGAAGAGTTATTTACAGAAATGAAACAACTTTTCAATGGTTATTTTATTAAATCAATGTGTCCAGTCACGAAAATTTTCTATCTATTTCTCTTTGTTTCTTCTCTGTAAAATATAGTTTTGCTTTGTCTTTGTCTTCATTTCTGCAATACTTAGACAAAGATTAAAATATTGCGGTGCCTATCTTATCTTGGAAGGTGATTTGCTGATAATCTGTGCAATTTGTCTCAAGGAAAGGAGTGACCATCATTCAATTTAGGTGTTTGGTTATAGTGTTATCTTCAGCAATCATGGTTTAAAAGTACAACATGGTACTAACATATAAGATATGAAAACAAAAACAAGTTCACTCAGATTGGATAAGAAAGAATGGAAAGGAGGTCAAGTTATGTTGCAAATGCCAAAGCAGTTGTTGCATAGATCCACATGTATTACATCCAAAAGGAAGGAATAGGCTTTTAATTTTCAGCAGTGAGCTAAAAGAAAAAATTAAAATATCTCTATGCATAATTTCGTTTTTTTATGTAGAAGAATTCCAATAGAATTTTGATGAATGAGTTTTGGAAGAATGAGTTATGCCAAGCACAAGTAAGTGCCTGGAGTCGGAACAACAATCTGATAGGCAATGATTCAATGAGGAATTGCATCCAACTCAGATTTTAAAAAGAAGGTAATGAATGCCCAGAATCAGTTTAGATAAGAGTGTATCTATTATATAATAGGAGGAAGGGGGTGGGGGTGAACCGCCAGCCTCGAGGCTGTGTTACAAATCATCTTCCCCTTTTGCCCCTGCAGGTTTGGCTGTGTTACAAATCATCTTCCCCTTTTGCCCCTGCAGGTTTTGTTTTTTACAATTTTGTTAATTTATTTTTTTAATTTTTTGTATTTTCAACTTTTATCCTCTAAATTTAATCAAATTCTTATTATATCCTTATGGTAATTCCACACACAACATGGGTGTCAGAGGGTATGTATAGGTAATGACAGGGTACAAGGAAATAAAAAACACTAGTAGTTTTACTTGATCACTTCATACTAGAAATTAAGTTACATCAAACCTAAAATGATTCATAAGATTTACAATTTCTGTAGGGATTAAAAACAGCACATGTAGTACCCTAAATAATTAGTACATCATACAATTTTGTGTGTATATGTATATGATATCCTTTGTGAATTTTTTAAGTGAATTTCATTTAACATCCATATACAAAGATGATCAAACGAATTACCATAGAACTATAACATTCGTACAAACTCTAGCATTTACGCTAGTCAAATGAAGCTCAGAGTAGGGTTTCCCCACATTCTGCAATTCTCCGTCAACCCACCACCACTAACACGTGAATTTTTTATGTGAATTTCATTTAATATCCATATACAAAGATGATCAAACGAGTTACAATAGAACTAAAACACACATACAAACTCTAGCACTTACATTAGTCAAATGAAGCTCAGAGTAGGGTTTCTCCACATTCTGCAATTTTCTCCTCCCACCACCACAAACACCCAAATGTACATCCATACCAGTTCAACTCAATTTACTGGAGCTGCTTCTTACATCAAATCTTGAAACAATGTTTGTTTACATAATCTAATTAAAATAAAATACTCTGTTACTATATTTCTTCTATATCCATTAGTGGCAGTAGTTGTACAAGAAGTTCTGTCAAGCCGGGATAGCTGATCTTTTAACATCTACTAACATGAAAATAATTTCTACTTGATTGCATCAATTTTTGTTGTTGGTTATCCAATTTTTGGAAGATCATGCGGCAATGATTACCCAAAAGGGTGAGCTCTTACCCAGCCAATAAACCCTAGATCTCCTGTCCAACTGCAGAGAGACTTACTCTTTTGATAAGTGAATCCCCACCCTGTATATATTTACCCAAAAGAAGCCAAAAATGGGGGTGCAGCCCATGTACATGAGAAGTTTACAGTTCTATATATCTACATGACTGTTAATCTCTTTCAAAAAGCTAACAAAGTTAGTAAAGAGTCTGAAAGGAATTTGTTTTACAAAAAAGCAACATATAAAGTGTAAACTATATCAGACTTTAGCTTTACAAAGACTGCTCCTGGCAATCAAAATCCCACATATTCCCCTTCCTCCATACACTCCACGTAAGGCAAAGAGGAACCACTTTCCAAATTATTTTGCCTCGACGACTCCTTCACAACTCCAACTCCAGAACAAATTTTGACTGGTCTTTGCATAATTCACAAATTACCAAAAACAAACACTAGATCCTACAGATGTCCTGCAACTGGACACAATGACATCAGATTTGTAATCTTGGTCCTAATTAGTCACTAAGACTTACCAAATAGGATTGTTTAACAGTACTTTTGAGTTTTGAGCTTGAAGGTCAGGCATCATCTAAATCTGACTTATAATTGCGGTCCTAGAGACACCACTCCACTAATTGGTGAAGCAAAATGCATATTCCTGATCTAAGAGGGTGGTGTTAGAGAAAATAATGCTAGATGATCATCGCATATGCAATCTTCCACATACGATTTTAGTTGATCAAGAATTTGAATAAAAGATGGATGAAGGAAATGCAGAGAGTTTATCAAATTATTGTCTAATGGACAAGAAAACAATTCATCATTTAAACATTAAGCTTGGGGTGTGTCAGTGACCATAAAGCTTGCTCAAATATGCACATTCCAAAGTGTGGTGCTTCTCTAACAACAGTGTTCTTCCTGGAGGCAGTTCGGTTGTCAGATCCATACACCGGAATTTGGCCAAGTAACGTCTTAAGTACTACCATTTTAAAAACAAACAACAGGTTTGTTTCAGAATAAATTTCGATTCGATCAATCCGTATTATTATTTAATTCGGCAGTTATTCTATTAGTTATTTTGCCTGATTTTTCCAACAATCTCCCAGCCATATAATCAACGGGATCAGTTGGCTAGAGAGTGGGGTTTAATGCTAAAATCCGTTTAACCATTTTGTAATTATTATTTTTTTTGGATTTGAGATACTAAAAAAGAAATGTTATTGAGTGAAATAAAATATGAAAGGTAGAATAGTCATATCCAAAACAAACATTAACGGTGTACAGCCAAAATCATTAAGAGGTGCCATTTGTTAAACCAGAGGTGATGAATTGTAGCTTCAGGACCATAAGTGGTTGCTCAAAATTTGATGTAAACCGCAGGTGGTTTTTTGCATTTTACTCTATACATTATTATTTATGAATGATTTTGATATAATTAGTTTATTAGTAGACAATACTAAGATATACATTCTATAATAGTAGTAGACGATTATTAGAGGTATTGTTTCCTTTCTAAATTAGATTTTACTTAGCTCCAATTATTAAGGTTTCAATCAAAAATTATGTGATCTCGACTATAAGATATTGAATGATTGATTATTATTGAATTAAGCCTTGGTCTTTTTGTGGCTTTTTTAGTTTCTTTTATCTCCTTTTATTCTTCTTTTATTTCTTCCTCCATCTTGTCCTCCTACTCCTACATCATCGGGCTAAGAAGATACAAGATCATGATGAAAAGATCCCAGTGCAAAATGAGAATGTTAGAAATCATAGCAATCAGAGTCTTGAAAGTTGCATTCTACACCCACTGATATGCCTAATATATGGATGAGAGGATCTAACCCAAAACATTTTCCTAGTTGTTTAACAAAATTTCTATCACACGTGCAGTAATAATTCATAGTACCACAAACCTAGAAGAGCTTAAAATTGTTGACTATACCATGTTTTTGGTAAAATTACACTTTGGCCTCCAATAATATGAATATTGATTGTTGCATATTTATGAAAAGAAAACAATATTATCGAATATTATTTTTAAAAACTAATGACTTCTTTGGCTGCACTTCCATAGCTTAGAACCTTGAAACTTTGGCTTAAAATTAATATGCTATGGTGGAATTGTATTCTTTCCTGCATTATTTGACAACTCCAAGATTCGTCTCTCCAAATTACTTTCTTTTGCAAGAAAGACTTGTATGTCTACATTTATTAAATATCTACTCAATAATCGCAGGACAATTATGTCCAGAGCTCAGAATAAAATATAAATGAAGTAGAAATCATTTTATCAACATTGTAGCCAGAAGGCACAAATCAAAACTGCACTGTGGGACTCACTGATAAATTATATCATAATCAAGTTCTATTTATACTTTTTTTTCCTGCTATTTGTCTTTCTGAACTGAAAATTAGAACAGAAGCTCACCTTGCAAGACAACATTTCTACCACACAATCTTTATTTGTAGGAGTCACTTGTAAGTCCATCTCAGGAGCCACTTCAAAGTTCAGAAGTTTAAGTCGCGGTAGAGTACACCTGCAAAGAATGCTAGTCATTAAGCAGGTAAAAACTAATTATGCAGTTTATATAGCTTCCATAAAAATATGTGCAGACAGCAGTGTTTCTCCCAAGTTATTTTGGCAAGTGATTGCAAATAAATAGTTGGCGTATTAAACAGCCTATTTAACAGCCTATTTAACAACATATGCAAATGAATATATACAGACGGGTTGGTTCAATGCTTTTTTCATCACTAGACCGGGGTCCAATTTGCATCATTGAGCTCATTTTTTTCATTGTCAACTCATTGAACTTACAAAAAAACATAAATCGCCAAGGCTGTTAAGTTTCTAACAGAGAAATCACGAGGCAATGTCTATGTGGATTTTTTGGTGACGTGGATGAGAGAGAAAGCTAAGTTGGATAAACTAATTTAATTAAAGTAGATTAAACAAAAACCTTTTACATTCATGTGTTTTCTAGATAAGTTGCAAGTGTTTAAAGGAAATTACAAAAAAAATTAGTTCTTCTTCCACCACCACCATCACCACCATGAAGCTTGAAACCCATAAAATACATCTGAAACTCAGAAATTTTTACTCTGTTTCTAGATCTGAAATGAAATAGGAAAAGTATGATAATCAAAAAAAATCACGAATACCCGTCCCCTTCTTTTGTGACCACACTCCGTAGCCTTGTAAATTTCTTTAAAGATTTTCTCACTATTTTGTTGAAATCCAAATCATTGCAAAGTTACACATTCTTGTGGATCTGTGAAGATGGTGGTGGTAGGTGCAGATATTTTTTTTTGGGGGTGGGGGGGGGGGGGGGGGGGGGGGGGGGGGGGTGTTGATTCATTTCAATACAAAATGAAATCCCTAAATTCTAAAAAGCACAAACTTCCAGTTCATCTCTAGACTGGCCTGATCGAAATTGATATCTCCTGATTGAAGTAAAGAGGAGAACCCAAGAATACTCTTTCATAATCGCATTACATATATAATTAATTTCTTCAGATATGGTTAAAAATCAATTTTATACTCTCATTACATGCACGTAACAAGCACACACATATAGGAGAGATGGTAGAAGAGGCGAAGTTTGAAGCATAAGTTCAATTAATTTGAAGGTTCGAATAAATGGAGAAAGAATAGAGACGAATCAAGTGATAGAGGTGGCAGGTTACACTGGCTGTGGTGGTATGAGTGATCTAGAAGGTACTGGGAGACTTTGCTTTGGTGAAAACATTTTGACTCAAATTTTTTTGAAACCCATATGTTGGATCTCACAAATGTACTGAAATGTGAGGGGGTCTTGTTTTAACCCAATTTTAATAATTTAATTTATCCTACTCAGCTTTCTGTTACACATCATAAAAATAGTCCACATCATATTTCCATGTCCTTGCTGCCATTAAAAGTCAACTCATTTTAAGGTTTTTGTGGTTTTTTGGGAAAATAAAAAATAAAAGTGAGTTAAGTGAGTCGAATGTAAACAAGATGAGTTTATTGATGCAAATGTAAATTGGACAATTTAGTGATGAAAAAAGCATTTAACCCATACAGAGAGCAAGCTATAGTATGGTAGAAGAAGACTAAACTAATTCAACTAATGCATAATTTTCAAAATTATAATGGGGAACGGGGCTTTGGGAGGGACAAGGTTAAATCTCACACAAACAATTATCAGGCAAACTTAAACAATTCTTATATTTCAATGTCTTTAAAAACAATAGAATCCATCCATATTTATAATACTCTTAAACAACTCTCCTAACCTAAATTGTATTCTAATAAGATAACTATCAAAATTATAAGCTAAGGAAATTAATTAAAATACAACTTCTAAAGCTCTTTTCTTTTCATGGGTTTCCAAACCCTTTTATATTATTCTAACCAAGTCTCGAGGGCTCGTTTCTCCGTGTTGTGCAAGAGAACCAATAAAACTCAGGTGCCAAAAGGCACCAATTTACTGGAAGATTCCAGATGACGATGGTACAAATAGGGAGTCACACCCCTGTAAAGTTAGTTAAATTTCCCTAATGATGAGGTGGCAGCAATTGATCTACTTGTCAAATGCTATTTCTAGTAATCTGAGATTTCTTGTTTCACTGTTTGTAGGATAAGGATAATAGTCATCTGATTATTAGTTAGTAGAATAAGAATAGCAATTATCTAGTAGTTAGTAGACAAGGATGGTAGTTATCTAGTTAGTAGTGTATTGATAATTATCCTTTTTGTTAGTTGGTTGATTATATAAGGAATCCCAAAGAGCTGAGAATGTGTATGCATGAATGTAATTGAAACTTCTTTCTATCAATAATATTTATGTTTCTGTATCTTTCTTCTCTACCCCTATCTCTCTTCTACATCTATCTTCTAATCTTCTGGTTATCTATTTCTTCCTGAAATCCTTCTTAATTTCTTTCAATCCCAGCAATCTACAACTAAAACCATAACAATTGGTATCAAAGCATCAGCTCTGTGACCGTGAACATTTCTTCAATTCAGTTTTAAATTCTTCTAAGTCTTACTGAAAATTTGAAAATATACGCATCTACTTCAGCCCGAAAAATAACTGAAATGGAAACTAATACATTGTATGATGGTTATGTGACATCCCAGATTTTTGACAAAATTTCTAAATAAGGATCGTGATGAATAAAATAAAGGTTGGAAGTTAAAACCTAGTTTGGAAGAACAGAAAGTGTAAAGAATGGATTAAATTTTTATTATTATTATTTAATCAACGTGTTAAGGAGAACCAATGTGGTTTAAATTGTACAGAGAGACTCTTGATGTAAAAAGAACTCTACAGAGATTAAGTGAATTAATCATTAATTTAAAGTACATTAGTGACTTGATAGATGATGAAATTATAATAAATATAATTTACTACGATTGAACGGAAATAGAACGGATTAAAGGCAAATGACAGAAAGTATTACCTACGATTAGGTAGTCAGGAAAGAATGGTTATAAGGCACTGTGTTGTGTCAGAACGTAGTTGATTTAATGTGTATATATATATATATATATATATATATATATATATATAATCTAATAAATGAAAGGAAAGCTAAGACTTAGAGAAAATCGAGATGATTGAAGAATTTGTAAACTAAACTTTAGTTATGAAAATTAATAACTAGCTTGATGAATTGGCCTTAAGAGGCCAGATTAAGAGAATGGCAAGGTGGGGAAATCAAGAAGATTTCAATAGGTACAGAGAGGTATGACAGAATGTGCAAAAATGATAGAACGGTTTAACCTAATATGTATATTATGAATTAACTGAGTAGTAAGGGTTATGAGATTTAAAAATCTAGAATTAATTAATAAATATACATTAATTGATTGAACTGAGCTGAGTATTTATACGACGTATAAATACAGAAGATAATACTCCCAAGTATGAGTAGAATAAATGAAGAATACGTGTATGATGCAAAATATCATATATGTATTAAGCAAACGAATGTAATGATCCAAAAGTCGTAAAAACGAGTAATATGAGCTTAAATGGTAAATGAAGATGGATTTTGAGAATCTGAGTATGCTATGACACAAAATATGTGTTATTTAATTCTAAAAGAAAAGTATTTTCTTGAAAAATTGATGCGGGAATCACTATTCACGTGGTGAGCGTTTTTCGTTTTACGAAACTTTGCATGCTGGAGCGTTACGATTATTTAAGATTATGCGAATTGAAATTGGACTAAATACCTAACCGAGGCGGGTGGTATAGAACTACGAGTAAAATTTAGTACGGTAATTGAATTAGTTGGAATTGAATTAAACCCTAACTCACTCAAAGTAACACGAATGGAAATGAATTACCTAGTCGGTAGATTGGAAGTAACACAATCCAAGTGAGCATGTAATGGACCAATGGGAGAAGAGTATGGAAAGTTGCCATAAATGGAAAGTTTCCTTAAATGGAAAGTTTAGACAATTTGGCAAATGACCAAAATACCATTGACAATTGAATTAATGACCTTGGTGTCCTAGAAGAAGGAAATGTCTAAATTGTCCTTGACTAAGTATGGGAAAAGACTAAAATGCCATTGGTTAGTTAACTGTGATTATGTTAACTTAACCCACCTTGGGTTAAGTCTCTACACTTAACCTATCAAAGAGAGAGAGAGCTCTTCATTTGTTTGTTGCAAGAGTTCGAACCCTAGAGAGAGAAAAAAAAAGAGAAGCCATGGAACAAGGAAGAAAAGCTTAATCTTGAAAGATTGGATGGTTGGATCATCTTGAAGCAAGGCTTAAAGTTAGAGGCCACGTCATGATGAAACTTCCTATGTAAGAAAGTGGATCATCCAATAAGGTTTAAAAGTTTTCTTAACTTAAAACTTTGGTTTATGTATGTATATTAAAAGGTATAGTTTATGGAAGGTTATGTCTCTTGTGATGGTGGTTCATGGTGAACCCCGAGTTAAAAGAGTGTATATGAAGGAGTTATGTGTATTTACATGTATATAGCATGTTAGATACTTTAATGTATAGAAAACATGATTTTGAAAGTTAAACCTAGCTATGGTATTAATTGGTTTATATAAACATATTTTGATGGTGAAAGTGTTTTGAAAGATTTTGATGAATCTACAAAGTTTGTAAATGAACTCTTTAATGAGTATATGGAAAATGGAGTCTAAATGCTTGAAAATGATTTTGATGAAAAACTATGTTAAGTGGATGAAAATCCAACTCAAAGGTGATTTTTAGAAATTTTGAGATTTAAGTGGTGAAACAAAGTTTGATCACTTAGTTTTATGTAATTGCATGTGTCTACATTGATTTTGTAGTCATCGGATGAAAATGAGTTTGAAAATGTGTTTTGGGCGATTGAAAACGATTGTTGCAAGTTAAAACAATTTTTACGAAAAAATAATGTCATTTGAAAACCTAAGTTGTTTTTAAAGGCCTAAACAAGTTTTATGTGTTATATATGCTTAATCAAGTGTTGAAATGAAGTATAGAAGTGTATGGTCTAAAGTCACTAGTTGATGGAAAAGTGCAAAAAAATGGCTAAACGCTATTTTTCGAACTATTGCTTCGATGATTTTAAGAAGTCGTTTGAGTCAAATTGTATTTTTGTAAAATACTATGTTGTAAGATCTAGCTATGGTTCAAATTTGAACTTATTTTTATTTAAGATGAAGGAGTTAAAAATCTGCAAAATGACTGTAAAAATCAAGTTTATGAATTCTGCAGACGGCGTCGGGCGCCATCTTTTGTACCTGAGCCGGGGCGCAGTGAACTAACAGGAATTCGCTGGGGGCGCAATGTACAGCAACGGGACGCAGTGCCTTATACCCAGAAAATTTTTAATGTTATCCGAATAGCTATGTTTTGATGTTATATGATAGAGTTATGTTATGTAAACCTTAAATTGATAAAGATAGTCAATTTGGTAGGTATTAAGGTATAATTGAGCAATGCGAGATATAATAAAATGTACCTAAGGTTAATTAAGAACATGTTATGTAAAAGGTTGGTAATGTGTTTAGATGTATTATAAACCTATGCAAAGGTTGTAATACATCGAAAGTGGGATAATTAAAGACTAGTTATCTAGCGTTATGTTTTTAAGTCTCGAATGAGATATGTGATAGCGTTATAACCATATAATGATTTATAGGTTATACGGTAACAGATAGAGTTCGGATTAATAAACCGACGAGATAGAATATGAAGGACGTTCGATGAACGTAAAAGTTGGGTATGAATACGGGTAACAGGCAAGTTTTTCAGAACTTGTTGAAATGTGATAAATTGTTATAATGTGAAAATTAGTTGACAAACTATGTGTAAGATTTCTGTGTTATCTAAAATTGACGTGAATATGCCTAAAATGTGCACTTTGTGCAACTATATGATTGTAACTGTTTAAATGCGGTATGTGAGATTTATGCTTTGAAAATGCACAGCATGATAGATATGATGCATAGATAATATGCACAACATGAAAGGTATGACGCATGTATATAAACTGCGAGCATGAAAAGTGATAACTGTTAGACTTGCCGAGCCATCATGCTCATTCTTGCTTTAAACTGATATTTTCAGCTAAGTTCGATAAGGTCAAAGGTTCCAGTAAAGCTAAAGGGAAAGGAATGATAATTGTGTAGAGGCGCATTGAAGGAATGTTGTTATATTAATCTGTGTAATATGACAAATCAGTTAGATGAATGTAAATTTGTAAAGGTATAAGTTGTTTAACGTCTTTGTTTTATTTGTCGTTAGTAATGAGGTGTATGATTATGTAAATCCATTGACATAGATATGTTTGTAAGTTTTAATTAGATAAATTTGTATTGGGATACAACTACTGTATCATTGTAAGTCGAGTAATTATATGTATTAAATTCGAATGAATGGAAAACAGATATGTGTAAGCAATGATTATGTACGGATAGTTATGAATAATGATTGTGTTCACAGGTGAGATTAGATTAAATCATAAGATATATGATTCTGAACTGTAATAGACTGGGTTATGATATATGTATATTTGTTCTGAGTTCTAATGTGAAGGATGTGAAGATTGCGATTCTAAGACAAGTTATGGTTGTAAGTTAAATAATTAAGTTTATTTACTGTATTATGGTTGTATGATATGCCTTTAAGGAAAAAGGTTGTGTTTCAACGCTCAAGGTCGGTTGTAGCTAGTACAGGGATTCTTGGGGCATTATAGGTTCTCCAAGGTATGATGAGGAACCCTTTGTACATGAGGAGAAAATAGAACTACAATTTTGTGAAGATGAGGAAGCTGAAATTTAAGACTCCCCACCAGTATATCTGTATATCCAAGAAGATAATGGAAAGGGAGGGTCCTCAAGTTGTAAGAGAACAAATGAGATTACAGTCAATGAAATTAAGGGACAAATTCATTTTAGGACATTGCCTGAGAAGGGATTCATGGGAAAAAACCCGTTTCCCATTTTAACGGATAAGGCCATAAGGGTAGTCACCTTGTGGATGGTTATGGTCCTGACCAATATATGACCTCATCAAATGGTGCTGTTGCTATGTACCTCAAAGGCACATCAGAAACAAGTTATAGATCCTATTTGCCTAAGTACTACAAAAGTTTCATGGCTTCTAGAAAGGAGAATTAGATTGAAAGTCAGCTTTCAAGTATGCAGGATAATTCTCGGGAGGTGAAGTGGGTAAAAATATCCACCACCAGAATAAAGTCACATGTACAAAACCCTAAATATAAAAAGGGTATTACAGTCACTATAGTGGAGTATAAAAACCCTAATATAAAGTTAACTCCGTAAAGGATTATGGAAGCACCACGAATCTGTGCGGACCCTATGGTGTGGATCCTATTAATAGTTGTCTACTTATTGGGATCAATTAAAAGGAACTCAATCCTTATTTGACTCAATAACAAGAGTTCAAATCCAATTCTACAAGGAACCCCATTCCTTATTGGACTCTACTAAAGGTAATTCTCCTATAAATAAATATCTCCATTCACAAGTAAAGGCATGCATTATTTATGCACAAAAGCTCTCATATACAGTTTTTTCTCCTCTTTCAAATACTAACTTAACTATGGGAGGGTCCGCCTAGGGGTAACGCCCCTAGGGGATCTTCTTACTGTGAGGTGCTTTATGGTTTTGTAGTGTGATCGTTTTCCTCTACACCATCAACAACAATTGTCAGGTACGGTAGAACAGTTTTTGACCACATCAAATTGGCGCCGTGATGAGGGACATGACCAGCTCAACACTTGAAGAGGATGGTAAAGCTAAGGGAGCTAAAGCTTGGAAGGATGAGGAGCTAAGAAGGGGCGGTCCTAATGCTAGTGGGAGCAAGGAAAGGAAAGCATGGGCAATTCCAATCCAAGTTCCAGTTGGTCCAGTTACAAGAGCTAGAACTAAAAGGTTCAAGGAAGGCTTCAATGGATTGATCCAAAACATTTGGGCTAAAGTTAATTCAAGGGCGATCAAGAGTGAAGCTGAACTTCAAGTAACTAACATGATCCAAGCCTTATTGGACCAGCCAAGTCAAGGCCCAATTGGAGCTACAAGAGGCGGGCCAATTCCAACATGGAGCTCGGCAATTGAAAGCTGAACAAGCTATTCAAATCCGCGGCAATAGAGATCCAAGTCACGGTAGGAATTTAAGCCAAAACACGGCAGAATGTGAGCCTCCAAAACAGCGGCAATTCAAGGGAATTGTTGGCAGCTTGTTTATCCAACCTCGGCAAGGATTTGGAGAGGAGTTAGGCAGCATCTAGAAGGGAAGGAACACAGCAATCCTAAGAGGAAAAGAAGAACAGCTAGTAAACTGTAGATCCAAGTCAGTTGTGGCCACCCTTTGAATAAATACAAAAACTCAAGGCGATACCAACAGACTGACCAAAAAATTATACACCAGCTTTCCTCATTGCTAAACAAGGACAAGTTTGGTTATGTATTAATTGTAATCTGTAAATTTTTAGCATTCATTTTCGACCCTTATAGTGGGTGTATTGGGAGTACTGGCCTGATGTGTTCTATAGTTTAAAGCACCCCAATATTGGTACAACGGAAGGAAGCTAGCTAAAAATGAACAATTCTACTCTCCCATGAAGATAGCATGGTCTATTTTTTTATTGATCTGTGTTACATCCATGAGGACATGGATTATTTGAAGCGGTGGGGATTGGCAGGATCTCAAAGTAGTTACTACAAATAAACTCTAGTTAAAATGGTAATTATCTGGTTGTTAATAGGATAAAGATAATAGTTACGTGATTGATACTTACTAGGATACGGAAGCAATGTAATGACAATGAATTGTAAGTTACATTGTAATTAGAATTAAGAACTAATTATCTATGAAGTAATTTTTTGTATTAATTATGTTGTGAAATTATGGGATTGATTGACTCTATAGTTATGTGTGGGATTTAATTAAAGAATAGTTCAAATGGTTGATTAATTAAACTAGTGGGCTAATCTAGAAGAATTAAATGTGTAGTCAATGAATTGATAAAATATTAATCTAGTCTATTAGCCCAATTGACTTTTAAATAGCAAGTCTAATTGGATTATGTATTGAACTCAATGGATTTATTAATTAAAGTACAATGGAATTAAACTAGTAGCCCAAGCAATTAATTAAAGTGTGATCCATGTGATGTATACTTGCATGTATTGATTGTTAGCCCAATGAGTTAGACTTAAATGAACTAAGTAGTAGCCCAATCAATTATTATTATTGAGCCCAAACAATTTAAATGGAGGAGCCCAAATAGAATAAATTCTAGAGCCCAAAGTGGAGCCCAATGTGTGTGTGTGTGTATTATATATATATATATATATATATATATATATATATATATATATATATATATATATATATATATATATATATATATATATATGTATTAAAAAGAAAATCAAAAATGGAGGGATTTTAAAGGGAGTGGCTGGCTACATAAGGGGACCCATTTGGGGGGGGTGCAATGCTCTATGAGAATCCCTAAATTACTCCAAGAAAAATCCAATCCCTCAAAACCCTCCCCCATACACAGTCCTTTCCCTTAAAAATGTGGATCTAGGATTTGAATTATGCAAGTATTGGTGATTATGTAGACATACACATAATGTATGTATAGGTGATGGAGTGCTATAAATAGATGCTCATTAGTTCCTTTGTAAAGAGTTTGCTCATTTGCTCTATTTCACTAAGTTAAAAGAGAGTGAGTTTGTAAAAGAGAGAAAAGCAGCTTGAGAGTTGTGAGGTTAAACACCAAGTGTGTTAGTCATTTGTTGGGTGGAGCTAGCAAGGATCCAAGGTGGAGCATCCTAGTTTCTTCCATTTCATCTCTAAAAGAAGAAAAGCAAGAAGAACTGTGAGGTTGAAAAGTATTTTTACTTTGAAGTCTTTAGTTTTGTAGTTTAATGTCTAGTATGTTATATACCATGCTTGTTGTGGGAGGAAACTTTGTTGATGAGGAAACTATGATGAGTTCCGAAGATATAAGGATAGAAATATGATAGAGTATACGCGAATATACGTTATCTATGTGTGTAGTATGCAATATTAGGGTCAATATGTATGGTTGTGTATTTGGTTGTGGAAAATATTGGTGAAAAACGTATTTTTCTAAGCTAATGGCTATGTATTCATGTATTTGTGTAGATCTAGAGCTTATGTGTTCATTTGAGGTAATATATATTCATGTCTGCAAAAAGGTATACGAATATGTAGATGAGCATGTTAACCGGTAAAAACCCTAGCTTGAAATGTCTAAGTTGATTGTTTGTGATTTGGGATGATGTGTAAGTTGTTTTGTGATTTTTATGGCTTGAATGATAGCTCTATAAGTTACAAAAATAACCTAACTTGAATAATTGAAAAATGTGGTAAAATGAATGAGTTATGATGCTTTTACCAAAACATGTTGATTTTCAAAACCTTAGGTGGTCAATCATGATTTTTATGTCAAAAATGTTTTTGAAAATACGATCGATTCATAAAATCTTCAAAAACAATAAGTTATGTGTTTTGAGTGTTTTATGAAAGATAGAATCAAAAGAGCAAAAGTTGTAAAAATTAAGAAAACTTGAAAATGGTTTATGCCCAGCAGCGCCAGTTCCCAGTTCAAAACTGGGCACTGCACCGCCGGTCCGAAAATTTTGAAAAATATTTTTATTAAACTGGGTCGGGTCGGGTCATGCTATACAGGTCAAGTCGGATAAGTACAAAACGGGCCAGAAAATGTATAAGGTAATTAATATTATTATGGGACCTAATTTAAATAATTAAAATATTAGTAAATGATTAATAATATTAGTAAATGATAAAAATATTGGTAAATGATTAATAATATTAGTAAGTGATTAGAATATTATCAAAGGGGGTTAATATTGTTAAGTGTTTAATATATTATTAAATGTTTAATTATGTGATTAAATGTTAAATAAATTAAGTGAAGTGCATATGTTTAAAGAGTTAAATTAAACCATTTGTATAATTACTAATTGGCAAACTAAATTATAAATTATTTAGATCGTTCAAAGGACAATAACTAGAAGTAAACTGTAATCAACGAGAAAGACAAGTTTCCTAACTTAACTTGTATTTATTTTGCAAGTATTCTAAGTAGGATAATTATTGAAAATTATTCTACATCGATATTAATCATTGATATTCGCACTTGGTGCAATTGAAGACTTATTCTATGTTGAAACTTTAAAGTTCCTTTATTTATGAATTGATTAAGAAATAGTATGTGCTAATTGTTCAGCGAGACATTGCATGTAGAAATTCAATCATTTGAATATTGTTAAAACTTACCCAAACCAAAAACTGGTGCGGACTCGTAAAATAAGACTGAGAACGAACAATCCTTATAAAGGGGTAATTTACGTCGGGTAACCGCTAAAACAAAAGATGTCTAAATATTATGCATATACATAGGGTACAAGAGGTTGATCCCCTTGAGTACCAAACTTGAGTGTTTACACTCTAAACGTTCAATCAAATGACTGTTGTACCTTTGAAGTATGTTCATGGTCCTTTCGTGGCCACTCAGTGGTAAATATTCTAAATAACTCTTTTATTGAATAGAGTTTCTCATGTTCGTTTCTTCACAATTATTGTACATTAATGAAGTTTCAAGAAGTTAATATTTTCATTCATGATATATCATCACCAATTATATTTATTGTTTATGTAAACTTGCTGAGCAAAGTAGTTGTTCATCCTTGCTATATCATGAACTATTTTTCAGCTAAACACGAGTGCTCTAAAAAGGACGAAGGAAAAGAGTAGAACTCTTAGAATAAGCTATGCATGTTTAATATTATGTTTGTTTAAGTAAACCTTTTGAACTGATAAAGTATTTGTTTTGTATTAAGTTAAGGTTAGATGACCTCGGGAATTGTAGCACCATTTTGAAATGAACAATTATGTATTATTCCGCTAAGTTAATGAAGATTATATATTTGAATGTTGATTAAGAGTTAGATCGCGAGCACCAAACCCGAGATTCAAGGAACCCAAATTTGGAGGCGTCACAAGCATAATAAGGATATTATTAGTTATCTTTTATCAATTTATTATATAAGAAAGCCTTCTATGCTGAGAAGGGCATCATGAATGTAACTGAATTTCTTTTCCCAATGCCATTTTTGTTTCTCTCTCTCTCTTCTTTCTCTGAATTCTTCCCAAATCTACTTTCTCTCTCTTCTCAGCCTCCTTTCTAGCTCTCTGGTCTACAGAAATCTCCATCTTGTTTTACATTCTCTAATTCTTCATATATTCTGTTATATCTTCCTAAATCGCAACTGAAACCATAAGAGACGACCACCACAAGTTTTAATCAATTGTCTTTATGTGCTTTCTTAATGTATCCAATACATAGCATGTCAAAGGAAGTTCAAAGACTACACATGTTTACTCTCAATATAAACAATGATTATCATGACCTACTTCTCCCTTAAGAGGTGATCTGTTAGTTATACATAGTAGCTTTACCCCTTGTTTATCATACAATGGTACCAACCCATGGAGCAACCCATTTTGCCAAATGAACCATCAACCCTCTAAAAGGGCATGAAATAGCACACAATTGACCCAAGGACAATTCAGCTACAACTTCACTGTCAATTAAGTAATTTTCCTATTCATTAAAGATTAGGAAGATCAAGCTGTGCTGGGTAAAGTTACAAACATGAATGAAAAGAGGAATAACTGATACTGAATGAATTATGCTTTGGGTTTTATACAATTATGAATGAGGATAACTTGAGTCAACATTGATGTAGTTTTAGGACATCATATTGAATTGGGGAATTTTCCGTTTCTATATTATTTTGGTCAAGTCAAAATAGTAGGGTGCTTTGCTATTGATGTACGAAGTGCTAGTCCTAGTAAAGTTTAATTTTCTCTTATCCTACATAGATAAGTTTATCTTTATAATTTCAATTGGAATAAACTGATTGGAAATTGTGTTTGAAGGTTTGCATCAATTGCATGATCAAAAAAGCATTTCTTCTTCCTCTTTCATTTCCTACACTCATAGTCCCCCCACCCCCTTCCCCGTGGGTCACAGCAATTTTCTTTTCTACACAGTCTTTCTTGATCACAAGCAACGTACAAAGAAGCAGCTCAAGGTCATGACCCCTCATAACAAAATAGCTTAAATCCCTTCAATTTAAATTACATAAGCTCTGGATGTTTGAAGTTGTTTACTAATTTACCAACATTCCTTATCCAAAAAACAAAAGTATTGTCCGTTAACTAGGAATATTCATTAATGAATCAATAGGATCATCAAATAAAATGCCACAAACAATCAACCACTGAAATCAAATGAATGCTTTCCGGCGACAATGTAAAGCAATTATATTCCCAAATCATGCCACTTAAGAAACTTTTTTGAAGGATTAAGCTACAAAATGTGCTTTGGATGAAAAAGCATTATACGTTCAAGTATCCTACCATCTGAATTAGGGAGGAAAACAGAAAAAAGTTAAAAGTGGTCAGTTTTTCTTTCCCTTTTTTTCTTGATAAGAGTTATTTTTCCCAATTTCATAGAGTAAGTTTCACCCAAAGCTGTTGATCAGCCTCAAGAATCCAGCAAACATTATGAAGGCTAAGGCAAAAGTATTCTAACTATAAATAAAAGATGAAATTTTAATGAAGAGAGAATTACAAAAAGATGCACTATCCTAAACCCAAAGAAGATTAAGCTTCAGATAATAACAAGAAGACGCACTATCCTTAATCCAGAGAAGTATATATCCATGCATGTGATAGTTTAAAGGAGGCACTTACACATCTAGAATCCATGCACATATGCAAGTTCAAGTGAATAAAATGGTAAAATGATAATTACAAAAGGAAAAATAAGACAAGTTTCAGAGGATAACTGGGAAAATCAAACATCCAGTGAGTGATGAAGCACAAAGAGGAAGAGTTGAAGTCAACCTATAAGTGTTAGAATCAAGGGATTGAAAATTTTCCAAGGCACTCGTATTCAAGATTGCTTCAACACCAGATGGGTTGCATAGAAATTCACTGATATGATACGTTTTCTTGCTCCCACCTGTATTATTGTAGTTTGGAAGCTTTATTCTTTCCCTTCTCCTTGCAGATAATTTAGCTCTCTTCACATTTAACTCTGACAACTTCGCTTTATGTAATCTGATGACTCCTATATTCCTGCTGAAAGAGAGGTGAATCCCTAGATATCATTTTTAATTGAAATTTATGCCAGTTGACTGGAAATCTTTACTATGTGAGATAATGAGGATAGTTAAATACTAGTCTTTGAGGGCCGAAATGAGAATTGAAAAGGTTACTTTTTTTCTTCTTGAAAATCAGTAACAAGTATCCTGACTGTATTTATAGCACAGATTAGCTCAAACAATAGTTACCTCCTATCCTGGTTGGGAAAATAAATATTATATACAATTTTTGAACTAAAAATGGGAGCAAAATTTGCAGACCGGCCTTACTCCCTCTGTTTTCATCGTTTATAAACCTTAAGAATACCAGAAAAAGTTAATTACTAGTTATACCTGCAGTAAGGAAAATAGAAAGCACTGAAAATTAACTAGTCATTGCAGTTCTTTCGGGTATTGGCATTTGCATGCATTTCAGCATATTTCAATCAAGTCAAATCACATTTGGATCTAGTTCGATTTCCAATGTAAGTTATTGAGGGTAACTCTGTCTTTCACAAGTCCACAAAAAGTCCAAAAGCGTATTTGTGGTGATAAAAATGAAAAGATTTTCAATTTTGCAAGGTAGGTGGACTAAGTTATGCTTACAATTGGGATTCATTTTCAGACTACCTAGCTAGTTTGAGATATAAAGCGTTGTTGAGTTGAGTTGAGTTGTAGGGTAAGTGAAGTTAAAGAAATGCAGAAGTTAAAAAAATGGGGGAAACTCCTACTAAAGTTTGATTTTTAGGAGGGGCCAATGTATTCTCCAAATGTAAATGTACTTTACCCTAAACTTAACCATATTTCACATATTCTCTCCAGTTTGCAGCATAGGATTGTAGAATATACTAGGGATAATTAGTTCCCAAGTTGTTATCATTTTTATGTCTATCTTAAAAGAGTTCTCACCACCACCAACCCAAAAAAAAGAAAATACAGAGGTTGTGGAGGATTTTCATTTTCAAATTTAAGGTACAAATGTTGAGAGATTTAAAATCTAATTAGTCACCAAAATTCCAAAAAAATAAAATAAAAGAAAATAATAAAAGAAAAACTCCCCAACTTTCCCCTGGCAGAAGGAAACAATCACACAAAAAAAACATTTGGTTTTACTCTAATGAAGTGAATAAACATTTGACCAAAAAACAAATCTTCCAGATAAGTTCAAAGTCTCCCATACATGCAAAATTAAACCCACTGTACCTGAATATAGGAATGAAATAGTTTACCTGCAGCTAAGCAACTTTGGGAGACCCAAAACTGAACTTGGGGAAGCACAAAATCTACTTACCCTCATCAGTACTCAGCTAATTACTCCTGCCAAACACAAACCCAGAAACATATATAAAAACAATGTTACTATTCTATCACAATAAGCAATTCACATTGCATTTATGAAGGTTACTTAAGAACAACTACAAAAGGTTACATATTACTGCTGCAACTGTACAATTAAATTAAAAGAAAGGATATGTCATACCAGTTGCGTAAACAAAAAAATGTTTGAGATTTCCTTCTGAATGTTGAATATATGGGACTAGGCACTATTCAATGATTTTTTTCTCCGGAATCAGGGATAAAGAACACAATTTGCGCGAGGGAAGGGAGGAATTTGTAAGGCATTATCACCAGTCCCCACTCCCCACTAAAAGTTGAGCGCCACATAAGTCCGCGAATTGGTTTTGACGTTGCCCAACCCTTTTGGTGCGTAAAAAACAATTAGAAATTAAGGGGTTCATTCGGTCTAAAGCGAATCGAACTGGATCGATACCAAACTTATTAAAATTTTAATACCGAAATCAAAATTGATTAGACCGGTTCGATATATTGATACCGATTCGGTTCTGGTTAAACCGAAAATTATTATTATTATTATTATTAATTAATTATTAATAATAATAATAATAATAATAAAATCGGTACAATCAGTACATACCAAATGCCAAAATGGTAAACCGAAATCGGTACCGAAACTGAATCTATACCGAACCGGTCTATTTTACAGCGAACCGACCGGTTCGAATCCATCTAGTTAACCAAAAAACCGAAAAAAATTGAGCAGGCCTATTAGAAATGGCAAAATTAACACTAAGCCGACTCCAATTGATCACATTTGTTATTTACTTTTAATTTATGCAGATGTCCTCAAATATACACAAAAGGTTTGTGGTCTAATCTTGGTCCAACCTGAGTTTGATCTCGATCTGATCAAAGTATAGTTTTGTAATGATCCGAAAATTTCTGTAACACTGTTTATGCACTGCATTGAGTTATCAAAAATATTTCTGTGTAGTATTTGACGTGTTGTACTATAATTATGAGGTGTCATTGAATAATGAAAGAATAAAAAAAATTGAAAAAAAAATCTCGAAAAACACTATTCACGCGAAAACGCGTATTTCGTTTTTTTCGAAATTCCATAGTAGGGATTAACATTTATTTGCTAGTTAATAATGAAATTACTATTTTTAAACTTGATAATCGAAAATTGATTTATTTCTAATAAGACAAAATTAAGAAGCAATTAACGATGGAAACCCTAATCGAGTCGATTAGGTTAATTATTACAATTAGGGTTAACCTAATTGAGTTATAAACCCTAATTGAAATCTAAACCCTAATTTTGGGATGATATGGATTGTAATGTATGTTTAAAGTCTAATTGTGACATAATTAATATTATGACTAATATTGGTATTAATTTAAATAGAAGTCTAATATAAATTAATAAGGGAATGAAATCGAAACCCTAATTAATAGTCCAAATAAATTAATTGCTTAAGCAAGTCTAATTGGAATATGTATTTTATTAATAATGTATTAAATTAAGCATTGTGCTATTAAATTTAATAATCCAATCAAGCTAATTACCTAGCCATTTGATTAATTAATGCAATGCTAAACATTTAATTAAAATTGAGCCCAAATGAAATGTGACATAGGCCCAATGAAACTATTTAAATTGAGGTACAAACATAGCCATTTAAATGTATGTTGGTGATTATATATATATATAATTTACCAACACATTTGGGAATTAAAAGAAAAGAAAATTTGAGCCAAAATTGGAGCATTATGGGACCATTTATTCGGCAATCATAAAGGACTTTTGTGGCTAATTTCTTATGTCTTTTGGGAGGCTCAAGGCATGGGGAGAAGCAAGGAAAATAGGGGGGCTTGTGTAAGCTAAGCTAGGAAGGCTATTGATGTGTATACTTATATATAATGTAAGTATACACATCTACTAACACCACATTGCTCTCTATCTCTTTCATTCCATCATCTTTTTCATTTTATTTCATCTTCCAAGAGTAGAGAGAAAAGTGAGAGAAAAATAGAGAGAAAACTCTAGTAAAAGAGAAAAAAAGAAGAAAACCCTAGAGAAGTAAGATCAAGCAAGAAGGAAGATCATCTACATACTAAGATAGATCATCCAAGTCTCATCCCATTCCTAGCAAGAAGAAAAAGACTTATCAAGAGGTTTAAAAGTTTTCAAACCTAGCTTTCCATTTTAATATATGTTCTATGTATGTTTTAAGTGATTTTATTGGTCAAAAATGTGTTTTGATGGTATAAAACTATTTTTAAAGCTCTTGATACTTAAAATCATGCTAGACTAATATATCTAGAGTTTAAGAGGTTTAACATGAGTTTTGGTATTCATTTATATAGAAAAGTTTAACAAAACATGAAAGCGGTTTTCGCTGGAAAAATCCTAAACTGAGCAACGGGTTCCCGGAGTTACTGTTCACGTTCCATAACTCATTTTTGCGATCCGTCAGTTTTGGGTGGTAGGTCTATCAGATAAGAAGAGATTTCCAGTGGAACAACTGAAAAATATTAAACGAACGATTTATGTTGATTTTCCTAGCGAAACAGTTTCTGCCGAAAAATCTGTCAAATGCTACTGCCAAGATTTTTCTTGGGGCTGTTTTGGCCAATTTTCATGCTCCAAAAATTCTGGCCATTTTATATGTGGTACTATATGATAATAAGCAGCCACTGTAAAAAAATGAGCTCAATCCGACCTCGGATGAGTGAGTTATAACCCGATATTTATTTACGTTTTAAAATAAAGTTACAGTCATAACTTGAAATGTATAAATCCAAATCTTATAAAAATTTTACTGGAGGTTGTATATGGTGGCAGGAATAAGACATACAAAGTTTAGCATTTTTGGATAAAAACTTGATTTTTAATAAATCTTACAAATTTTGGACAGTTGGCTTTTTGAAAAATAGCAAATGAAGTTGGAAAATTAAAAAAAAATTATTTTATAAAATTAAATATAATAAATATATCCAAGATAAAAAAAATAATAAGTCAATTAAGTATTTTTAATAAATACAACTGACTTAAGAAAAATAAGAAAAATTGCATAAAATAATTATATATCATTTAATTTTAATTAAATAATACATAAAAGAAATTATTTATTATTTATCTAATATTAAATAATAAGTAAAGTAATTAAAAAAATTAAATTCATTATTTATTATTTAAATGTTAAATAATGAATAAAGTAAATGAATAAAGAAGTGAATAGAATAATTAAACAATTTAGTTTGAATTGTTTAAAGTTTTTAAATATTATTAAATGATTGAAATATTATTAAATAATAATATTAGTTAAGTTATTATTATATTATTATTAAATGGTTAATAATAACAATAAATGATTAAATTATTATTAAATTATTAAATAGTAATAATAATGGATTAAATTGTTATTAAATGATTAATAATAATAGTAACTCATTAAATTATTATTAAATGATTAATAATAATAGTAAGTAATTAAATTGTTATTAAATGATTAATAATAATATTAACTCATCAAATTATTATTAAATAATTAAAATAGTAAGTAATTAAATTATTATTAAATGATTAATAATAATAGTAAGTCATTAAATTATTATTAAATGATTAATAATAATAGTAACTCATTAAATTATTATTAAATAATTAATAATAATAGCAAGTAATTAAATTATTATTAAATAATTAATAATAATAGTAACTCATTATATTATTATTGAATGATTAATAATAATAGTAGGTAATCAATTAAGGTGTTAGTACTTAATTAATAATATTTGTAAATAAGCTTGATATTAATAATATTATTTGGTAATTAAAATATTATCCAACTGTAATAATATTGTCGTGTAAGTTATGTGTTGATAAATAGAAGATGATGTGCTTAAGTAGCAGTCTATATGATAGTAATATATGGATCTCTATGTGCTACACTAATTGAAAGATAAACCTATTTAATATTAGGTCTTTCAAGGGCTGTAATTTAAGTTGTATGAGCTGTAATCAACAACTGAGACAAATTTCCTAACTCAAACTCGAGCTATTGTTTTTTAGCATGTTAATGGTTTGATTATCGTTAATTATTCCATGTAAATGCAAGTATTGATATTCGCACGTTGGTGTATTTGAAATCTATGTTGTATCATTGAACAAGTAAATTATTTAAAGTTCTTTATTTCATGAACTGTTCAAGAATTGATCTACGCCATTTGTTTTAGTTAGACATATAAAGTAAATATTTTTAAAAGCTATTCCAAACCAATTGATTGGTGCGAAAGTCTTGTACTGAGAGAACAAACCCTAAATAGGGAATTATAAGTGTCATTGTCCGACACAGTCAAAGTTTAATGTTATGCATACACATGGCGTACAAGAGGCTGATCCCCTCGAGTACAAACTGATTTATAAAAGGATAAATCGAAAGATTGATTCTTAGGAAATGTTCATGGTCGGCTGGACCACTCAGCAGTAAATACTCATCTTTCATTCTTTCATTTGAATTTTGATTATCTTATCAGTTATTTCATCAACTTCTATAAAATGTTGAGCATTCTCTTTATTCGCGGTTATTCATGATATGCATGTATTATTTATTTTAAACTTGTTGAGCATATTAGTTGCTCACTCTTGCTATATATATCATGAACTAATTGCAGTTAGGCCTGAGTACTCCAAGAAAAATAAAGGCAAGGGCAAGCTTTAAGAATAGTTTAAATATTTCTATTTTTGTTTTGTAAATCATTGAACCCTATTTGTATTAATAGGATCTTCATGATGTATTTTATTAAGGTTGAGACCTTGGGACCATAGTAAACATTTTGTAATGAACAACTTATGTTTATTTATTCTGCATTTAGTAATATATGTTGCTTAGAGGTGATGTATGTATTTGATCGTGAGCACTGAATACGAGGTGAAGATAACCCAAATTTGGGGGCGTTACAAGTTTGGTTAAGACTTAGACCGATTAGGTCCGACTTGAAAAGCTGAAAAAAATTCGTTGTCTGAAAGAAAAAATCAAACCTGAGCCAGCCTGACTAAAAATTCTGCCTAAATTGATATGTGTCATTTGTCCAACTTGCACCCGCCTGGACGGGCGCCTTAAGCCCGGCTTCGTCCCTGATATAAATAATTAAAGTGCATCTTTTCTAAACTAAATACTCCATAATTTAAAAGGTAAGTATGAAATAAAAATATTCAAATTTGTAAATAACTATTATTGTGCAACAAAAATATTATATATTATATATCTTTTCAACTCTATAAATATCACAAAATACCCATGTAATGATTACAACTTCAACTATAATAGAAAATATTCGGGAGATGACTGAAAAATAGTGAAAAGTCACTTAAATTAGTCTAACACCATATGCTTTCAGCTATAGCTATAGGTAGTCTGGTACATTATCTCAAATGAAACAAAATGTTAAACTAGCAATTTGTCTCACTCAATTGGCTCTATATGTAAGTGAAACATATATAGTAATATAATAGTTTTACCTAATATATAAATAAAGTTTAAAGTTTAATTTTTATTCTTAATTTCTTGTAAATATATTTAATTAATATATATCTTTATTACAATTTTTATTTTTATTACTTTATATTTTATACTTTTTATTTTTAATACTTAATATTTAATATTAAAAGTAAATTAATAAAAAAAACAAAGGGGAAAGGGGGTTGGACAGGATCGGTCTTCCCTGGTTTGCAGGCCACATAAATCATGTGACGCCCCCAAATCCGGATTCCTTGAACCTCGGGTTCGATGCTTACGATACTATTCTAGCATTCAATCACATCCATTCATTTAAGAATACAATAACTTAATTTACAAACATATATAATTATCACAGGTTTATAGACCTTTATACATTGTAAAATATTTATATTCTGACATATTAAAAAAACATTACATTTACAAAAGTCCTCTAACTAAATAATTGCAGCTTACTCGCCTTCCCATTTCATTTATCAGTCCCTGAACCTTCTGTATGTTCGGACTTAGCTGAAATATCATGTTAAAACAAGAATGAGGATAACTAGCTCAACAAGTATATATAAACACATAAAGGCATGATATTTCAGAACGAATAGAAGAAACTTTTTCAATTAGCTTTAGCAATTCATTAGTAATATCAAAAGACTGGAAAGCATAACATAAAACATTTTTGCATTTGATTTGAAACATTATCATTATATGTTGTACGGTCACAAGACCAAGAACTCGTTCAGAACAATACCAATCACAAAGACTGATGCTGCCTGACAATGTCATAAGACAATCTTTCCTTTTAGATGTGTACTCTAGGTGATCAGTCTGTCGTACTCTATATTGTGCACAACATAGCCATCCCTCTTTACTTTTATTCCCCTTTTTATCAAGGTTATTCTGTTACAGCATTTTCATAGATTTCGCACCGCAACAATATGGATTGGAGAACATACAATAAATATCTGAAGTCAATATAAACGACAACATATCTCTAGCCGGATAGAAATGACATCGACTTTTCTTAAATCAGTTCTACAATGAATGAACTTCCACAATTGGCTTACAAAAATATATAATATGTATCATTGTCAAATGAACTATAAAAGAGAGTTCGGAAAGAACACTTACATCTGTCCTTGCTTACTTTAATTGTTACTACATTACCACGTTTACAACCTACATAACCATGATGTTGGTCAACATATTAGTTACATACACGTTATTTGTTTATACCTTAATACCTACCATATTGATTTTTTTTTATCACTTTATGGTATACAATACATGTCTCTATCATATAAGATCAAAACACTTCATTTCAGATTAAAATAAAATATTTTTTAAAAATCAGAACACTGCACCCCAGCGCAATGTTTTGTTCTAAACACTTCGCCGACCGCGTATTCTTCTCAGTTACACTGCGCCCTGGCGCAGTGTTTAGTTCTAAAGATCTCGCTGTCCATGATATTGACTAAAACCAGTTTTTCCAAAAAAATTTCAAACTTTTCTCAAGCTATTTTTTGCCATACATTGTATTTCTTTATTTCAACACATGATTTAGCATACATAACCTATATATGACTTGCCTAAACCTTCAAAAATATTAAAAGGTTCTAAATGAACATATTTTTTCGAACTTCTCATTTTAAGCTCCGACGAACGTTTTCAAACGTCCAAAATCCACTTTTATCGTTATATACACCAAATGACCACCAAATCGATGCGGACATATGTATTTACATAAAACTTAGTTATTTAACTTTATTTTACCTTTAAATACACATAATGGCCAAAAATCACCCTTTAATAGGAATTTGAACACTTAACCTAAAATTTCTATATTAACTAACTTTAAGTTCATAACCTATACATCCTCTATACTTTATAACAAGTCCATTTTTCACCATTATAGGTTCATACAACACATATATGACTCTACTACCTCATGTAATCATCTATATTTGATTTTCATGCACATAAAACCTCACATAAGATTTTTAACCAAACAAAATCATGTTTTCTACATATCTAAGTATCTAACATACCACCTAGCATGCAAATACTCATACCACCTTTGTAATACTACCCTAGCTCCTAGGGTTTCATTATTTATCTACCATATAACACATAAACTCACTTAATCAACATTTTTTTAACTATTAAAACACCTATATACACATATATACATGTATAGCTTAAAGGTTTAAGACAAAAGAACTTTTAAACCCTCTATGAGATCTTCTCCTCTTTGTTAGGAACTTTCTTAAAGATGGATTCTCCACTTTTGATGCTAGCTATTACATTCTAGTATATTTATTTAGCAATCTTCAAGCCCTCAAGAACTATCTCTTTCTTTCTCTAAGCAAATCTCACTCTTAACATATGTAATGAAGTACAAGAAAAATTTAACCTAATACTTGCTAAATCAATACATACATAAGTTGTATGTATTTATCCTACAACTAACCACCACTTACTTAAATTAACTATGCATGGTTAGGCTAGTCTTGACATTAACCATCACTAATTAAGGATAATTTAAACAATAAGCTCAACTAGGACACTAAGGTCATAATTCAACTTGTCAAGGATAACATGGACATTGCTCATTTTCACTAGCCATTTTACTATATAATTAAATCATCCTTGTTTCTTTTTGATTTATTCAAGTGCACTTGGATTAAAAAATAAATTTCTAGATTAAATAAAACACAAATTACTTGTCCCAAAACATACGTCATATTTCAAAATTTTAACTTCCCTATTTATTTAATATATATAACATTTTACGAAAACACATATCATTATAAATCCACACTTTCAGGCACCAAGCCTGGCCTGACCTAATAGACTCGAGGTTAAGGTCTGACCTGGCCTGATCAATGGTCAAGGCCTAACACGCCTAGGTCGGACGGGATGAGACCAAGACGAACTTTTGCGTATACTATTCTATTAAATTAATTAATTTTTGTAATTAGGTTATTATATTGAGTTAATTTTGTAATTTCCCACACTACTAACACTCAAAGTGTTTTACTCTTACAATGCTCTAAAGGAAGCTCTCTCTATCTTTGAACCTTGTAAACTAACAAATGAAGAAACGCTTCCAAGGCTTGGTGTAGGGTTCTATTTATAGATCTTTTCTAAGCTTGTTCAACATCAACTAACACCTAACTAATTAGTCTCTAATAAAAAAAAAATAAGATCCACAATTTAGGGAAAAGTACTTCTACATGGGAGGAATTTAAAGGTTTATGTTTTCTAGAAGAATGCTTGGAGCCTTGTGCAAACTTAACAGGTTATTTCCCCCTCCCCCCCCCCTCCCCCCCCCCCCCCCCCCCCATCCCATCCCATCCCATTTTTCCTTCACCATTTAACCCATTTAAGGTTAACTCTATACATGTAAACCACACAACCATTCATCTCCTAGCACTTAACTCATGCATAGTTAAGACTCTAACTTAGGTTCACCAACCTAACTACAGAATGGTTAATTCTCTACAATTCACCAATACATAAAATGTTTGGGCTCCTCATTAAATTGTTTGGACTCAATTTATTAAATTCAAATGGGCTACTAGTTAATTGTAATATCCATTAATATTATGAAGTACTGAAATAAAATTTTTATTTAATAATATGAATTTTATTTTGAAATATGTTATGTGAATGAACTGTAATATATATATTGAAAGTGGAATTTATGGTTAAATAAACTAGTGGATTAATTTTTATTAATCTGGATTGCGATTTTTAAAGCTATTCTAGCTTAGTGAGAGCCTTGTATGGCATCACGATGGTACAACATTGAAATTTAAAGGTTGATATTATAGTTTGGCATGCCTTGTGTGGTGGCGTGATGTTACAGAATTAAATGCACGAGTTCTTTGATTTAATTCACTCCGTTGGATTATGGAAATTTATATATAATTAAATAAAGAAATTTATTTAATATGAATATGGTGTTTTATTATAGTAATTAAATGTAATGCACATAATGGCCTAGTGGGTAATAATATATTAAATGAGAAATGATTATATATATTAAATATGTATATTTAATATATAAATTATATTGTTTGAAAATAATTTATGAATTGAATCATTAATTCAAATTAATTATATAATGTTAATTATATTATTTAAATGAGTTAGTTAAAATAATTAATGGGTAGATTTTAATTATTTTAATATATATGATTCGTGATATTAAAATAGTTAACCCAATTAATTTTATAATTCGTGAAATGAGTTTGTACCTAATTATAAATGTATAATTAGTAAATTTTGATTATAATTATAATGTTTGAATTAGGTAATATAAAAAAACATACATTATGTGTGTGTGTGTGTGTGTGTGTGTGTGTGTGTGTGTGTATATATATATATATATATATAGATTACGTGTGTGTGTGTGTGTATGTATTGTATATGTATTACATACGTATGATGACTAGGTAAAGGAATGCTGGAAATTAAGCCAAACAAGGCTTTAATGTTGCTCTTGATGTACTGAGTTAGTGCTAAAGCATGACAAGGCTCTGGTTGTTTAATTGAATGCCACCTCATACTAGCTTATACTTGAATGGAATTCTATAGCATGAGTTGCACCGATTCAGTTTGTTCATACTCCCATTTCGTAAGACCAAGTTTAGATGTGCATGAGCTCTATAAAAGATATTCACAATTCAAGATAAGTTCTACCAAATAATTCTCCAAACTTAGAAGAATTATTAGAGATGGTTGTCCCTAACTGAATTCAAAGAAGGAGTAGAACAAAAATTTGTTAGAGTTGATGTCCTAGAGGCTAATTATTTGATGTAATTGCTTAACATTTTTGATATTATATTTGATTGCATAAATGGATTATTTTATTATGATTTCATTTACTGCGTTATATAAATGTTAACATAATAAAAGTCCTTAGAATAGTGATACAAATTATATAGCTTCAAGTATGTGACTTGAACATGAGATTATATAATTACAATTAGTATCATTGCTCTTAAATGTCCCTAGTCGAGTATCATTGTTAATGGGACAACAATGATGCATCGAGACTAGTATGTGGATTGACTGATGGCCAAATCTCATTGGTCATAAATATATGAGATATTTGAGTCAATACATAGGTACATGTTAGAGAACAATGTACTGGACAGACCCACCATGAGAATTCTACATGGAGCATTATGCAAAGTGTCATAAGAAATTCTCATAGTGACAATAATGTAATGATCCTCCGACCTGAAGTCACTATATTATTACACGAGAATTTGTGTACTTTGATATCATCAAAGGTCACCTTTAATAGGGTGGACAATAAAGGTGATTATTGGGTACATCATGAATCGTGTAAGGAATATGAGTGATCTAGATGGAATTTAACCCTCCTATATATTAGGGGTGATATCTATAGGCCTTTTGATTGAGTAGGACTATGAAATGCATGACCATGCTCAAATAGTGATTTGTTTCATATAGTCTACTCATTGATTAAGAAAACTCAGATTAAATTATGAAGAGTATGACACTTTCCATGTCTCGAGTTTAATTTAGGATGTCAAGGTTAAAAGGATTAAATTACTTTGAAACATTGGTCACGAAAAGGTTGTATCGAATCACCGATCTTATTATTATTTGAGTAGCAGTGATGCATTACTAGATGCCGCTCGCTGTTTATAATTTTATAATATGATTTTAAAATTATTGTCAATATAATAATAACCTATTGGGTCACACACTTAGAACGTATTTAAAAGGAAATTAATTTAAATTGTAAGTATTTTAAATATGTCAATATGATTGATAGTATTTAAAATTACCAATTTAAATTAATAGGATAATTTGTATATATGTATATTAATTAAGTAAGACTTAATTAAAATATAATATATATAAATTCGAATTTTATTTTTCTAATTAAATTAGGTTTTGGTTAATTCCTATTAACTACTATATATATGATATATCAGTAGTCTAAATCACGTAAGGAAAAAACTAAAAACCCTAGTCGCTTTCAGAAAGAGGCTAGAGAGAAAAATAGTTCAGAAATTCTGATCTTGGTGGCTAGTACCGCAGATCCTTTTTGCTGCAGATCGTGTGACGGTTCGCGGAGCGTTCGTGTGGATACCATAGAGACGCAGTCGCTGGATTGCGTTGAAGATTCGAAGCCGTTCCAGAATTCCATCATCTGCTGTCCATCTCGGATGATCGGTAAAATAATCTAAACCTCTTAATTAATCTGTTTTCGCTTGGATCCTGTCTTAGGGTTTCAAATTTTTTTTATATTCCGCTGCTTTCACTGTGTCGAAACCCTAACAAAATTGTCAAGGGAAAGCTTCTGGGAAAAGGGTTTAACTCCTTTCTTGTTAAACTCTCTTCTTTAACAAAGTTAAAGAGATAGTAATATAGTTGTTAAATTGATGATTATTTGATTATGAAGTTGCTTTTGGGAGGCTAAATATTTGGTGAATCGAGAGGATTCAATAGGTATAAGGTTGGAATTGATGGAGGTGATGTGTTTCATGTTTCAATTTATAAGAAAGCTAGGTTCTACAATTTTCATTTGGGTTAGCATTTCGCTTTTTCTTGTTAAAAGGTCACAAGACCGTGAATATACGTTTTGAATATTAACAATATCTAAAGGTCATAAGACTATATTTTCATTTTGAATATTAGTAATCATATCAATTACAATATCCAAAGTCGGGTATTCTAGGTGATCAGTCTATTGTACGTATGTATATTATGCACAATATAATCACTTGCATTTCGTTTTGAGTTTATCCCGCAATATTTTAAATTTTTTCCTACTATAAGGGTTGTTCATTACAGCTCTTACCTTCGATTCCGTACCACAACAATATGGTTTGGACTAGTTTCAATAATATTCAAGTTAATGAATCGATACATGCATTGTCTAGCCAGTACAAATAGTATATACTTCTTCTTAAACAATTCATGGATTTCAAAAGAACTTTAAAGCTTCAATAATTCAATAATAGCATAAGACATCGATTTCACTAATAACGGATATTAATAATTTATAACAATGTAGAATAATTTTCAATAATTATCCAATTTATAAAACTTGCCAAATAATTACCGTCTGGGTATAGGAACTTGCAAAATAAATACAAGATTAAGTTTAGGAACTTGCACAATAATAATTAAGTAAGGTTAAAGAACTTGCCTATCTCGTGGTCTACGGCTAATCAACTTAATTTAACTTCATTTGAACGACCTAACATTAATAACGTTGATCTAGCAATTAGTATATCATACATTGGTTTATTTCACATTAATAATATGACACCCCCAAATTCAGATACTAATACCTCGAACTTGGTGTTCACGATCCAAATATTACTAAACAACATATAATACTAATGAGGAAGTATAAATAAACAGATGTTGTTTATTACAATAGCTTTTAAATCCCAAGGTTTACAACCTTTACCAAGTACATTTATCACAAACTACAAAAGGTTATTAAATAGTTCATGTTACAAAAGTTATATCTATCAAAAGATAAACAGAAAATCAAGTAGTCAGCTTAATTAGAATTCATCTTCCCTTTGTCTTTATCCTTACTCGATCCTTTAGGTTTAACTGTAAAAATATTTTATGACATAGCAGGTATGAGCAACTAGCTTGCTCAACAATTTTAAATGAATAACAATAATTATGTCATAAATGAATAGAATATCAACTAAATGATATTTAAAGAAATGACAATTGATTATTTAACTGCTGAGTGGTCAAATGGACCATGAACTATCAATGACGTATCAGTCACCTGAATGACCCTCTTAGGTTAAAGTTTCAGAACAGTACTTGTGGGGATTAGTCTCTTGTACAATATATGTATGCATAACATTTAGTTCTTGTTTGTATGCATCGTATATCTGATACTTAGGTTAGGTTGTGTTTGATTGCATCTTGAGAAATCTTAACAACCCACATCTTAATGCATCTTGACAACCCATATTTGTATATTAAGAGGTCCTCTGAATAGTTAAGATACAAATATGAGTCTAAATTATTCAGAGAACCTCTTAATACAAAAATATGTACTGCTAAGATGTATTAAGAGGTAAGTTGTTAAGATACATTAAGATGCAATCAAACATCACCTTACTCCCCATTCAGGGTTGTTCTTCGCAATCTAAGAATTCGCACCAACAATGGTTTGAAATAGTTTTTAAAATAATTAACACGAAAAGTCTAGCCGAAACCAATGGCATAGACTACTCCTTAAACAGTTCATGAATAACTTTAAATACTTCACAGTTCAATAAAGGAACATGAATTCAAGTACATTATAATTTTAATTCAAGTGCATTATAATTAAACCATTTAGCATTTTTGAAGAAAATATAACTTGAGTTTGAGTTAGGAAACTTGATCAATATAAATTTGAGTAAGGTTAGGGACTTACCTGTCTGTCGGCTTACAACTAATTCACTTAATTTAAACTCTTCTTGAAGACCTAACATTGATAACGTTGGCCTATCAATTAGTACCGCATATAATCGCTCACTTTAAACATTTAAGTTTATTAATTACAAAGCACTAAATCACCTATGACTATCACATAGCAATTTGTGCATATTTTTTTTACCATTTAACCTTGTTAATACCCTTAATTGTATTTAGGTAAATGATTTAACAGTCAAATATTACTTCTCTTTGAGTAATATTGATCTAATAAACTTAAAATATCACTTATAAAATTGTTTAAACCTTTAAATAATTTATTATAATTGTTTCATTATCTCATTTATTATTAATCATTATAAATGATAACTATCTCAGTTATCTTTGTTCAATAATTAATTATTCATGTGCTATTAGTCCTTCTTATTTCGCATTAATTATTAATGATGTGATAAATAAGTAGTTTATTAACTTTAATCCTCATTAATTATTATTTAATGTAAATTAAATAATAAATAATTAATTAATTATCCTTACTTATTATTTAATCTTAATTAATTAGTTTATTAACTTTAATCCTCTTTAATTATTATTTAATGTTAATTAAATAGTAATTAATTAATTAATTAAATTAGTTTATTAACTATAATCCTCATTAATTATTATTTAATTGTAATTAAATAGTAATTAATTAATTAAGTAATTATCATTACTTATTATTTAATCTTAATAAAATAATAAATAATTAGCTTATTAACTTTAATCCTCTTTAATTATTATTTAATATTAATTAAATAATAATTAATTAATTATCCTTACATATTATTTAATATTTTTAAAATAATAAATAATCAGTTTATTATTATTTAATTGTAATTAAAAATTTATTATCTACTATTATTACTACTTAGTAAGATATTAATCAATCCTTAATTTTAATTAATACCAAATGACATCATAATTATCCAAAATAAATTTTATAATATTCTTTATTAAATTAAAAAAATATTCGGTTCAGGATCCGACCTGAGACCCGGCCACTGCAAAATAAAAAAAATCGGACCGGTTTTTTTTCAGAAAACCGGTATAAACATTTAATCGTTTTCAGATTTTGCTTCTTTGACTAAAACTTGAATAAAATGAAATCTACAAGTCCGATTGACCCCAAATTAGTCTTGTTGGATTCGTATCTCTCTGAACTATAAGATTCCATCATAAAAATCCAAACTTGGACATGTTTTGGTCACTAAAAATGGCCCTCAAGTGGACTGTTGTGCACAGACTTTCAACAGTGAGGTTCTTTGATTCAAAATTACAAAAAAAAATTAATTTTAAAACATTTTTAGGTTATTCCAAAGGGATTTTGATCGTAAATTATGTATCTAGCATATGAAGAACAAAATCACCTAAATCATTTGTAACTTTTAAAATGTAAAGCTTGAAATCACATGCTCGATTAGGTTTTTTCGATAAAAATATTTTCAAGTTTTTCATCAAACTTTTTGATATAAACACATACCAATAAACATGTTAATAAACATGTTAATCACATATATCTCTAGATCTATAACTCAAATATAGATCTAGAATTTTTTTTTTTTTTTGAGAAACAAATCTAGACATTTAGAGCTTGAAAGAAATATTTTTTTCATTAAAATCATATTTTATACATAAGGAAGCAATGAATTAGGGTTTTTCAATTTTGTTACCTTCTAGATTTAATGGCTCTTTTTCTTTGCTTCCCAAAGTAGTTGATAACCATCTAAGAACACCTCCTTTTGGCTAAGAATGACTTGACTCACTTTGACTCGGTGAGTTAACTCACCAGCTCACTATTTTGGTTTAACTCACTCTTGACCCACCAACCAACTCACTAACTCACTACACTTGATTTGTGGAGAGTTCTAACAATTTTTTAAAACTCCCAACATAAAAGGCATGCTTGGTATTTATAGAGCTCCAAGACCTATAGATATAAGAGTTGTATTCATGTATCTTTGCTAGTTGGTATCATAGTCAAGCTTAGCTCCTTAATTCATGAGATTTCTTGGAAATTCTTGCGAACAAAATTCTACCCTAGAGCCTTGTGCATCACCACCACCGGCTATTCCCCCTTTTTTCATGCCTTTTTGATTTATTTGTAATAGCCAATTTGGTAAATAATGGATCTTCTAGAAGGTGGACTCATTGGATCAAACTTTGGGCTTGGAATTTAATTATTTGGCTCATCTATGCTCATTTGATCCATTGAAAAGTTGGGCTACTAAATTAATTCACTAGTCTCCAATTTTAATAACACATTGGGCTAGCTTAAATACCTAACCAAACCTACAAGTCCAATAGTTAGTTAATGGATTAGTTTGTTTGGTTTAAATTGATTAGACTAGTCCATTAGCAAATAAATTCTTACTAGGACTATTAATTATTATTATTATTATTATTCCCCTCGTTATTGATAAGTAGGTTTTATACCTACTATTTCGATGCCAACTTGCTTTAACTTTCGCTTGTTCTCATTAGTTTTTATTACTTTTCATGCTTTTATGTCTCTTTTGTAGGTTTCATGCTCCATAGCTCTTTATTGGCCGTTTCCGTCGTTTTGTGGACAAACCGGCGTGTTTTGGACTAGAACTTGTGCGGGGAGGAAGAATTGCAGTTTTTGGGACAAAAGTGGTTTAATGCAGGAGTGATATGCGTGATGATCGGATGCAGCAGAAAATAAAACTCAAATCCCAAACTGGTGCACGGCACAGCTGCGCCCCAATCCTTCACAAACACGGCGCAGCTGCGCAGTCCCTCTAAGGCTGCCTGACTGGTACACGGCGCAGCTGCGCAGTCCCTCTGCTGTGTATTTTACTGCCGTGAGGCGCAGCTGCGCCCCATCTCAGTACAAACACGGAGCAGCTGCGCCGGTCCTTCGCATAAAAATCCTGATATGACTTTTTGAACGGGCCAATTAAATTGCTTTATGCTATAGTGATCGCGAGGGAGCAGCTTGAGGCTATATATATCAGTAGTATCAGTCAAAGAAAAGGGGAAAAGATAAGATAGAGAATAGTTAGGTCAAAAGGAAGAGGAGAGAGCTCATTGTCATTTCATTCTTTGTTCTCTCTTGGTCCTTGTGATTTAGCTAGAGTAGTTTAGCTTAGGGCTGGGCTTTGGAAGTTTGAAGCATTGTGTCAACATTGGAACTCCGGATTTGAAGAAGAGAAACCGAGCCTTGCATTTCTTAACTTTTGTTATCTCTTTCTTTTCATTTGTAGTTTCAATGTATGAACATTTGTGGATGATGGTTGTTATTTCTATTATGAACTAACTTCTCTTATGGGATTATAATGAAACCTAGGGTTTAGTTCAAATTGTTATGCTTCCTTGTTTTGGCTAAATGATTATGTATGGATTGTCTAATGTGGTTTATGTTAATTGTTTAAATGCTTGATCACCATTTACTATGTTAACTCACACGGAACCGAGATGGGGAGTGTGAGTTTAGAACCGACCACGTTAGCTTGTGTTCATGGTTTCACATGACGTTGGATTGCATGATTAGTACTAAGGATATACATATACCGAAGCGCCACACATAGTCTTTTGAAAACTTGTGCTTAAACCCGTTTTTCTCTAGGTCACATAGACATATAGTGATTTAATTAACTTGGGTGTTCTTTCCCGTTCTGTTGCCCTTGGGTTGGATCTGGGTTAGATATGGGTATGATGCAACGAGAGTTGATCATGCTTTAGGTTCGTGTTTTCGACTAACAATCCGAGATAATCAGTTAGGTTAAACAGGAAGTAGCACAGTTGAATGACACCCTAGGTGAAGTTATAATCCCATACCTCCTTTGTCTGCTTAATTCGTTCATTATTTAGTTGTCTTTAATTTTCATAACTTAAATTCAATTCACAATTCCTTGATTTACTTGACACTGTTTAAAGAAACCAAAATAGTTATAAAACTGCTGCATGATAGTGTAATAGCTATCCATAGTCCTCGTGGGAACGATACTTTACTTACTTTATATTACTTGTTGACCACGTGCACTTGCGTGTAAGTGTTGATTTGTCATGCGTACGGTTTGACACCCAACAGTTATTAATTAATATGTATATTAATTAATTTAAATAATCTTATTTGATTTGCCATATATTCAAATTTAATTAAGATTTTATCTTGTCAATTTATCGATATTATTAACATTAGGTTAATCCACTAATTTAATCAACCTATTAATGGATCTCCGTTTAATTTGATTTAACATTTAATTTGATTTAACATGTAGTTGCATAATCTTACGAAGTAGTTAAATCATCCAACCAATACATAGGGTTTAAATTAATTACATAATAATTCATTTAATTAAAAATTAAATTCCTAATTTTATTTATAATAAAGTTTAAAAATTTGTGGTCATTACATCCTCCCCTTTATAAGAATTCCGTCCCTAGAATTACAATATAAGTTCACTAAAAAATATGCGGGTAATTCTCCCTCATTTTTTTCTCAAGTTTCCACGTAGTTTCCTTAATTGTGTGGTTTCTCCATAGAACTTTGACTGAATGAATGACCTTGTTTCTTAGCATTTGCTCCTTCCTATCTAATATTTGGACATGAACTTCCTTGTATAAATCTTTCTCAACTTGAATTAGTTCATAGGATATCACGTGCTTGTAATCCGGTTTATATTGTCGTAATACTGAGACATGAAACACGTTGTGAATGTGCTCAAGTTCAGGAGGTAAAGCTACCTCATACGTCACTTCACCTACTCGCCTCAGAATCTCGAATGACCCTATGATCCTGGTACTCAACTTTCCTTTCTTTCCAAATCTAATTTTTGACGGTCGTTTTCACGATTAGTATTAAGGTGCAAGTTTACACGGCCTTCAAGTAGTAAAGTGTATTTCTAAGTCGATCCCACATAGAGTTACACTAATGTTATCCGAATATTAAACTTAAGACAATCTAATCCGATTTAAACTATGATTAAAGATGGTGATTTTTGGTTAACACGGACTCTTAAATTAATTAAAACTTGGCAACAAGAATTAGATTTAAACAAGCTAAGATCACAACTTCACTCACTACCTCATTTAAACCTCACACCCCTCTTTTTAATGCTAAGATCAAACGAAAGGTAACCTGAGAATATAAGAAACCATAAACCTCTTTCAATAGTTAAATTATTCACGCCTTACTAATTAGTTCACTATATTCCTATATGACCCTAATTAAGCAAGATGGCAATAAAAGCAATTCTCAACAAGGCTACACAAGATACCCAGGTAAATTCCTATCCAAGATACAAGTTAGGTACTTCATCCGAAGATAAAAAAATCCTACAAGTGCTATTATACTTTAGGTCAAGTTATTTAATCCATTTTTCAATATCATAAACAACACCACATTACATACAATGTAAGTAAATCATGCATGAAGAACAAATCATGATAACTATTCATTTTGATCCATACACATTAAAAAGAGAGATATTCAATTAAAACAATGTAATGAGCTCCATTGTGATCCTAGAAATGAAGTTAGTTCATAGCTTTAGAAATAACTTTCATTAACAAAAGAGTAAGCATGTTTTGATTACAAAAGCTAAGAAATGAATAAGATAAAGACTTTTAAATACAATGAGTTTAATCTCTAATCACTCCCTTCACTTTGGTAGTACCCAAGATAGATGAATCTTTCTTTGTAAGCTCCTTTTCGTTTTCCAGATAGTTGCGCTCTCCTCTGTTCTTGCGTGTATGGTGAATAATATGACTTCTTGCATATATCAGCAAAGTAGAAGAAAAACCATGGCATTGGGCGCCTAGGCGCCCAACTTATGCTAGCAACCGGCGCCTAGGCGCCTCATTGACTGACCAAACTGGCGCCTAGGTTACTCGAAATGACTTTATCACCCTTCGCTGCATCACCTGAGATATTTAAACTGTAATATCCCAGATATTTGAAAAAATTAGAAATAAGATTTCTAATAGTTAATAAAGGTTAGAGTTTGATAACTTAGTTGTGGAGATTAGAATTGTGAAAAATTGGATTAAATTAAATTTTTTATTTAATTTATGTGCTAGTAAGAACCAATATGGTTCAAAATGTGTGATTGATATTTTTAGGAAGAATGTCCTATGAAGTCTAGGAAGATAATAAATTTGATAATTATTGATATTGAAATATTTTTTTTATAAAAAAAGAAATACTTCAAGAAATCGATACGCGAATAAATTGATTTAAAAGTTCAATTTATTTTAAACATAACATGTGATTATAAAAAAATTAAACTAATTAATATAATTAGTCGTTAATAAAATTTATGTAGGATATTTAATATATTATTTTAGGAGTCCAAAATGTTTGGATAATTAGTGAACTAACCTTGAGTTAATTAATATCGAGAAATCGATAAGTGAGAAAAAAAAATTAAAAAAATTAAATATTCAGTTAAATTTGAATATAGCTTTGGTAGCAAAATGAGTAAATTAATTAATGTAATCATTAATTAATGTGTAGTGGGAATAATATTGTAAGTCCCAAATTTATAGTCCAAATTAAGTAAATGAATAGTGGACTAGCCTAATTACATATTTAACAAGATCAATTATTTTTTTGATTAAGGATTTATGGGTTATTGTTCTTTATTAAATTAATTAGTTTAATAAACTAATTAACTAAAGTTAATTGGGAGTTTAATAATTTAATTGGTCATGCCCAATAAGTTGGTTGAATTATTAGTCTAATTAAATTGTATAAGAGCCCAAATGGTTATTTATAGTAGCCCAAATGGATATAAATTGGGAGCCCAAACATAATTAATTATATAGCCCAATGAAAGTTAATACATAGTCCATTATATAGCCCTATAGAATGCATGTAATGACTAGTTAAATATATATATATATATATATATATATATATATATATATATATATATACATAGTGATGTATATAAATATTGGTGTTTATATAATCACCTTTGGAATAAAAGAAAAATCAAAATTTGGGGAAAAGAGGGGGGAATAGCCAACACTTTATGGGGGAGTCTCAATATTGGGTGCAAAGCTCCAAGCTCTCCATGTTTTACTCCAAGAAAACTCCCCCAATGCAAATGTCAAATTCCCCAATTTATGGATCTTGTTTGTGCATATATTAGTAAAATATGATAGATATACATTCTATATGTATATCACTAGCTAAGTAAAGGGAATTGAGAGAGAGTTAGTCATTTCATTTACTTCCAAGTTGCTAAAGAGCAAAAGAGTTAGAGAGAAAGGAGCTAGAGAGCAAAAGAGGGAAGGTTAAAGGGAAAATGAGAAAGAACACTTGGTGTTCTTGAGCTACTATAAAAATAAAACACCAAGTGAGGCTTGAAGGATGAGTGCACAAAAAGTAGGAGGGTATTTGATATCTTCAAGCTTGTTCTTATTCTTTGGAAAGGCTAGAAAAGGAGCACACAAGCCCAAAAGGTATAAAAGTTCATAAAAACCCTAGGTTATGCTTTCCTTTGTATTGTAAGTGATTTCCATGGTGAAAAATCATTTTTTCAAAACTCTAAATGGTTAAATCCATGTTATATTAGTAGATCTATGGTTAAATGGGTTTAACATGGGTATTTATATACTTTTATGTCGAAAAAGTTTGACAAAAACATGAAATCGACTTCGCCGAAAAAACCCAAAACGGAACAGCTGATTCCTGGAATTACTGTTCACGATCAAAAAATTGGATTTTGATCCGTCAATTTTGTTGGATAGATCTTGAAGTTACGTAAATTCTTATACTTGAATGACTAAAATATGAGTTAAAATGAATTAGTTATGATTTTTCTACTAAAACACTCAACTGTCAGAAATTTTGCATGAATAGTCCACTTTACAGCCATTTTTAGTGCCTGAATCTTATCCAAAAAGGGTGTTTGAGCATAGAAAATTATAGTTCGAGAAGTCACGATTCCATCAATATAAAGTAGAGTTTCATCGGAGTTATAGAACTCAAGTTATTAAGGTTTTAGTGAAGGACCCCAAAACTGGGCAGATTTGAAAAAAATCCTAAAACCTACTGCCGATTTTTTTTCGGTGAACCGGCCGGAGCATTCCGGCAGCCGGTTCACCCATATTTCGGCTGGTTCTGACAACGACCCAAACTAAAAAGTTACTTGGAATTTCGTACTATTTTCTGAAATTTAATGGTATTTTTATAATGTCAATAGCTATTTTTCATAATTATTGAATGATAAAAGCTTACTAAATGTATGAAAAATAATAAAAATTATTTTTAAATTTTGGAAAAATATGAACAAATAACCTACTGATTATTTGAAGTATTATATGTGTGACGACCCCAAATCCGGGTTCCTTTAACCCTGGACCTGGTTCATCACTATACATCATCTTCATACACGTTCTATAACTAATGCGGAATATATAAACATAAATTGTTTATTCTACAACATCTCCCAAGGTTTCTAACCTTAACTTACATATATACCTTTAGATTCATAAAAAGGTTTACATAAATACTTACATCATATAACAATTTAGTTATAATGCATAACACTATAATCTTGTCTGTTGCTTCTGTCTCCGTCTCTCCTTGGACATTCGTATTATTCTGAAATTTGTTATCATGATATAGCAAGAGTGAGCAACGACTTTGCTCAGCAAGTTTAAATATGATAACGATATATCATGATTGAAAGAAAGAATAAGCTTTTGAATTTTCAACAATATAATAATTGTGAAAGAGTACGAGTCATAATTTCACTAATTGAATGACTGAATAAATAAATGTTGAGTGTCAATAATGACCATGAACAATTTAACTGAACCTTATGGTAATGAAGGTGATCAGCCTTTCATACCTGATGAACACATGCAACATGCACTATGTGCGAATCAACAATTTAAAGATGTGGAATAATTATACAGAATTAAACCATAGCATGCTTGAAACATAATAACTTGAGTTTGAGTTAGGAACTTGAACAATAAAATAATATATCCTGCTCGAATATAAATTGAGTAGGGTTTAGGAAACTTGCCTGTCTGCTCAGCTACAATAAATGTCTAGCTTTAACTAACTGGCTTGGAAAGACCTAACATCAATAAAGTTGGTCTAATAATTAATACGGCGTATTTGCACAACTATACGCTTATTAAGGAACTTATCTATCACATAAGTACTAACACATAATTTACATCAGTCAAAACAATATTATTAACCTTATAGACCCTCAATCATATTAGGTTAATAATTTAATAAGTTAGAAAATATTTTTCTTTAAGTGTTGCACACTTATTAAACTATTAAACAATTTATTATAATTGTTTAAACAAAAGAGTTAAAAGACATTTTCTTTATTCCATTAAATCTAATTTCATTTAATTACTATTTATCATTAATTAAATAGTAAGTAATTAACTACCTTTAGTTATTATTTAATAATAAATAATAACTTACAAGATTTATTTATTATTTAAAATTAATCAAATAATAAATAATTATATTATATTAAAAATAATCAAATATCTTTAGTTATTATTTAATAATAAATAATAACTAATTAACTAGATTCATTTATTATTTAAAGTTAATTAAATAATAAATAATAAAATTATATAGTAAATACTCAAATATCATTAGTTATTATTTAATAATAAATAATAACTAACTAAATTTATTTATTATTTAAAGTTAATCAAATAATAAATAATTAAATAATCAATCTTAGTTGTCTTTAATTATTATTTAATAGTAATTAAATAATAATTAATTAATTTATCATCCTTGTTTATTATTTAATATTAATTAAATAATAATTAGTTTAATCGTAAATTCAGAAGATATAATATTAACTAGATTAATATTTACAACATTTAAATATTAATCCAAAATACTTATTATATTTAAAAAAATATAATATTAAACTAACTAGATTAATATTTACAACATTTAAATATTAATCCTAAATACTTATTATATTTGAAAAATATAATATTAAACTAACTAGATTAATATTTATAATATTTAAATATTAATCCTAAATACTTATTATATTTGAAAAATATAATATTAAATACCTAAATATCATTTTTGTATTATTATTATTTTTGTTATAATTTTAAATTAATTTTTAAACATTTAAATTAATTTAAATTATCCAGAATGGCATTTCTGTAAATAAGCCGAAAACTGACTCGGGGGCAATTTCGTAATTACGCAGAAAACGAACGGAGGGGCAGTATGGTAATTTCCTTCGAAAACTGGTTTCCGCGCAATGCGCGCGCTTACAAATCTACGGCCCAAAACGGTGCCGTTTTGAGGAATCGTCTGCTGGGTTCCGCGCGTACGCGCGGCGATAAGTTTTTCGTGCACTAAACGGCGTCGTTTGGAGCCGGCATCGGCAGTGAACAGTGGCGCGCATTGCGCGGCCAGAGTTTTTTATTTTCCTTCCCCAGCAGAGTGTGAACAGTGCTATTTTAATACCCATCTTAATAAAATTTATACCTTCAAGAAATCTTTAAGTCCTCAATAAAAATCCAAAAAAATTACCAACCACTTAATCTCAATTTATAACATGAAAATTTAATTTTTCATGATTTAATATTAAAATTTTTTATAAAAATTTTTACATCACATAAACTACCACAAATCATAACTTTTTGTGTATAACTCCATTTTGAGTGATTCAAACTTTGTTTTTCTCATGATTTAATGTTCTATAATATTATAACATTAAATCTAAGTTTTATAAAAATATTTTTGGACATAAATTCCAAAACTTATTTACACACTATTAAATACATATTTTAGCATATAAAATATACCAAAATACAAACCAAGCATATTAAACTCAAGCCTGGCATAAATATTACCACTACACATTATTAACTATATTAACATGTTTATACTAACATGATAATTTATTTAATTTAAAAACAAACTATATTTAAAATAATCATTACCTCATTTTAATGGCTATCTTCATTTTTCTTCCAAACTAGGTTGTGAAAGAATATCTCATGATCCAAGAACTCCTTCTCCTTCCTTATCCTTGCTCTCAAATATTTTCTCTCTAATTTGAAAAGTGATAGAAGAAAAAAATGACTAACATTTCTCTCTCTCTAATGACTTAAGTCTTTCATAATGTATAGATATATATCTTATATCTATGAATTTAGACCAACACAAGTTAGCTCTTGGATACTTACACAAGGAAATTAACCCATGCCTTAGTTGGTGAGGATTTTGTGGAAAAAGTCTCACCAAAAATCAAAAGAAGCAACCTAATTATTAAATAATTAAATAATAAAATAAAAAAAAAAAATCATCTCACCCACTCTTTCTCCTCCTTGCCGGCTGATGGCTCTCTTTCTTGTCCCAAAATTAGTGTCACAAACTCACTTTTTAATAATTAATAAGTTATATAATTGTTTTTCCAAGTGGGCCAATTATTGGGCTTTAATTTAAAATACCAATTGGACTCCTATTAAATTGTTTGGGCTACTAAATTGTCAAGTCCATTTAATTTATCATTGGACTATTTAATTATAACCCAAATGATTAATTATTAATTTTGTTACACATTAATTATCCAATCCATAATTAAATAATAATTGAATTGATTAATTAATTATATACTCTAACCCATTAATATTAAATTACTAAATGGACTAATAATATTATTAATAATATTTTACATTATTTACATTAATTAATTATCATATTAATTAATTTATTATATTTAATTCACTCATTATATTCAATTTAATTGAATATTTAATTAATAGGAAACTTATCAATTATTTTGATATTAAAACTTTATGGTTTGTTTCGCTAGTAATAATATATATAATCTATATATATTATTTATACACATCACCTTAATTTAAAAATAATTTCACAATAAATTATGAAATTTAAATAAATACAATATATAATTTAATATATATTATTTACGCCATAAATTAAATTATTTAATACGTTTACATTAAATAATTTATTTCTCATCAATTATGGAAATAATTCCATTTACCCGAAAATACATTAAAATAATAATATATTTACTCAATTTCGTATTTAAATAATTTATTTAATTATTTAATTAATATTACACAAATAATTGTATAATTAAATTTCTCAATCCCATAAATCATTTACAATGATTTATTTAATTATAGAATATATTCAATTACTATTTAAAATTTCTCAATTAATTTAAACCCTTTATATATATGTACATATATATTAAATTAAATATTGTACAATATATATAATTACTAATCTCCTTTAATTAATTCAACTACTTTATATAATTTATAATTATATAATTTACATAATTATTCCTCACAAATAATTTATCAACAATTTGCATAATTGTTGATTAATGAATAAATTAATTCCACAATAAACCTTTTAATTCAATTCGGATTAATTTAATATTAATCTATCTATTTATCACAATTTAATTAACCATTAAATTATGTTACTAAATATGCACGCATATATATATATATATTCATATAAATACATATTTAATTTACACGCAACCACGTCGCATAATTACATAACTCCACTAATTAATTCTCTTAATTTAATTAGACTTGTTGTTAGTCAAGTTTATTGAATTATCACTTTACTTGCTAACTTATCAAAAATTTTGATATCACCATATCTAAGTTAGTCCGTTAAATTAAATTTGGACCTCTATTTATCTATCACTACTAGGTTATCAAACTCCAACCTTTATTAAATATTAAATATTTTATTTCTAATTTATTTAAATATCCGGGATATTACATTCACCCCTTCTTCTAAAAATTTCGTCCCCGAAATTATCTCATACACATTTCTACCAATTTTCATCTCTGAGTATAACTCTTTACTCATCATAGTCTGTGACCACCCTTTTCTAGGAAGTTCATACTTCTAAACTCATAATTCCAGAACAATGGAATATCTTGCAGAAGAATAAATTGAAAATCAATATCTTACAGAAGAATAAATTGAAAATCAAAATATTCATTAAAACTTTCATAATATGCTGAGGAGTCATCAAGACTGTGAACATGGAATTAACTGAATTCCGAATAAATAGTATTTATCCCTGTAAATACTTATAAACAGAGTGTTTATCAATCACAAAGACTGAAAACATTCCATAGGTGTACGCTAGGTGATCAGCCTATCGTACTTCTGCGTTGTGCACAACGACTTCTTACGGGGTCGAACTCTTTGGATTTACCAACCCATATCAGCATGCCACCACTGTTGGGCGCCCCCTCGCGGGTTCTTTATTCATGGCTCTGACATATCCCCCATTATGGAGTTGTTCACCTCAGACTTACTACAAAATTCCGCTCCAGCATAAGTTGGATTGGAAAATAAAACTCGAGTCATTTCTGACCAAAAAGTGTCCAGTCAAAATAAATGACATAGACTCACATCATTGAACTGTTCGTATATTACGACTCAAAAATCATTTTAGATTAGTTAAAATAACAAAAATTCATTTATAGGACTTCATGATACCGCACCGTTGCAACAGTGCGTTGAGGATTCCGTCTTTTTCATCTCTGCACCATGGCTTTAATGGCGTGTGATGATTTTATAAATACATTTTGATATTTTCAAATCAATTTGTCTTGCCGAAACAATTAGCATAGACTCTTCTTTAAACGTTTCAAAATACTAAAAATCATTTTGACTTTGTCATATTACATCATACCATAGTGGGCTTAAAAATACATCCAACACTAGGTTACTCTGCATTGATGACTCCATCGGTTATCATCTCTGCACTAAATGCATTAATGATTTCAAAAATACATTTGTCTTTTCAAAAGCACAAAAGTGCGAATTTGGCACGATTTTTAAGAATTTCAAAGTCTAGCATAGCTAGAAGATTTGGAATATCCTAAAACCTCAAAACACCTCAAATTTTTCCTCCACATTCTTTTCCAGCTTAATAACTATATCTATTATAGCCTTAACCTGACTACTTAACTCTATCCATACTTACTGTTCATCAAACTTACCACATATTTGGGCTCAGCAACTTACCACAATCATATGGTTTGAGGAACTTGTCCTAGTCAGGCCAAAGTCGCCCATTCGCTGAGGGGCTCCACCACATGACTATGAGTCACGAACTTACTATGCGTGTCAGTTCTCAGAACACGAACTTATCTTAACATCCTCTACCTATCCGTTATACACATGAGAAAAGAATCACCTTCTCAACATACATATAGTGAATAGTGCGACACCAGGTTTCAGTTGATTATCATTATAGGAAGCCAAGTGGTCGTCAAACCAAACACAATCTCCTGCCCATACAAGAAATTGGTCAACTCAGCCACTAATCAATATAGAAAGTTAAGCGATCGTTAAACCAAGAACAAATCCCCTGCCCATACAAAGGACTGTTCAACTCAACCACTGTATCAATATAGAAAGCTAAGCGGTTCTAAAACCAAGCACCAATTCCCCGCCCATACAAGGAATTGTACAACTCAGCCACTAATATGAGTCCTCAATTAAAAACCTACAAACCTCTAACTTTTCTTAACTTGCTATGACTGTTATCAATTCATACCTTATCACACTCAACACTTCAAGAGTCCACTTGTTACTATTTCAGTATCTTCATTGTTATAGCACCATGCTATCAAAACAACCTCTTAATCATTTAACAGACCATTTGTCATTCCATGATTTTACTATGATCATCGTGATCTTATAACACAATTGATTTCACTGTACTATTTCTCCTTTATTCTAGGATCGTTTAATTCTATCATCTTATCATTCATCTCTGATCATTTTACTGTACGATCCTTCTCTTTTTAAATTCCTGAATCAAGTGTTCCCTGATTCTTATTCCATTTATTTGGATTACACTAATTGAAGATCCTTCTTTGAATCTTTTCATATATCTATGTATCTATATAGATTTATTTCCTCATTTATGAACTGTATATGTTCATTTCTAAACTCTATCTGAGTTTATCCTTTCATTGTCTTCATTATCTTTCCATGATTATAGCCTAAGGTACTGCTACCTAAGAACTATAACCTATCAGCTCTGATACCAACCTGTGACGACCCCAAATCCGGGTTCCTTTAACCCTGGACCTGGTTCATCACTATACATCATCTTCATACACGTTCTATAACTAATGCGGAATATATAAACATAAATTGTTTATTCTACAACATCTCCCAAGGTTTCTAACCTTAACTTACATATATACCTTTAGATTCATAAAAAGGTTTACATAAATACTTACATCATATAACAATTTAGTTATAATGCATAACACTATAATCTTGTCTGTTGCTTCTGTCTCCGTCTCTCCTTGGACATTCGTATTATTCTGAAATTTGTTATCATGATATAGCAAGAGTGAGCAACGACTTTGCTCAGCAAGTTTAAATATGATAACGATATATCATGATTGAAAGAAAGAATAAGCTTTTGAATTTTCAACAATATAATAATTGTGAAAGAGTACGAGTCATAATTTCACTAATTGAATGACTGAATAAATAAATGTTGAGTGTCAATAATGACCATGAACAATTTAACTGAACCTTATGGTAATGAAGGTGATCAGCCTTTCATACCTGATGAACACATGCAACATGCACTATGTGCGAATCAACAATTTAAAGATGTGGAATAATTATACAGAATTAAACCATAGCATGCTTGAAACATAATAACTTGAGTTTGAGTTAGGAACTTGAACAATAAAATAATATATCCTGCTCGAATATAAATTGAGTAGGGTTTAGGAAACTTGCCTGTCTGCTCAGCTACAATAAATGTCTAGCTTTAACTAACTGGCTTGGAAAGACCTAACATCAATAAAGTTGGTCTAATAATTAATACGGCGTATTTGCACAACTATACGCTTATTAAGGAACTTATCTATCACATAAGTACTAACACATAATTTACATCAGTCAAAACAATATTATTAACCTTATAGACCCTCAATCATATTAGGTTAATAATTTAATAAGTTAGAAAATATTTTTCTTTAAGTGTTGCACACTTATTAAACTATTAAACAATTTATTATAATTGTTTAAACAAAAGAGTTAAAAGACATTTTCTTTATTCCATTAAATCTAATTTCATTTAATTACTATTTATCATTAATTAAATAGTAAGTAATTAACTACCTTTAGTTATTATTTAATAATAAATAATAACTTACAAGATTTATTTATTATTTAAAATTAATCAAATAATAAATAATTATATTATATTAAAAATAATCAAATATCTTTAGTTATTATTTAATAATAAATAATAACTAATTAACTAGATTCATTTATTATTTAAAGTTAATTAAATAATAAATAATAAAATTATATAGTAAATACTCAAATATCATTAGTTATTATTTAATAATAAATAATAACTAACTAAATTTATTTATTATTTAAAGTTAATCAAATAATAAATAATTAAATAATCAATCTTAGTTGTCTTTAATTATTATTTAATAGTAATTAAATAATAATTAATTAATTTATCATCCTTGTTTATTATTTAATATTAATTAAATAATAATTAGTTTAATCGTAAATTCAGAAGATATAATATTAACTAGATTAATATTTACAACATTTAAATATTAATCCAAAATACTTATTATATTTAAAAAAATATAATATTAAACTAACTAGATTAATATTTACAACATTTAAATATTAATCCTAAATACTTATTATATTTGAAAAATATAATATTAAACTAACTAGATTAATATTTATAATATTTAAATATTAATCCTAAATACTTATTATATTTGAAAAATATAATATTAAATACCTAAATATCATTTTTGTATTATTATTATTTTTGTTATAATTTTAAATTAATTTTTAAACATTTAAATTAATTTAAATTATCCAGAATGGCATTTCTGTAAATAAGCCGAAAACTGACTCGGGGGCAATTTCGTAATTACGCAGAAAACGAACGGAGGGGCAGTATGGTAATTTCCTTCGAAAACTGGTTTCCGCGCAATGCGCGCGCTTACAAATCTACGGCCCAAAACGGTGCCGTTTTGAGGAATCGTCTGCTGGGTTCCGCGCGTACGCGCGGCGATAAGTTTTTCGTGCACTAAACGGCGTCGTTTGGAGCCGGCATCGGCAGTGAACAGTGGCGCGCATTGCGCGGCCAGAGTTTTTTATTTTCCTTCCCCAGCAGAGTGTGAACAGTGCTATTTTAATACCCATCTTAATAAAATTTATACCTTCAAGAAATCTTTAAGTCCTCAATAAAAATCCAAAAAAATTACCAACCACTTAATCTCAATTTATAACATGAAAATTTAATTTTTCATGATTTAATATTAAAATTTTTTATAAAAATTTTTACATCACATAAACTACCACAAATCATAACTTTTTGTGTATAACTCCATTTTGAGTGATTCAAACTTTGTTTTTCTCATGATTTAATGTTCTATAATATTATAACATTAAATCTAAGTTTTATAAAAATATTTTTGGACATAAATTCCAAAACTTATTTACACACTATTAAATACATATTTTAGCATATAAAATATACCAAAATACAAACCAAGCATATTAAACTCAAGCCTGGCATAAATATTACCACTACACATTATTAACTATATTAACATGTTTATACTAACATGATAATTTATTTAATTTAAAAACAAACTATATTTAAAATAATCATTACCTCATTTTAATGGCTATCTTCATTTTTCTTCCAAACTAGGTTGTGAAAGAATATCTCATGATCCAAGAACTCCTTCTCCTTCCTTATCCTTGCTCTCAAATATTTTCTCTCTAATTTGAAAAGTGATAGAAGAAAAAAATGACTAACATTTCTCTCTCTCTAATGACTTAAGTCTTTCATAATGTATAGATATATATCTTATATCTATGAATTTAGACCAACACAAGTTAGCTCTTGGATACTTACACAAGGAAATTAACCCATGCCTTAGTTGGTGAGGATTTTGTGGAAAAAGTCTCACCAAAAATCAAAAGAAGCAACCTAATTATTAAATAATTAAATAATAAAATAAAAAAAAAAAATCATCTCACCCACTCTTTCTCCTCCTTGCCGGCTGATGGCTCTCTTTCTTGTCCCAAAATTAGTGTCACAAACTCACTTTTTAATAATTAATAAGTTATATAATTGTTTTTCCAAGTGGGCCAATTATTGGGCTTTAATTTAAAATACCAATTGGACTCCTATTAAATTGTTTGGGCTACTAAATTGTCAAGTCCATTTAATTTATCATTGGACTATTTAATTATAACCCAAATGATTAATTATTAATTTTGTTACACATTAATTATCCAATCCATAATTAAATAATAATTGAATTGATTAATTAATTATATACTCTAACCCATTAATATTAAATTACTAAATGGACTAATAATATTATTAATAATATTTTACATTATTTACATTAATTAATTATCATATTAATTAATTTATTATATTTAATTCACTCATTATATTCAATTTAATTGAATATTTAATTAATAGGAAACTTATCAATTATTTTGATATTAAAACTTTATGGTTTGTTTCGCTAGTAATAATATATATAATCTATATATATTATTTATACACATCACCTTAATTTAAAAATAATTTCACAATAAATTATGAAATTTAAATAAATACAATATATAATTTAATATATATTATTTACGCCATAAATTAAATTATTTAATACGTTTACATTAAATAATTTATTTCTCATCAATTATGGAAATAATTCCATTTACCCGAAAATACATTAAAATAATAATATATTTACTCAATTTCGTATTTAAATAATTTATTTAATTATTTAATTAATATTACACAAATAATTGTATAATTAAATTTCTCAATCCCATAAATCATTTACAATGATTTATTTAATTATAGAATATATTCAATTACTATTTAAAATTTCTCAATTAATTTAAACCCTTTATATATATGTACATATATATTAAATTAAATATTGTACAATATATATAATTACTAATCTCCTTTAATTAATTCAACTACTTTATATAATTTATAATTATATAATTTACATAATTATTCCTCACAAATAATTTATCAACAATTTGCATAATTGTTGATTAATGAATAAATTAATTCCACAATAAACCTTTTAATTCAATTCGGATTAATTTAATATTAATCTATCTATTTATCACAATTTAATTAACCATTAAATTATGTTACTAAATATGCACGCATATATATATATATATATTCATATAAATACATATTTAATTTACACGCAACCACGTCGCATAATTACATAACTCCACTAATTAATTCTCTTAATTTAATTAGACTTGTTGTTAGTCAAGTTTATTGAATTATCACTTTACTTGCTAACTTATCAAAAATTTTGATATCACCATATCTAAGTTAGTCCGTTAAATTAAATTTGGACCTCTATTTATCTATCACTACTAGGTTATCAAACTCCAACCTTTATTAAATATTAAATATTTTATTTCTAATTTATTTAAATATCCGGGATATTACAATATGTACTGAGATAGTATTATTTCCGAAAATGGGTATTTTTCATATTATTTATGGTGTAAAGGTACACTAATTTGTGACTACCTAGCTAATACTTCAAGAAAATTATAAATAGATTATTATTAAATCTTAAATATGTTCTTTAAGTATTTAATAATAATATCAACATGATTGGAGAAAATAAATAAATTATTTATTATTTACTCATGTATTAAATAGTAAATAAAGGAAAGTAAATAACTAATTATTCTTTAATTAATATTAAATAATAATTAGAGTAAGATAAAGATTTTAAACTTTAATTATTTATTATTTAATAAGATTAAATAATAAATAAAGAGAGTTAGGTAATTATTATTTAATTACCATTAAATAATGATTACAGTCAAGTAAAGTTGATAACATAATTATTTATTATTTTATTTAATTAAGAGTAAATAATAAATAAAGATAATTAATTAATTAATTATTATTTAATTAACATTAAATAATAATTAAATAGGGTTAATTTCTTACTATTTAATATATTAAATAGTAATCAAAGGATGTTAGAGTTAATAGTATAATTGTTTATTAAATAATGAGTACGGATAATTAATTAATTAATTATTATTTAATTCATATTAAATAATTATTAAATGGTAATTAAGTGGAATAAATTATTACTTAATCGGAAGAAGATTATTAAGTAATTAAAATATATTGATAATATTAATGATTAACTATTAAATGATAATAGTTAAGAATTAAATCATTATTCAATAATTAATAATGATATGTAATTAATTTAAAATATTATTAAAGGATTAATAATATTATTTAGCATTTAATTAACTATTAAATAATAATAGTTAAGAGTTAAATCATTATTAAATAAATAATAATGACATATAAAGATTTAGAATATTATTAAAGAATTAATAATATTGTTTAACAAGTAATTAATTATTGAGTAATAATAGTTAAGGGTCGAATAATTATTAAATAATTACTAATGATACGTGAGGATTTCAAATATTATTAAATGATTGATAATATTGATGAACAATTAAATTATTATTAAAATAATTAATAATAATGAGAAGTCAATTAAAATATTATTAAAGGGTAATAATAATAGCAAACAATTAAATTATTATTAAAAGATTAATAATAATGATTAAGGTAAACTATTATTAAAAATAAATTAATAATAGTAATAATTATTTAAAATGTTACTTAACAATTAAATAACATTATAAGTTATTACTAATTGATAGTAAAATTTAAAATATTATCCAAGGTGGGTAATATTATGATAAGTTGTCGAGATAAATGATGTAATTAAGTTAAATCTAGGGTATGGTCCATTAGTGATTAATTGGTAGTTCGACCTAAATAAATATAGGGTCCAGGTTTAATGTAGTGACATTAATATATGTCGGAATTGCATGGTTATGTACAAAAAGGTTTGCGGAGAAACACTAAGTCAAGTCAACGAGAGACTAAAATATAAAATTAACCCTATTGATTTAAAAAGGGGACGATAAGAAGAAATAAATATCTTTACAGATTTGATATTGAGTCAAACCTTAACTGATATTATGCATCGTTGATCTCACATACCGTGTAAGTGGTGCAAGGAACGCGAAAGGTTAGCGTAAGCTGGTTATGTAAGTCCAGACAAGTTTTTCAGAACGTGTTGCATTATGTGCCTGAATTAGAATACTATAAAATTATTATATGTGCATATGTTATTATGTGCAATAATGTGGTAATGTGCTTTTGTGATACAAGTTGAAATAAGCTGTTGATATACAGTAGATAATTAAGTTAATTGTTCTATATATATTGGACTGTACGAAATTGTAAATGACATGCATGAATAACGTGAGTCATAAAGTAAATACAAAACATGATATGCATGAGATATGTAATCATTGCAAAGCATGAAATGCATGAAGCATGATGAAATATGATTATGTGTTATGTGAAACTGTTAGACTTGTTGAGCCGTCATGCTCACCCTTGTTTAAAATAAAACATTTTAGAAAAGTTTGAGGAAGCTGATTACTCTGGTAGAGGCGAAGATGAAGATTGATTAACGAGTAATCAAGATCGAAGCGTGGGTGCTTTTATAGTAAAACCCTGCGATAGAATAAATTATCTCTGTGGGTATTAATTGTGATGATTTTTATGTCTTAGATGTGCTATAGATTAACAAACCGAAATGTTAAGAGAAAATATATAGATTATTTTAAATCATTTCAGATGTTGTCCTTTATGTATAAAGGTGACATGTTGGTATGCTAAATCATTATTCATATGATTAGGAAGTGTAATAAAAATGTTTAAAGATTTCAATTCTAGAATATAATGATATTGAAAATTTTACCCATTTAAGGTTTAATATCTGGTGTATTATAATAATTATATTTGCTTGTGGTTTATAAGTCAAATATAATTAGTTTAAACTCAAGATTGAGGTTACTTTTAACGAACCAGATCCGGGGTTATTAGAGTCGTATTTTGGGGCCGTTACATAAACATAAAGACTAGTAAGAATATCCTGAAAACATATAAAAATAGCAATAAATTAATTCCAAGAGTACTCAATTCGTTGGTATAAATATCACTCATCAAATACCCCCAAACTTAAATCACTGCTTGTCCTCAAACAAAACAGTGAGATACAAGCCATAAACTAAAGATTAATATTCCAGCTGGCTAAAAACATACCCATACAAGATTTGGAATTTATAGCCTCAAAGATTACATGAACAATTCAAGATATATTGCAAAGCAAAGCAAAGTCTAATATGTCAACGAAATTTCCAAAAACCCAACTGCTCAAGATCCGCACCAAATGTATGTGTGTGTGTGTGTGTCCACTGCTAAGCTAGCCATAACTTAGATAAACTTACATGACCAAAAGCTAAATGTGATTTCATTTTGAAAAACAAAAGCCCACCTAACACATCAATTACAACGAAACAAGGCCATATATAAGATCAGGGTCTTGAATGAATAAGATGAATTAACTAATATAAACAACCGGGTGAGTGTGATTTACGCTCCGTCTCACCTTAATTTAAAAGCTTGACTGTGCAATGTCCAATTCCATTAAGCTATTCAGAACTACATATGTAATGAGCTTTTGATCAATGAATCCCAAACCAGTTAGCTTTAGGACACTAGGTGTAAAGACACCCCAAATGATCTAATCACTCAAGTAGCAAATGCCACAAAATTAGACAAGCCAAAGTTTAATTATATTTATGAACATAAACTACATATTTATTTCTTTTCTTTTTTTGAGGCTTTCTCAATCTTTTTTTTAACCCCTACAAACTTATACATAGGCCTAAATTTAGCGTAAAAGATGATCAAGCAAGGATTAAACAAAAACAAACATACCCCAAAAGCAAACAACCGTATAAGCTTTCTAACAATAGCTAGCAACCAGACGGCTGTGAGCAAAACGAACCAACGAATCATGAGCAACATGAATTTAGGCCAGTTGACAAAATAAAGACTAAGTTTACCTATTAATATTACTTGAACAGGCACTAGGACAATATGATTTATATCATTAGCTATTTAAACGAAACAAACACAAATAATAGCTACTATAAGCATAATAACTACTATGGACCTAATTAAAAACAAGAACAACTAATACATATGCAAAGCGGAATGATCAAGCCTAAAGCTACCCCCAAACTTAAATTAGACAATGTCCTCATTGGATAATATATAAAAAAAAATCAGAATCGAGGACTTCCCTAAAATACGAGTTAGTTGCCGCTGTCATTCTCCTCAGTGAGAGGCTCGTTTTCCTCTGTTTCGACATCGAACGACGGATACAAGAGCAAATCTTTTGCGATCGGGAACTGAATAGATTTCGCAGCTAGATGTATCTTGGAAAACATTTCGGCCAATGTCGTATTGAACTCGACAGTGTAGGCATATATCTGATCTTGTCGATGAGCAAGGCACTGGTTTCTGCGATCCATTCTCATAATAACTTTTTCCAACCGCCTTGCTTGATTCCTTGACTCAAGACACAACTCCTCACTCCATCTAGGTGGAGGTAAATCAACAGCATCAGCTTCGGCTTAAAAAGGCCTAGCGGCTGCAGGATCAGCAGAAATTATAAACCCTAAGCCTTTTGGTTCCGATAAATCACCCGGCCAAATCTGATATAGTGAAATCACTGAGTGGCCAAATTGGGCAGATGGATCCTGGTGAACTTCTTCTTTATCCAGACGCACCCCTGCTCGTTTATATAAGTCACTGATGAGAGAAGGATGAGGCAATCCACCTGAAGTGGTGGCTTCAATAGATTTGACAATTGAATTATGAATCATTTCCCCCACATCCATTGATTTGCCCAAAGAAATACAATACAATAAAGCAGCACGCTCCTTTGTCACATCACTGACATGTTGAGATGGCATCGTTTTAGCACATATAAAAGCATACCATGCTTTGCCATATCAATTGAGCTTATTGGTGGGGAAACTAACTGCGTCTTGAGCTGCGGTAGCCTTTCACTCGGTTCCAGGCACACATAACAATGTAATTATCACATCGTAATCCAAGTCATCTTTAATATACGCATCGTAATCAGAACCATAAATCTTCTGTTGCCCATAATAAGCATTTAATGCTTTTCACCCCACATTTACCCACTTGCCTTTAACGAAAACCAAATTTCCCTGCGCCCACTTTGCATTTGCATATAATTCTCTTACCGCATATACTGCAACTGCCTCAGGCTGACTAGTGAAAAGCTACCAATTCCGATTCCTAATAATATTAGCAATGCCGCCATCTATTTCATTCGGACACAAACCCCTTTCAGGGAGTAGATTTTTACTTGACAGCCATTTGTGATACAGTTGAGATGCACTAAAATTCACAAATTGGGTTTTATTAAAAGGAGGATATTTCTTTGAGCTATCGCCCTTTTGGCGTTTAGAAGCCATTAAAATTCAATTCCAATGCCTCCTACTGACTAAAACTCACTGAAATTGGCAATTTACTGCAAAATAACCCTTTGAGGCAATAAAACAACCAGTTGACGTGCACATCATAAATTCCCTATATACAGACTTCCCCCCAAACTTGATTCATTAACCAAAATCAAAGGCTGGCAGCCAAATCACAACCCATACACCAAATTATTCACCCAAACCTCTAATTGAGCCAACATAAACTCAATTGGGCAAATTGAGGAAAAAGAAACCCTAACTCCATAAAATAAGAATGCAACTCCAACACTACACAATTAAGTCAATAAAATAATTGTACTCTCAATAACTTACTTGCTATCCATGTGAAACAACATCTTCACCGATGGAATCCGTTGGCAAAACCTATGAAGTAGTTGAACAAACTCACAATCATAGTAGCACGGTTGGTTGGCTGTATCCGAAGAAGAGAAGGAGAGATGCCGAAGCTTAATTTGGGGGGGGGGGGGGGTATGTATGTGGAGGATTGGCAGTTGAAATTTTTAGTGGGCATATGAAATTTAGAAGAGTTTATGCTTGGGTTGGCTTGAAACAAGAAAGGATGGGCGAAATGAGCTGCTGTGACCGAAATGAGCTGCTGTGACCGAAATGAATGGACGAACTACTGCTTTTTAAAACCAAAAGACCGAGAATAGCCTGGGGCACCTAGGCGTTAGCTTGCAAAGAGGTCTAGGAGCTTGGGCGCTTAAGCAGAATGGCGCCTAGGTACGGGAAATTAGCCATGGACGGGCGCTTAGGTGCTGTGATTGAAGGGCGCTTAGGCACCGTGAGGAAAGAAAAACAGGGCTTAGGCACCTGAGCCTAGAAGCGCTAGGCTCCAATTTGGCTTGAACAAGGGACGCTTAGGCGCAGGGTTAGTAGAAACATTTGATGGCCCAGGCGCTAAGGCGTTGTCTTAACACATGAAAAAACCGCTTAGGCACTTGCCTTGCTTCCTGTCTACTGCTAAATTGCTGTTGTGCTGGTTTGTTGCTATGCTCAAAATTTTTGCTTTACTGGTTTGCTGCTATGATTTTCACACATGAGAATTTCACATATCTAACAAAAACTAAATAACTAATCATAATTTTAATTCAAAATCATCAAAATGACAATTAGTTATAAACTTAAATAAAAATATAATTATATTTATAATTATAATAATATACTATATAATTAGAGATTAACTATTCAAAATAAAGCAAGATAACTAAACATGGAAGAAAATGCAATTAATACTAATTTGACAATAACAATGGGTTGCCTCCCATTATGCGCTTCAATTAGAGTCTTGGACTTGACTACTCCCTGTTTTACTCTGGGTTAGCGAGAATGACAGACACTTTTTGTCGATCCAACTCACCCCTCATGTACTGTTTTAGACGCTGGCCGTTGACCTTGAATGTGTTCAAAGTTGTGGTGTCTTCCAATTCAACTACTCCATGTGGGAATACCTTTTTTATAGTGAAGGGGCCTGACCATCTGGATTTCAGTTTTCCCGGGAAGAGTCTCAACCGGGAATTATACAAAAGCATTTTCTGGCCAATTTCGAACTTTTCTCCAAAAATTTTGATCATGCCATTGTTTGGTCTTTTCCTTATAAATTTTTGTGTTCTTATACGCTTGGAGGCGGAATTCATCCATTTTATTTAGTTGTAGCATCCGCTTCTCATCGACTGCATGTAATTCTAAATTGAGCTTTTTGATGGCCCAATAAGCATTATGTTCAAGTTCAACTGGCAAGTGGCAAGCTTTTTCGAAGACCAAGCGATACGGTGACATCCCAATTGGTGATTTGAATGCCGTTATGTATGCCCACAATGCTTCATCCAATTTCCTTGACCAATCATTTCTGTTGGGATTCACCGTCTTTTCCAGAATACGCTTTATTTCTCTATTAGAAACTTTTGCTTGACCACTGGTTTGCGAATGGTAGGCCATAGCAATCTTATGAGAGACTCCATATTTAGTGAGGAGGGCAACCAAATATTTATTGTAAAAGTGTGACCCCCATCACTAATAATTGCCCGTGGAGTGCCAAAGCGTGAAAAAATATTTTTCTGTAGAAAGTTAAGAACCACCTTAGAATCATTAGTCGGCAGAGCAACAACTTTGATCCATTTGGATACATAGTCCACAACGACTAGTATATATTGATTGTTATAAGATGACGGGGATGGTCCCATGAAGTCTATGCGCCAAACATCAAAAATTTCAATTTTTTGAATACTATTAAGGGGTAATTCATGTCTCCTAGAAATATTTCCCATTCTTTGGCAATTGTCGCATCTCGTAACAAACGAATGCGTGTCTTTAAACAAAGATGGCCAATAAAACCTCGACTGTAGGACTTTTGCCACCGTTCTCTCCCCACCAAAATGTCCTCCATAATCAGATGAATAACAGTGATGAAGAATATCACTCATTTCTTCTTTGGGCACACACCTCCTCAATAATTGATCTGCACATTGCTTGAATAGGAATAGATCAGCCCACACAAAGAAACACACATCGCTTAAGCACTTCTTCCGTTGTTGATAACTTAAATCCGGGGGGATCACATTACTCACGATGTAATTCGTGAAATCTGCATACCAAGGTAATTCACCATGAATAGAAAAAACTGCTCATCCGAAAAATGCTTATTAATCACCCTGCCATCTCTAAAATCTTGCTCAGATTTTTCTAATCGTGAAAGATGATCAGCAACTTGATTTTTTGTACCCTTTTTTATCTCAACTTTTGAGATCAAATTCTTGAAGTAATAGAACCTATCTAATAAGTCTCGGCTTTGCATCTTTCTTAGATATCAAGTATTTAATGGCAGAATGATCTGTGAAAACTATAACCTTTGTTCCAATGAGAGAAGAACGGAATTTATCAAAGGCATACACAACTGCAAGTAATTCTTTTTTAGTGGTTATGTAGTTGAGTTGTGCATCCGACAATGTCTTACTTGCATAGTAGATGGTGTGGAAAATTTTCTCTTTCCGCTGCCCCAACACTGCTCCAATAGTATAATCACTTGCATCACACATTAATTCGAACAACAACTCCAAATTCGGAGCAACTACTATTGGAGCAGAGATAAGTTTCTTCTTCAGCATCTCAAATGCGTCAATGCATGTCTTTTCCATCTTGAAGGGCGCATCTTTTTCCAAAAGGCTGCACAACAACTTAGTAATTTTAGAGAAATCCTTGATAAACCGTTTGTAGAAACCTGCATGGCCTAGGAAACTCCTAACTCCCTTCACAGATGACGGTGGTGGAAGCTTTTCAATAGTCTCTATTTTGGCTTTGTCAACTTCAATTCCTTGAGCAGAGACTCTATGTCCGAGAATAATCCATTCTTCCACTATGAAATGACACTTTTCCCAGTTTAACACCAGATTAGTCTCGATGCACCTTTTCAACACTGCCGATAAATTTTCAAGATAAGCATCAAAAGAATTTCCAAACACCGAGAAATCATCCATGAAGACTTCCAAAGTCTGTTATGCCATATCTGAAAAAATGGACATCATGCATCGCTGAAATGTAGTAGGAGCATTACATAATCCAAATGACATATTTCTGAAGGCAAAGGTGCCATATGGACATGTGAATGTAGTTTTCTCCTGATCTTCCGACACAATGGATATTTGATTATAACTAGAGAATCCATCCAATAGACAGTAAAATTCATGCCCGACCAGTCTATCCAGCATTTGATCGATGAATGAAAGAGGAAAATGATCCTTCCTAGTTGCCTTGTTAAGCTTCCGATAGTCCATGCATACTCTCCATCCAGTGACTGTCTGAGTAGGAATTAGCTCATTATTTTCATTAGACACAACGGTCATACCCCCTTTTTTCGAAACGCACTGAACAGGGCTCACCCATGGACTGTCGGAGATAGGATATATGATTCCAGCATCAAGCCATTTAATGATTTCTTTCTTCACTACTTCTTTCATAATGAGGTTGAGGCGTCTTTGATGCTCAATGGTTGGTTTGACGTCATCTTCTAATAAGATTTTGTGCATACAAATGGATGGACTAATCCCTTTTATATCTGATATAGTCCACCCCAAAGTTGTCTTATACTTCATTAGCACACTTAAAAGTTCATTTTCCTGTTCCTCATTTAAAGCTGCAAAAATTATAATAGGATAAGTGGATTCTTTTCCTAGAAATGCATACCGCAAATGATTTGGCAATGGTTTGAGCTCCAGCACTGGTGCTTCCTCCTTGGATACATTTGAATTAGAAGTTCCTGCTTGTTCCAAAGATTTATAATGCGGTTTGAACTTGGCAAATCGAGGAGACGCATCCAAATATTTCATGCATTCTGTATGAGTAGGATTTTTTGTAATAGTGGTTCCAATGATCGAAGCCTCCAACGAATCAGAAATACAATTTTTCATGAAAACTTCATGTACAACACTGTCAACCACATCAACTCTGAAGTCTAAAGCACTCTTCAGAGTTACTCGAAAACTTCATAGATTTGTAGACATTGAACTTTATCTCTTGATCTTGAACCCTCATGGTGAGCTCTCCCCTTTTGAACATCGATAATAGTTCTCCCGGTGGCTAGAAATGGACGCCCTAATATAATAGGCGCTTCCCTGTCCTCCTTAAAGTCCAGAACTATAAAGTCAGCTGGAAAGATGAACTTGTCAACCTTTACTAGCACATCTTCCACAATTCCTTTAGGGTATGTCAAAGATCTATCAGCAAGTTGTAGAGTAACACTGGTAGGCTTGGCTTCGTTCAACCCCAACTTCCTATAGATAGACAATGGCATAAGATTGATGCTTGCTCCAAGATCACATAAAGCTTTGCTAGTAAATTCGCTTTCAATGGAATAAGGAATTGTGAAACTCCTAGGGTCCTTTAGTTCGGGAGGAAGCTTCTTCTGTAGAATTGTGCTGCATTCCTCTATGAGTGCAACCGTCTCATAGTCACCAAGTTTCTCTTCTTGGATAGTATATCCTTCATGAATTTCATATAGCTTGACATTTGCTCCAAAGCTTCAGCAAATGGAATATTAATGTGAAGCTTTTTCAAGACCTCTAAGAATTTAGAAAACTGTTTATTTAGTTTATGTTTTTGCTGCCTTTGAGGAAATGGCATGGGTTGAACTCTTGGAATGGTTTTGTTGACTATGGGGATTGGCTCTTGGCCTTCTTCTTCCATAATTTTAGGATTGCCACTTGTTGTATTTTCTGTCTCAACAACTACTTCCTCTTCAGTTAGAATTGGTGGCACTATAGTAGTTTCTTCAGTGGTATTCAGTAAGGTTCTACCACTGCGCAGTGGACTGCCTTGCATTGCTCCTTGCCATCCCTCTTTGGATTGACCTCCGTGTCACTAGGCAAGGTTGTCCCACTTGGTTTTCAAGATCCTTTATAGCAATATCTTGGTTGTTGATCCTTGTTTCAATCTGGGAAATGTATCTAGTCAGAAGTTCTTCCAAGTTAGCTTTCTTCTCCGTAGGAGGATGAGGAGGTTGTTGTTGTTGTGGAGGTGGTTGATGTTATTGTGGATTGTAATTTTGATATCTTAGAGGATATGACTGTCTTGAAGATGAAGATTGTCCTTGATTATTATTATTACTCCACGAGAAATTAGGATGATTTCTCACTCCAGGATAATAATGTGTTGGCACATTGTTGTTTTGTTACCGATTGTAATTACTAACATAACATATTGCACTGATTCTGCCTTGATAGCACATTGCTCACTAGGATGTTCTCCAGCACATATATCACATATCACTGCTACACTCTGCACAGGTTTTGCTCTCATACTGTCAATTTTCCGAGCAAGTGCAACCACCTTTGCAAATAATGATGTAACTGCATCTACTTCATTCATTCCCGCCGCTTTCCTTGGAGCGAATCTCTCATAAGGCCACTGATAATTATTTGTTGCCATGATCTCCAACAGCTCATACACCTCATCATAACTCTTTCCCGTTAAGGCTCCACTGGCTGCGACATCAACACTTTGTCAGGTAGAACTCGATAAGCCATTATAAAATGTCTAAACTTGTAACCACTTAGGAATACCATGGTGGGGACATCTTCTGAGAAGATCCTTAAAACGTTCCCACGTCTCGTAAAGAGACTCTGAATCCATCTGGCAAAAGGCTGTGATGTCTTTTCACATTCTTGCTATTCTAGTAGGCGGGAAGAACTTAGCCAAGAATTTCTAAGCTAGGTCAACCCATGTGCTGATAGATCTCGCTGGTACAGAATGCAACCAACTCTTTGCCTTATCATGTAGAGTGAAGGGAAACAGACGAAGTTTGAGAGCGTCTTTAGAAACTCCTTGATATCGGAATGTGTCACAGACTTTCAGAAAATTAACCAAGTGAGCATTCAGGTCATCATTAGGCATCCCACCGAACTGCACATGATTCTGAATCATTTGAAATGTGTCCGACTTGATCTCAAAGCTAGCAGCTGATGCTCGTATGGATATTTGTGATTTACGGCATAGCATATTCCCGCAATGTTTTATGATCTTCTTCTGCCATTGTATCTTGATGATGAATAACTTGACCCCTCCTTTCTTTTCGCAATACACGCAAAGTTCTTTTAATCTCAGGATCGAAAGTTTCAAGATTTGGATCTTGAAAAGGAAGCATGCACAATCAAGAGTACCTGGAAGAAAATAAAAAATAATAAATAAATAAATTAAACAGATGTAACCGTTTAAACGAAGATTATATTGATAAAGCTTAATATTGAAGAGAAATTAGATAAATAACTCTCTGGCATCAGCGCCAAAAACTTGACGGTCATTTTCACGATTGGTATTAACGTGCAAGTATACACGGCCTTCAAGTAGTAAAGAGTATTTCTAAGTCGATCTCACAGAGAGTTACACTAATGATATCCGAATATTAAACTTAACACAATCTAATCTGATTTAAACTATGATTAAAGATGGTGATTTTTGGTTAACACAGACTCTTAAATTAATTAAAACTTGGCAACAAGAATTAGATTTAAACAAGCTAAGATCACAACTTCACCCACTACCTCATGTCGTGACACAATCTCCTTCACATACAACTTTGGCAACTGTTCTTGACTATATCTGATCTTTATTGGTAGAAAATATGCAGACTTTGTCAAACGATCAACAATCACCCAGATCGCATCGTATCCCTTATGAGTAACTGGAAGTCCTACAACAAAATCCATTGTGATGTGCTCCCATTTCTACTCCAGAATTTCCAATGGTTGCAATAACCTAACCGATTTCTGATGTTCTACTTTTACCCTCTGACAAGTCAAATATCGCCTAACACATTCCGCGACATCTCTCTTCATGTTTGGCCACTAGAAGTCTTGGCACAAATACTGATACATCTTGGTACTTCTGGGGTGTATCGAGTACCTTGTATTGTGAGCTTGTAGGATCTCTTCTCTTAACTTTGGGACCATCGGTGTCCAGATCCTCCTTTTAAACCTTAGTAGCCCTGTGCTATCAACTCTGTATTTCAAGTCTCCTCCTTCTGAAATTCTCCTTTTAATACTGACACACTCTTCATCTTTCTCTTGAGCCTCATTTATTTTATCTAACAATGTCAGACTCGCTTCTGCAATAAATAATTTTTCATCTGCCTCTTTTTGATACCTAATTTCCAAATCTAATCTCTCCATTTATTTTATCAATCCTTCTTGTGCTGTTAACATCATCAACTTATCTCTACATTTCCTGCTTAGAGCATTCGCCACCACATTAGCTTTACCAGGATGGTATATAATTTCACAATCATAGTCCTTAATCAATTCTAACCATCGCCTCTACGTCATGTTCAACTTTTTCTGAGTGAAGATATACTTCAGACTTTTGTGGTCTGTGTATATTTCACATTTCTCCCCATATAGGTAGTGCCTCCAAATCTTTAGGATGGAGACTACTACTGCTAACTTTAGGTCGTGAGTTAAATACCCCTTTTTCGTAGCCCTTCAGCTGTCTTGACACGTATGCAATGTCCCTTCCGTGTTGCATTAGTACACAGCCAGGCCCCTTGTGTGACGCATCACTGTACACTACAAATCCCCTAATATCATTAAGCAATGAAGCAATGACAACACCGGTGCTTCGCTAAGCCTTTTCTTTAACTCCATAAAACTTGCTTCGCATTTCTTTGTCCATACGAACTTAACTGTCTTCCTCGTGAAGTTGGTTAACGGTGTCGCTATTTTTGAAAAATCCTGAATGAACCTTCGATAGTAACCCGCCAATCCAAGAAAACTTCTGACTTCTGTCAGTGTCTTCAGCTGCTCCCAATTTATAACTAACTCCACTTTTGCTAGATCCACTGAAACACATTCCTTATCAATTACATGCCCTAGAAACTGTACCCTTTGTAACCAAAATTCACACTTTGAGAACTTTGCATACAGCTTCTCCTTCCTTAGTGACATCAACACCACTCTTAGGTGTTCAGCGTGCTCCTCCTCAGTCTTCGAGTATACCATAATATCATCGATGAATACGACAATAAACTTGTCTGAGTACTACTTGAACTCCTGTTCATCATATCTATAAATGTTGCTAGCGCATTCGTTAGTCCGAACGACATTACCAGAAACTCAAAGTGTTCGTATCGGGTTCTAAATGCCGTCTTCGGCAAGTCTTCTTTCCTTACCTTCAACTGATGATATACGGTTCTCGAGTCTATCTTTGAAAAGTCATTCGCTCCCATAAGCTGATCAAATAGATCGTCAATTCTGGGTAGCGAGTACATGTTCTTAATCGTAACTTTATTCAACTCCCAATAGTTGATATAAAGACTTAGGGATCCATCCTTCTTCTTTATAAATAACACCGATGCTCCACACGGAGACACACTTGGCTGAAAATAACCCTTATCTAGCAGCTCATGCAGTTGTATCATCAATTCCTTCATCTCCACCGGTGCCATTCTATACGGTGCTTTCGAAATTGGTGCAGTCCTTGGTGCTAGTTCAATTGCGAACTCAACTTCTTTATCTGGCAGTAAACTCAGTAACTCATCTAAGAAGACGTCTAAGAATTTCTACACCACATGTATCTGACCTAATTCACCTTTTACTCTTCGAGTATCAACTACATGAGCTAGATAACCCATGCACCCTTTCCTCAGTAATTTTTTTGCTTGCATCATCGTCAGACAACGAGATTGTCTTAGCAATTTACTCCCATGAAATACCACCTTTGACTTATTCGGAGTCTTCAGGCTTATACTTTTCTTCTGGAAATCAATCACCGCTCTGTGTTTTGATAACCAGTCCATTCCAAGAATAATATTGAACTCTCCCAAACGAATCAGAATTACATTCACTCCTAGTTTATATCCTCTTAATTCAACGCAATAATTCCTATTAATGTATTCTACGAAAATAATTTCTTTGTTGGCTACTTCTACATTCAAAGGATTCTCTAATTTTTCTCGGGGTAGTTCTAACCTCTTAGCAAAATCTTCAGATACAAAAGAACAGGCAGTACCCGAATTAAATAACACATAAGCATTAATATTATTTATCGGAAGAATACCTGAGACCACGTCCTTAGACTCTATAGCATCCTGTACCGTCATGTTAAATGTGCGTGTTGTTGGCCTGTTTGGTTGAAAGGTTGGCCCTCCAATTGTTAGCTTACTGTTGCTACCTTTCTTACCACTTCCTGCATCATTCTTCCTCTTTGGGTAGTCCTAGATCTGATGGTCCGACGCTCCGCAAGAAAAACATCCACTTCTCTTCCCCTTAGGACATTGTGAAGCAATATGCCCCTGTTGAATACAGTTGTAACAGACCCCCTTACCTTTCATGCATTCTCCAAAATGGTTTCTCCCACATTTCTCACACTTGTTACCTTTCTTTGCCTCTCCTCCAGTCTTATTGCCTCCCGACATTTGGTTGTCACTCCACTTGCTTCCTCCACTTGTATCTCTAGGCCCATCATGACCTTTCTTTTTCTTTTCTTGGTTATATTTTACCAAGGCTTTATTTCCTCCTTTCGTGATAATTGCCCTTTCCAGAAGTGTTGCGAATGTGTCGATTCTCAGAATAGCAACCCTGTTGTACACCCATGGTTTCAAACCCTACTCAAATCTTCGTGTCTTCCTAGCCTCGGTGTCCACTTGGTGTGGAGCAAATCTGGCTAATTCATTGAACTTTGAGGCGTACTCTATAACCGACATATTTCTCTACTTCAAGTCTAAAAACTTCATCTCCATTCTATTTTGCATGCTATTAGGAAAATAGTTCTCGAAGAACAGTTCCTTAAAATGCGCCAATAGAATATTACCCTCTCCAGCTTTTCCATTGTTTGCCTTCCACCAGTAGTTTGCTTCACCTTTCAGCATAAATGTGGCAAACGATGTCTTTTGTTCTTCGGCCACCTGTGCGACCTCGAACACCCTCTCCATTTATTCAATCTAAGTCTGGGTCTCTATAGGATCTGTAGATCCACAAAAATCTGATGGTCCTACCAACTTGAAATCTTTAAAGTTTGCCAAATGACCTGTTGGCTGTTCCACTGCCATCTGTGGCCTACCTTGCATTGCCTCTGCTAGCATGTTAGCGAAGGCCCGCATTGGATCTACTTGTCCCTCAGTGTTATTTACGGATTCTTCTACACGTTGATTTTGGGGTACACGTCTTGGCGATATTTTTTATTATTAAACAAAACCTTACATTATTTCATTATAATTTAGGTCTTGTTTATTATATAATATTTTATTAAGGTTGAACATTTAGGAATTAAGCATAAATCATACACAGTAAGTCATGTAATTTAACAACATTTATATTCACATACCACTATTTAGTACATCAATGATAACCGGTGACATACTTCTATAAATGCCTACCCCATCACCTACCACTAGCATCTATTTTCCAAGTGTACAAAAAGTGGGGATTTACATCAACCTTCCCCTAAGATAAAACAAAAGTCGGGGCTAAAATCACTACCCCATAAGTAAAATAAAAGACTGGGATTTACATCATATAACTGTCCCTATTATGAATAAAAGTGGGACCTATCTGTATCTATATACAAAACAAAATAAAAACATCAATGGTCGACCCGGAGGGCGGCAACCTCGTGCTCCTGCTGAGCGATCCTGTCGACCACCCTACGGCTCACTACCTGCCTACTCAAGTACTCCTCTAGAGAATATCTCTGGATCCTGCTCCTCAGCCTAGCAAAGGCAGTATCTAATACAGAGCTAGCAGTATCGATCCTGGCAGCACTAATCCTAACCTCGGCCTCAAGCTCATCAGCCCACCTGGATGCCCTCATCCACTCATCAGATATGCGGATCTTATCCGCTATCTCCAATTCAAACTCAGCTATTATCTCAGTCAACTGTGTTCGTAAATCATCCCTCAACCTGGATCTCGGACTGCTCCAGCTCATCAGCCAGATCTACATTTCTCTCGAGGAGGTGATGTACCATAACTCCTAGTAAGGTGATAGTTTGATGACGCCTATACACCTCAGCCTCCAACTCAACAATTCGAGTCTCCTGCTGCTCTATCCTCCCCTCCTGTTCTAAAATCTTCTGGTCCTTTTCTATCACCTTCTCTGTTAACTCTGCATTCTCTCTAAGTGTCTGGTACGTTAGAGACCTATACTGATCCTCTCTGTCCTGATGATCCTGATTTTGATCCTCTAAGTGGCGGATCCACTCCTCCACTGACTGAAACTTAAACAAGCCTATAGGCTACTAAACCTCTGTGGCTTCCTCCTCTAGGTCATCCTCATCAGCCTCCTCGGGCTCATCCTCGTCAGTCTCCTCGACCTTATCCTCCTTATCCTCACTATAGGGCCTCATCACTCGGGCTATAACAGGATCTCTGATAGAGTCTGACTGATGCTCCTCTTGAAGTACTGGCCTAACAACCCGTAACTGCTCAGTATCTATAGGAATATCTTGGCACTCTCCCTACTCTGCCTCTGGGATAAGCTCCTTATTGATCGGTGGTATCTCATGACTCGGTACTACAGTATACCATCCCGAGACCGTATCCACGGGAATCTTTCGTGGCTTATCTCTCTAGCCCGACTAGACTCTCCCCATTTGAATATCCTATAGCCACAGACAAGAAGCAATAATGGCAACATGTCAGTAACATAATAAAATATAATCATTGATCAAATGAAATAATATTTTATCATATACAAAAACGGCTCGATGAATTTCTTCAATCCATCTCCAATAGACACAATGGATCTCCTCGATCCATCTCCTAGCGTACTCAATTTGAGTTTAATTTTAAGTTTATAACCTAGGGTTCGCAAATCCTAAAGTTTATAACCTACAGCTCTGATACCAACCCGTGACACCCCCAAATTCAGATACTAGTACCTTGAACTTGGCGCTCACGATCCAAACATCCAAACACTACTAAGTAACATATAATACTAATGCGGAAGTATAACTAAACAGATGTTGTTTATTATAATGATTTTCTAGTCCCAAGGTCTACAACCTTTACCAAATGCCTACATCACAAACTATAAAAGGTTATCAAATAGTTCATGTTACAAAAGTTATATCTATCAAAAGATAAACTGGAAATCAAGTAGTCAGCTTAATTAGACTTCATCTTCCCCTTGCCTTTATCCTTACCCGATCTTTCAGGTTTAGCTGAAAAGATATTTTATGACATAACAAGTATAAACAACTAGCTTACTCAACAATTTTAAATGAATAACAAGAATTATGTCATAAATGAATAGGAATATCAACTGAATGATTTAATAATAGGAGTTCAACAATGAACAATATAATCAATGCACAAAATAAAGAAATGACAATTGATTATTTAACTGCTGAGTGGTTAAATGGACCATGAACTATCAATGAGGTATCAGTCGCCTGAATGTTAGGTTAAAGTTTTAGAACGGTACTTGAGGGGATCAGTCTCTTGTACAATATGTGTATACATAATATTTAGTTCTTGTTTATATGTATCGTATATCTGATACTTAGGTTACTCCCCATTCAGGGTTGTTCTTCTCAGTCTAAGAATTCACATCAACAACTGATTTGGAATAGCTTTTAAAATAATTAACAGGAAAAGTCTAGCCAAAATCAATGACATAGACTACTCCTTAAACAGTTCATGAATAACTTTAAATGCTTTATAGTTCAATAAAGGAACATGAATTCAAGTGCATTAAATGTCAATAATAATAGCGATGTGGAATAATTGGCAATAGTTATACCACTTATCATTCTTGAAGAAAATATAACTCGAGTTTGAGTTTGGAAACTTGATTAATATAAATTTGAGTAAGGTCAGGGACTTGTCTATCTGTCGACTTATGACTAATTCTCTTAATTTAAACTCCTTTTGAAGACCTAACATTGATAACGTTGGCCTATCAATTAGTACCGCATATAATCGTTCACTTTAAACATTAAATCACCTATAACTATCATATAGCACCTTGTGAATAATTTTCATATCATTTAACCTTGTTAATACCCTTAATTGTATTTAGGTAAATGATTTAACAGTCAAATATTACTTCTGTTTAAGTAATATTGATTTAATAAACTTGAAATATCACTTAAACAATTATTTAAACCTTTAAACAATTTATTATAATTGTTTCATTACCTCATTTATTATTAATCATTATAAATGATAACTATCCTTAGTTATCTTTTCTCAATAATTAATTATTCATGTGCTATTAATCCTTCTTATTTATCATTAATTATTAATGATGTGATAAATAATTAGTTTATTAACTTTAATCCTCTTTAATTATTAGTTAATGTTAATTAATTATCCTTACTTATTATTTAATCTTAATTAATTAGTTTATTAACTTTAATTCTCTTTAATTATTATTTAATGTTAAATAAATTGTAATTAATTAATTAATTATCCTTATTTATTATTTAATCTTAATTAAATAATAAATAATTATCTTATTAACTTTAATCCTCTTTAATTATTTAATTATCTTACGTATCTAGTATATGAAGAACAAAATCACCTAAATCATTTGTAACTTTCAAAATGCAAAGCTTGAAATCACATGCTTGATTAGGTTTTTCGGTAAAAATATTTTCAAGCTTTTTGTCAAATTTTTTGATATAAACAAGTTAATCACATTTATCTCTAGATCTACAACTCAAATATATATCTAGACATTTAGAGCTTGAAAGAAATATTTTTTCCATAAAAATCATATTTGATACATAAGGAAGCAATGAACTAGGGTTTTTAGATTTTGTTACCTTCTAAATTTAATGGTTATTTTTCTTTGCTTCCCAAAGTAGTTGATAACCATCCAGAACACCTCCTTTTGACTAAGAATGGCTTGACTCGCTTTGACTTGGTGAGTTAACTCATTAGCTCACTATTTTGATTTAACTCATTCTTGACTCACCAACCAACTCACTAACTCACTACACTTGAGTTGTAGAAAGTTCTAGCAATTTTTCCAAACTCCCAACACAAAATGCATGCTTGGTAGTTATAGAGCTCCAAGACCTATAAATATAAGAGTTGTATGCATATATCTTTGTTAGTTGTTACCATAGTTAAGCTTAGCTCCTTAATTCATGGGATTTCTTGAAAATTCTTGTCGACAAAATTCCACCTAGAGCCTTGTGCATCACCCCCACCAGCTACTCCCCCTTTTTCCATGACTTTTTGATTTATTTTTAATAGCCAATTTGGTAAATAATGAATCTTCTAGAAGGTGAACTTATTGGATCAAAGTTTGGGCTTGAAATTTAATTATTTGGCCCATATATGCTCCTTTGATCCATTGAAAAGTTGGGCTACTAAATTAATTCACTAATCTCCAATTTTAATAATACATTAGGCTAACTTAAATACCTAAGCAAACCTACAAGTCCAATAGTTAGTTAATGTATTAGTTTATTTGGTTTAAATTGATTAAACTAGTCCATTAGCAAATAAATTATTACTAGGACTATTAATTATTATTATTATTATTATTATTATTATTATTATTATTATTATTATTATTATTATTCCCCTCGTTATTAATTAATAATTATATTAATTATTTAAATAATCCTATTAGATTTGCCATTATTCAAATTTAATTGAATATTTAATTAAATTTTATTTTGTCGATTTATCGATATTATTTACATTAGGTTAATCCACTAATTTGATCAACCTATTAATGGATCTCCCTTTAATTTGATTTAACATGTGGTCACATAATCCTACCATGTAGTTAAATTTTTCAACCAACACATATGGTTTAAATTAATTACACAATAATTCATTTAATTAGAAATTAAATTCTTAATTTTATTTATAATAAAGTTTAAAAATTCGTGGTCATTACAAATAACATTTCATTACATTATATCAATCACTTAGTCACAACATTTAATCACCTAATAATATTGTCAACTTTAGATAATATTTTAATCACATAATTAACATTTAATAACATATCAATCACTTTATAATATTATCAACCTTTGATAATAAATTAACCACATACAAATATTATTAATCATTTAATAATATTTTAATCGTTCATGAATATTATTAATCATTTAATAATATTTACCCACCAATAATATTATTAATTCTTTAATAATATTTTAACTAATTATTAATATTATTAATCATTTAATTATAGTTTATTCATTTTCTAATATTATTAATTATGTAATAATATTTTATTCATTTTCTAATATTATTATTCGCTTAATAATATTTTATTTATTTTCTAATATTATTAATCATTTAATAATATTTTATTTATTTTTTAATATTATTATTTGCTTAATAATATTTTATTCATTTTTTTAATATTATTAATCATTTAATAATATTTTATTTATTTTCTAATATTATTATTCGCTTAATAATATTTTACTAATTTTATAATATTATTAATTATTTAATAAAATTTTATTCAATTTTAATATTATTATTCATTTAATAATATTTTATCTATTTACTAATATTATTAATCATTTAATAATATTTTAATTATTTAAATTAATTCTAATAATAAAAGTAATTAATTCATATTTTTTGTTCCATTTTGGCCTTAAAAGACCTGACCCTACTCATTTGGATTATTATTATTACTTTCTTTTTTTTGGACAGGAACTGTAGCACTCGGTTTTGAACTGCCAGCCGGCGCTGTAGGGCAGTATCCTTTGTTAAGTTTTGAATTTTTTTCAACTTGTGCTACTTTTGTTAAATCTTCAATAAAACATGTTATATACATCTAAATGACTCCAAATTTGATTTGTTACCTTTATAACTTAATGTTCTTTAATATTTTCAAAATTGATTCACTTTTTGAAAATATTTTTGACACTAAAATCATGACCAAATGACTAAGGTTTTCAAATTGATATGTTTTGGTATAACCTTCATAACTTACTCATTTCACCATCTTTTTCAATGATTCAATTTGGGTTACATTTAAAACTTATAGATCTATCATTCAAGCCATAAAAACCACAAAACAACTTTCACAACTTTAATCACAAATCATCAAAACCACACATCTAACTAGGATTTTTACCAGTTAGCATGCGCATATACACTTTCTTCCATCATTTTACATACTAAGCATATTAACACACATACCATAAATCTTTAACCATAGATATTCATATATAATCTAGATTTACCATCAAAGAGTTTAAAAATAATTTTTTTAAAATATAGAATACCTTTTATACCTCAAAATATGTTTTTGACCATAAAAATCACATATACCATATAGATATCATATATACCTATATGTATCATAGATTCAACCTTATTTTTTCGGATCTCACCATAGATCCTCTTCATAAAGAAAAATCCCATAACAAAGCATATTTCATTATAAACTACAACCAAATATGACAAGACACATACAAAGTAAATATGAACTAGTTTAGGGTTAGAAAACTTTTGAACTTTCTTGATTTCTTGGTTGTTCTTTTCTTTGCTGGGAAAATGACTATGGAAGGTCAAGTATCCTCCTTCTCCTTCTTGTATGGATTGAAAATTCCCCACACTACTAACACTTAAAGTGTTTTGCTCTTACAATGCTATCGAGGAAGTTTTCTCTCTTTGAACCTTGTAAACCTTTTCCAAGGCTTGGTGTAGGGTTCTATTTATAGAACTCTCCTAAGCTTATTTAACATCAACTAATCAACTAACACCTAGCTAATTAGTCTATAATAATAAAAAATAAGATCCTCAATTTAAGGAATAATACTTTTGCGTGGAAGGAATTTAAGGGTTTATGTTTTCTAGGAGAATGCTTGGAGCCTTATGCAAACTTAACTAGCTATTTTCCCCCCATCTTCCTCCACCATTTAACCTATGTAGGGTTAAGTCTCTACATGTAAACCACACAACCATTCATCTCCTAGCACTTAGCTCATGCATAGTTAAGGCTCTAACCTAAGTTCACCAACCTAACCACACAATGGTTAATTCTCTATAATTCATCAATACATAAAATGTTTGTGCTCCTCATTAAATTATTTGGACTCAATTTATTAAATTCAAGTGGGCTAGTAGTTAATTCCCTTAGGCCTCCAACAATTAAATCAATTGGACTCATCTTCTTATAATACATGGACTAGTTCATACTAACTTATAAGACTTAATGATAATAAGACTTGGGCTAGTTTAAATTAACTTAAACATACCACTTAGTAACTTCTTGAACTACTAAGTAAATCATATGAGACTTACCACATTGAGCTTATTTAATAAACACATTGGTTAAAATACATAATTCAATTAGACTTGCTATTTAAAAGTCATTTAGGCTACTTGATTGGGTTCGACTATAAAATCCTAACACATACATAAAATTACACATCTCTTGGGCTTGCTTTAAGTATAACTAACCACATAACATACACATATTCCCACATTTGTTTAACTTCAATAATTCATATATTTTATTCTCCTTCATTAATCACATGAGTAACTCACTTAGTGATTATTAAATTTCTTATTTGTCATTCAAGGCCAATGTTCAAGCTTTGTGATCTCATCACATAAGCTCATTTTGCATTTATTTTCATTGCTTAGTTAATTCGAGCTAATTAAATTAACTATCTTACAATTCTCATGATATTACACATACACACAAATATACATGGTCACACACAGTATATAAAAATAAATAAATTTAGGTTCATAATTTTCTCAATCATTACAATATTAGTGGTTAGTTTTGTTTTGGTGGAATAAGTATATACATATGTGTATATGTATAGATTTGCATGCAAGAATTAAGGAGTTAGTGGATAATCTCTACACTTCATTTCTTGGGTTTCATTTTTCAAGTTTATAGAGAAGTTAATTGTGAGTTCTTCATTTCCTTTGTTTCATTAAGTCTAGAGAGAAAAATAGCTTGTGAGCTTTGAAAGAGGAGATTCTTGCATAGTAGAAGAAAATTGTAATCAAGCTTGCATCAAGAGGAAATTAAAGATCAATCAATAAGTTCATTTAAGGTTGAAAAATATTCCAATATCTAGTTTAATCATTATGTTTATTGTGTTAGTTCATGCATACTTGATTGTAAGAGTTTACTTTGTTAATGATCACAGTGGATTCGAAGAAATAAGGATGATGTTCATGAAGGCGTGATGATGATTTTGTGTGTTTAAGGCTTATATAGATATGTTAATGCATGTGGTCACTTTAAGTTGGAAATATTTATGAAAAAGATTATGTTACTAAGCTTTTTGGGTTAGTTGTATAACAGTTATGATTATAAGTTTTATGTTTAGTGTTGAATATGCTAAGTTATGATCCATGCTTGGTATGTCATAGGTTTATAGTTTATTGTAATAGCCTACTAGGAATATGGTTAAGTGGATTTATGGTCAATATTATAGAAATATATACTAGGTTGTGAGTTTAAATGTTTTGATCATTTTTTGATCATGGGTTATTGGTTAATGCATTTTAAAAATGTATGGCTCATAGATTTATCTGAGTCCATAGAACCATCAATCTATGGTCCAAAGGTGAAGCTTAAAATGATTATTAGAAAACATGTTTTGATCATTGGAAACTATTATGTTAAAATCGATCAAATCAATTTTTTTTTTTTGGAAAACCTAGAAAATATTTCTGATAGGATGGCGCGACTGCGCCGCTCCAAGGCTTATTCTTTGCGCTATGACGCCACACCAGTAATTTTGATAAATTATTTTTTTAATTTAAATAAGTGGGTCCTAGGGTAAAAAGGTATAAATGATAAAAAATTTAGAAATTAAAATGTTGAATGTTAATAAGGTATAATGTATTAAAACTATATGTAGGATCCATGAGTGGTTAATTAATAAATAATCTTATATTATATAGGTTATACATTGAACGATTGGTTACGGATATACGAAATCGACGAGTCAGACAAGTATTCTAACTAAGCTTGTATATGAATTTGTTAAATCATGATGTATCCGCACGTATGTGCTTTTAAAAAGTGTTGTTCAAATATCGAACTGATTAATGCTAGAATGTTTTAAAGTTCAGTTAATATACGAACTATTTGAAATGTAAGTCTACGTTATTTTGTTTCGGCTAGACAAGTATTGAAATATGTTTATGGAATCCATTATTTCTTTGAAAGCTAAACCAAACCAAATTATTTTTGTGCAGATTCTAATGATGAAAAGGTAAGATGAACAACCCTGATAAATGACAAAATATTATCGGACATTATAATTCCAATTTACGCTTATGCGTTTGATATGTTTATACACAATACATATTACAATAGGTTGATCCCCTAAAGTACGAATAAAGAATGTTTATAGTCTTTGTGATTGTTAAAGGTTTCAGGTGAAATTAACCGTTAAACCTAGTAACAAGTTTAAGGTCTTTATGACCCTCAGTAATGTCTAATGATTTCAAAATCGAAGAAATATTTTTGTAACTGTTCATTCAAACTTCTTCATAGTTATTGTTCAATTGTTGAAGACTTTCAGAAAACGATTATTCTATTTATGAAATACTTTATTTTAAATATTATTTTATACTTGCTGAGCAATGTAATTGCTCACCCTTGCTTAAATTAAACATTTTTGGCTAAGGTTGAGAAGTCTGGAGGGACTAGTAAGAGCAAAGGCAAATAGAAGCTTAATGAGTAGTAGTCTATAAATTAATTTTTGTTATGAACTGTTTGTAGTTAATCAGTTTAAATATTTAATTAAGTTATGTTATGTAATAGTTAAGGTTAGGTAACCTGAGATTTGATTATGTATATTTTGTAAGAATATAGTAGTGAATGATGTCAGTTAATGGAATGAATAAAGTTAGATGTGATGTTTGTTAGTTTATAAAAACATGACATACATATAACTAAATTATATAAGCGCAACAGAAGCAAGCAAAATCAGAAATTTAATTTTTTTTTTACAAACCAATAACCAGGATCTTTCTTATGCGATAATTATTAATTGAGAAATGATAAAAGATTTATACCTTCGTAGAACCAAGCTTCCACGGGTACAAGTTCAACTCCCTTTAATCCTTTACGTTCTTTTTCAAATTCACCGATTAGATTTCATGGATCAATGTTAGCTCCCTAAGTGTAAAACCTTTAGAGGTGGATCACCAAGAGATTTATGAATTTAAAAAGTGAATTTTGGTTTCTCCAAACCATGAGTGGCTAACCCTAATTCTCTCTCTCTAACTCCTTAGATGTAGAGAATTATGAAGTACTCTTCCAATTCTTGTGAAAGAGTGTGTAACCTTAATCTATGATAAGACTCCTCTTATTTATAGATGTAGACAACCCTCCTAAACTATTTATGAATACGGTTTTAATTTAACTCCCAATTTAATTAGGAACTAAATTAATTAATTATAATTCTAAACCATTTAAGAACTTAGTTATTTAATAATGAGAGTACTTCTTATTAATTAATTACTAATTCATTTAGTAAATTAGTTAATTATTATAATTAAAATTCCTAAACCATTTAGAAACTTAATTATTTATAATAATACTACTACTTATTAATTAATTCTTAAACCATTTAGGAGCTAAATAGTAACAATAATAATAATAATAATAATAACAATAACAATAACAATAACAATAACAATAATAACAATAATAATAATAATAATAATAATAATAATAATAATAACAATAACAATAACAATAACAATAACAATAACAATAATAATAATAATAATAATAATAATAATAATAATAACAATAACAATAACAATAACAATAATAACAATAATAATAATAATAATAATAATAATAATAATAATAACAATAACAATAACAATAACAATAACAATAACAATAAGAATAATAGTAATAATAATAATAATAATAATAATAATAATAATAATAATAATAATAATAATAATAATAATAATAATAATAATAATAATAATAATAATAATAGTAATAGTAATAATAATAATAGTAATAATAATAATAATAATAGTAATAATAATAATAGTAATAATAATAATAATAATAATAATAATAATAATAATAATAATAATAATAATAATAATAATAATAATAGTAATAATAATAATAATAATAATAATAATAATAATAATAATAATAATAATAATAATAATAATAATAATAATAATAATAATAATAATAATAATAATAATAATAATAATAATAATAATAATAATAATAGTAATAATAGTAATAATAATAATAATAATAATAATAATAATAATAATAATAATAATAATAATAATAATAATAATAATAATAATAATAATAATAATAATAATAATAATAATAATAATAATAATAATAATAATAATAATAATAATAATAATAATAATAATAATAATAATAATAATAATAATAATAATAATAATAATAATAATAATAATAATAATAATAATAATAATAATAATAATAATAATAATAATAATAATAATAATAATAATAATAATAATAATAATAATAATAATAATAATAATAATAATAATAATAATAATAATAATAATAATAATAATAATAATAATAATAATAATAATAATAATAATAATAATAATAATAATAATAATAATAATAATAATAATAATAATAATAATAATAATAATAATAATAATAATAATAATAATAATAATAATAATAATAATAATAATAATAATAATAATAATAATAATAATAATAATAATAATAATAATAATAATAATAATAATAATAATAATAATAATAATAATAATAATAATAATAATAATAATAATAATAATAATAATAATAATAATAATAATAATAATAATAATAATAATAATAATAATAATAATAATAATAACAATAATAACAATAATAATAATAATAATAATAATAATAATAATAATAACAATAATAATAATAATAATAATAATAATAATAATAATAATAATAATAATAATAATAATAATAATAATAATAATAATAATAATAATAATAATAATAATAATAATAATAATAATAATAATAATAATAATAATAATAATAATAATAATAATAATAATAATAATAATAATAATAATAATAATAATAATAATAATAATAATAATAATAATAATAATAATAGTAATAATAGTAATAATAATAATAATAGTAATAATAAGTATTTCTGAAATACTAAATTATAAATATGAAGCTATTTAATTTATTCTATCACCATATTATAAATTAAATATACTTAATTTATTATTATGATTATGTCATTCACTTTTAAAATAAATATTACTCTTTTACGGTGTGACCCTTTAGGTTCTCCATATTAAATCGATTGTAGAATAAATTAATTTAGAACCATTCTAATCTTATATATGTAAATGAATTAAACAATTTAATTTATTTAATAAATAATATTTATTCCACAATAAGGGTAAACCCCTATAGCGATTAATCGACATTCCAGATAATATAGATTTTAACATTTGATCGTAAAAGAACATTTCAACGAATAGTTATTGTACAATTTAATCCTTCTACCATACAATGTATAATAACCATGAATTCTAAGTTTATTATAATGATGATTATTAAATAATTATCAATAAATTAATTTTTTTGTATAAATTAATTGTACAATTACATAATTGAATGAATATATGTATGTATGTGTATATTATGAATCCAATAATGTAGCAAGGTAGAGGGATTAATTAAAGAAAGTTTAATTGGATTATATTTTTAAGTCCAAATGAATTGTTAAACTATGTTCAATTAAATTAACCTAGTAATCCATGAACCTAGTTAATTTATTGGTCCATGTTATAATTGAACTAGCCCAATGCTTATTTTAATTGAATGTAGCATGTGTTAATTAATAAGAGTCCAATGTAATGAATTAATTGATCCCAAATAAATTAAATGAATGAACCTAATAAAATTAATTACTAAGTCCAAAGTGGAGCCCAAACTAGGTCAATGTGTGTGTGTGTGTGTGTGTGTGTGTGTGTGTCTATATATATATATATATAATTACAATAAAAATTAAACCAAAAATGTCTAAAAAGGGCCATTTGGCCGGTCAATATGAGGTCCCACATGGGGGTGAATTTTAAATTTCATGTGTTGTGATTTTGAGTTTTAAGGGTATAAGAGTGGTTACGCAAATCTACCAAACCTTACCAACTCTAGTCCTCTCATGTAAGAAAATCCCTAGAATTTAGCTAATTTGAATTAAAGATAAGATGAGCCAGGAGATTGTGTAGACTTATATAATGTATGTATATATATTTTGGATGATAGCCTTTGGTTATAAATAAGACTACTCTCCAAGCTTAGCAAGACTTTAGTCATTTGCTAGATTTCTTAGAAAGAAAATAGAGAGAGCTTCTTAGAGAGAAAGCTAGAGAATACTCTTGAAAGCTTGAGAGTTAAAAGTTTAGAAGGTTGATCTAGTAGTCAAGGTGGAACATTCAAGCTTCACTTCTTACTTTGGAGGAGGGAGAAGAAGAGCATCCAAGCTTAGAAGGTTAAAAAGTTCTCTAGACTTAAAACTATTTTATCTCTAGGGTTAATATTTGTTATGTAAATGTTTGTCATCGTTGGTTGTGGAAGAAATTTGTGTTTGATGGAGCTATGGTAAGATCGAAGGTATAAGGATGGAGATTTATTGGTGAATATGTGTATGTAGGTGTCCATGTATACTTAATGTAATTTATATGGTCAAAATATATTTTGATGCTGTATAATGCTATAACTATGATATATATGAAGATTCATGGTCTAGTATGTTTAATATGTGCACTAATATGTTTGGTATATAAATAAGTAGAAGAAATGAGCATATGAAGATTTATCGATAGAAATCCTAACTAGCTATGTGTTATATGTTATGGTAGTTTGAAATGTATAAGTGGGTTATTTGATTTTGATGGCTAGAAAGTTATATTTATGAGTTATAAAGATAACCCAACTTGAATCACTCAAAAATATGTAAAAATGAGGAAGTTATGAAGTTTATCGCAAAATATGTCGTTTTGAAACCTTAGTTTAATCGATCTTAAGTTTTATGTCAAAAATATTTTTAAAAATGAGATCGATCCATGAAATATTGAAAAACAAAAAATTAGGAATATAACAAAACTGATTTTGTGTCTTTTGGATGTGTATATTGCATTTTATTAAAGATTGAACCAAAGAAATCAAAGTTGAAAAAATTAGGGTTTGAAAAACAGCACTACCGCCGCAGCGGTAGGTCTTACCGTCGTCGCGGTGAAACACTCTGGTCCTCACTGCCGCAGCGGTTGTCTAGAATGCTTGAAAAATAAACTTTTATTAACCGGGTCGAATCGAGTCAAAGTAAACGGGTCGGGTAAGATCTTTTGAAAATAAAATGGGTCAAAAAGTGTAGTTTTACATAATATTAATATTTGACAAGTTATAAATAATTATAATATTATTAAATGATTAATAATATTAAGAAATTAATAAAATATTATTAAATAAATAATAATATTAGAAAATGAATAAAATATTATTAAATGATTAATAATATTAGAAACTCAATAAAATATTATTAAATGAATAATAATATTAGAAAATAAATAAAATATTATTAAATAATTAATAATACTAGAAACTCAAAAAAATATGATTAAATGAATAATAATTTACAATGTTAATAAAATATTATTAAATGATTAATAATATTGTAAGGTTAATAAAATATTATTAAATAGTTAATAATATTATATAGAAGTTTAAACTATATTAAATGATTAATATAGGTTTTATATGTTTAGAATATTATCAAATGATGATAATATTTCCATGTGTTAGATATACCCTTAATTATATATTTATGTGATTAAGTGTTAGTAAATCAAGATATACAAATGTTACTATATGAACCTAGATACGATACTAATTGAAATATCAACATGATTAAATATTAGGTTTGTTCAAAGGATATTAAATTGTATTGGTTAACTGTAATCAACAATCGAGACAAGTTTCTTATACCTAAACTTGTATTTATTTTGTAAAAGCTTAAGTGGTTTAATTATTTAAAATTGATCCACATCCATATTATTTATGTATTCCAATAGTGCATTTGAAGTTTTATAGTTCTTTGATTTATGAACTATTTAAGAAAGTTTAAGCTAATTATTTTGGTTAGACATTGCATGTATAAATTCGTTAACTTGAATACTTTTAAAAACTTATCTAAACCATTGGTTGGTGCAAATTCTTATAGTAAGATGAGACCGAACAACCCTAAATAAGGGTTTATATTCAGGAAACCGACCTTTGCACAAGATGTTTGAATGTTATGCATATATATGGGGTACAAGAGATTGATCCCCTCGAATACCAAAACACTAAAAGGGTCATACATATATATGATTTACCTTAAGTATTAGTTCATGGTCCTTTGAGGCCACTCAGCAGTAAAGACTCAATCATTTCTTTTAATTGAAATTGACTCTTGTTCTTTCACAATTCTTATATATTGTTGAAAACTCTTAAGTTACTTCTCATTCAATCACGATAAATCTCATATTAATTGTTCTTAAACTTGCTAAGCAAGCTAGTTACTCGTCCTTCCTATATCATGAACCATTTTTCAGCTAAGCCCGAATGCTCTAAGAAGGACAAGGACAAAGAAAAAGATAAAGCTTAGATTACGCATGTTAAATAGTTTATTTGTTTAATATGTAATTGAATGTTGTAAATCTTTTGAGAACCCTTAAGATATGTATTTTTACTGTAAGGTTAGAAGACCTTGGGTTTGTATTATATTTTTGCAATGAACAGTATATATTTTTCCGCTAAGATTAATGAAAACTATGTATTTAGTTGATATTATGTATTGGATTGTGAGCACTAAACACGAGGTTATGGAACTCGAATTTGGGGGCGTCACACAATGTCCCAATCAAATATAAGACATGTAAGTTCTGTCAAGTATATAACTCTAATGTAAATTAGAAATTCCTTTCTAATTTTCATTCCACCCTAGCCAAGGATTTCTGAGTTGTCATTCATCGAATTATATAGGATATTATATCCCTTTACTGAAAGTGGTAGGTCACTTGTTGATCATTCACCTACCTCCATGTACAACTTATTATATTTGATATACCCTAAAGGTCTTAAGGAATATGCTAAAGTATAACTCATCATACATAAGATACTATGATAATTTCAAGTCCAATGATCACTTATACTACTATCACAAAAAGAACTCCTATTGACAGACAAATAAAACTCCATTAGGTGTTCCTTGAGCGAGTCACGTTCAGTGAATTTATTCTCTAATAAATACCTACATACTTGCTTTAGTGTCTTTACACAAATAATTATGCGATCAATCATCCTCTTCATAAGAGTAAGCATAATATGTACTAATCTATCCGGATTCATTAATCTCCATTTAATGATCCCACGATTAGGAATATTTTAGTTTTGAGTTATCTTGAATTTAGATCTCATTAGCATAATCAACATTATGATTCTAAAAGCATTGCTCCAAAACTATGAGTTTATTCATATAATTAATTTCAACCAATTAACCATGAATATCACATCAAATGTGATTGACTTAAGGACATACTATTTTCAATCTCCTACTTGCACTAAAGTCAATCGCCCTTTGGTATCCCCATACCATTATTCTCTAAGTGGTGTACAAATTGCTTAGTAAATGCTCTAGTTAACGAATTTGTAATGCTGTACTGAGAGTTTACCATCTCTATAGTGTCGTCTCCTTTTTAATGATTTCACTAATCATTCTAAAGTGTTGCGACACATGTTTGGATTTCAGATGATACATAGGTTCTTTGGCGAATTAAACTCCTTTAATGCTAAGAACCATTCCAAGTTCTGTAATGAACTGGTTGAACCAAACAATCTCTTTGTAGTTTCACTTATAGTTATTTACTATATATTTATCACTAGATCAACAACTCTTTGCTATTTAGAACTTTTTTTTAACTTACTACGCCACCGTTGAAGGTAATCATATAACCTGAGAACGGATTTGTTGTTGTCTTGGTCAGTCTGAAAAACTTGAGTCTTTATTGCCCTCTAGTTTTAATTAGACCAACAATTAGAAACACTTTTCTAATATTCTTCTCCAGAATTGAACTGATATCTGCTTATCATACATAAGCAACATTAGGTCTTGTACATATCATCAAATCAATGTACATTCCTTAGGTCAAGTCGAGCATAATTTACAAACTATCTCTATATATATTTTTTCCCGATATTATGATGCATTTTCAAAGTCCTTGATGGAGAAGTGTTTAGACAACAATATTTTTTTTTACTGAATTGTAGCATTGGTATGTCATTCCTTATCAGTAGTATATCAACATATAGTACTATGAATGTCACAGTGCTCCTCCTAACCCTTTTGTACACATTTGGTTCATCCTTATTTTTGATAAAATCAAACTTCGTTGATTGTCTCATTAAAACGGATGTTAGATCTTTAAGAAGCTTGCTTCAATCTATAATTGGATTGTTGTAGCTTACGTACTTGATTTACTCCATCTCTATGGAGATAAATCCACTTGGTTATATCATACATACATCTTTTTTGTATAGTAAGTTGCAACTGCAAGTAGAATTCGAATGGATATATGCATTTTTACTAGTGAATTTTTTTTATCATAGTCAACTCATTGACCTTGTATAAAACTTTTTTGCCACTAGTCAGATCTTATAGGTCTCCACATTGCCATCTGCTTTAGCTTTCTAAAAGACCCATTTCGGATTTTATGGTCAACATCCATTTTTTTTTTAGTCTTTACTACTCATACCTCATCGTGTGTAACTGGATCATCATCATTTATGATGCGTACCTCATCATCATCATTTATGATGAATCCATACATTTTTCAGGTATCTTCGGTACTAAACCAGATATATGACTTGGTTTGTGGTACAATAGGTTTATCTACTTACACATATTTCTTCACTTGATCTGTAGTGTTTTGTGATTTTTGATTTTTTTCAAGATCTATCTTACTCTCACTAACCCCTTCAAGGATAAACTCATTTTCCTAGAAGGCAGCGTGTTTCAACAAACACCTTTTAATTAGTCGAATTATAGAAGTAATATCCTAAACTTTATTTAGGATATTCCACAAGTTTACACTTGTCAGATCTTGTCCCAAGCTTATCACTATTAAACCTTTTGACATAAGCTGAACAATCCAAAACTTAACATACTTAAGACTTAGTTTTCTCCCTATCCATAACTCTTATGGAGTCTTTAAGACGGAATTTGAAGGTAACTTGTTAAATAGGTATGTAACTGTTTCTTGAGTATTACCCTAGAAGGATACTGAAAGTTGGTAAAACTTATCATGGATCATCATCATGTCTATTGTGAGAGAATACCATTTCGCTTTGAGATGATCTAAAAACTTACTGCTTAAGTATTCACTTCTCGATCTAATCGAAGAACTTTAATTCTTTTGGCTATTTTTTCTGTACTTCACTTTTGAATTCTTTGAACATTTCAACTGATTTGAATTTGTATTTCATCAAGCACATATATCAAAATCTAGAATCATTAGTGGAAGTAATGAATGAATTCCTTCCTCTTGTAATTGTTATCATAAGTCCACATACAATTGTGTGTACCAATTCTAACAACTCTACAACTCTCTCTCCATCTTCTAAAAAAAGATTTAGTCATATTATCCATGATACAAGATTCACAAGTTGTATTTGATTCAAAATTAAAAGTCTCTAAAAGTCCATTTGTCTTATCCAACTTGTTACTTCTTATTTCATTAATATGACCAAGTTTACAGTACAATACTAAAGTATAATTCATACCATCTCTTTGCCTTTAGTTTGTTTAATTTGAAATATTTTTCATGTAAGTCAAGTATACAATATCCATCAAGTAATCAACATAGTAACAACTTACTAACTTAATAGACTTGCCCATAGTTAATGTTAAACTGTAAGTTTCTATGGCTAATGTAGCAATCTTTGTTGCATTCCCCACGAATATGATTACTTGTCCATTGTTTAGCTTTCTACTTCTGCCTAATCTCTACAATGACTTGCATATGTGAGATCACTAGCCGGTTTCTGGTTTCTATTACCCAAGTAGAAATTGACTTATAAAAAGTTCTTTTTTATTATAAATAAATCTATATCTGCAATAGAAACTTCTCCAAGCTTCTTCTGCTTAGGTACTGCAACTCTCTTGCAGTTGTTCTTACAATGTCTCGATGTATAACAATGAAAGCAAAATCATTTATCCTCTGGATCACTTTTATTTATGTCCTTTAATTATTGTCTTTCATTTGTCTTCTATCCTTTGTGACTCCTCAGAAACACCTTTGGTCATTTTCTTCCACTTAGAAGATTCATCTTCACGTAAGATTTGTTTTTTCTTAGAAGGAAAGTGACTCTCAACAGTCTTCAACATATTAAACAAATCAGTTAAACTGATGTCTAGCTTATTAATGTTGAAGTTTTACAACTAATTGTGTATAGGAGTTAGTGAGTGACTGCAATATCAAATCTTGACTCAACTTTTCATCGTTGACAAAACCCAGTTGTCCCAATTGATTATCTTTGGGACATGTGTCAGTACTGTAGTGCCATTGGTTATTATAGATCGGAATAGCTCATTAGATATCTTATATCTAATTGACCTATTTTGCTCACGATATAACTTATGAAGGTGCATCAATGTAGTAGGCGTATCCATTTTCTCGTGTTGACGCTATAACTCGATACTTATGGATACGAGTATGATGCATTGAGCCACATGTGCATCATCTTATCACTCAATAACTAACAATCTCTTCCTCAAAGGCATTGTCTACAATAGTTACAGTGACGGACAAATTAAGGACATTTGCTAGCTTTTCAACATTAAGAATTATTCTCAAATTTGTTTAATTAATCCGAACAATTTAGTTCAATTAATTGTTAGCATCCAATATGCTATGTAGTGTTAGTGAATTAACATAGCATAATTCTTTAAGTGAACATTTATAATATTAACATGCATTCATTTAATTAATCACCAAGTTAATTAGGTTTTTATTTAAATTGGTGTCTTCCACTATTTTTATCAAACTATATTACCCTTTGTATATAGTTCGACAAATCTAGTTAAAGATCCGCCAATGAGAAAATGATCATATCGACAAAAGTATAGCATTGTGTGTGCACAACAAACTATAGTTTATTCAATAGGTAGACAACTCCTTGTTAATTACATCAACATGTAACTCTTTTTATTTTGCTTCTTAGATTATTATGATCATGTGTATGCACATCCAAATCAAAATTATCTAAGTTAAGTCCGACCTAGCATTTTCATATAAGTAAAGAGAAAAACACTATCCATGTGTGTGCACATCAAAATAGCATTGTTCAATTCCTTTATAAACATCTTATGCAATCAAACAACATCTCAAATAATTGATATAAGTCTTGTGTGCGCACAACAAACTTATATTAAGTATTTGACGCTCTATCGTTTTATTGTGCTAGAAGACAACGTTCGATATTTTATTAATATCTTTGAACGTTACAATTTAATATTATGAGTAGTAGAATAAAGATATTATAACCATTCTAATTTTATTTAATTGAATTAAACTTCTTTAATTAATGAATTAAACCTTTTAGTTTATTTTATAAATAATATTTATTCTACATCATGAGAGATTTGTTAATATTAATTGTCTCATCTAGTTTAGCGAGCATATATATATATATATATATATATATATATATATATATATATATATATATATATATATATATATATATATATATATATATATAAAATACGCGTCATATTAATTAACATGTGAAACATGTTTAATAATAATATATAATATATATAAATAAGCATGCACATATAAAGTACTATATTATACTTGGATTGATTATGAAATTTTATTCTAGTTTGGTTTATTCGAGCCACAAAATAAACCAAATGGTCTAACCTAGGGTGCAAGAATAAATACATAAATGTAACTATTACATTTAACCTGGACTCCAATAGAAGCGGGTCTTCATGTGCTTCTTAATCTTCGGCTCCAATTCTACAAATAAATCTAATTAATCATATTACAAAACTATTTACAATAAATAAAAACCTTGATCAACAGTCAAGGGGAAGTACATAGGAGGGAAATAGAATTATATATAAGAAAAATTAAAAAGACGAGGTATGCAGACCCAATTTATAAAACTCAATCATTCATGTATCCAAATTCAATCACACATTTGTCACTAGTCCATAATCAATCACATTTGTTATTATATATATTAACATAAATATCAATAAATAATATTCATCTTATGAATTAAAATTCATTCCACATATATATATCGGTATCATTTACTAGGCAATTTAAAGTTGCATGAAATCTAATTTTAAGTTTAAAATAACTCTTTATTTTAATTATAAAATCATGTAAAATAACTCTTTATTTTAATTTTTGAAAAATACACAAAATTATAAAACTGCTACTGAAAAATTAAAATTGTAAAAAGCCATCAAAACAGGAGACCTCTGCGGTGGCGACCGGTGTGGAGGTCGATTCCACTGCTGAGGCGATTGAAGGTTCTGTCCAGGTCGCGATTTTTTGCGTTTTCTGTAGTTTTGAATTCTTTATGATCCAAAACAAGATTTTTGGTAATTGTTTTCAAAATTCATGATTTTATACAACAAATTATACACAATAAATTATTCTAAACATATACCCATACACATATGGAATCAAAACAATTAATAATTTTCATAAGTTTGACTCTTAATGCCAATGTTGATTTATAAAAACATGACATACATATAATAAAATTATATAAGCGCAAGGGAAGCAAACAAAACCAGTTTTTAATTTTTTTTCTACAAACCAATAACTTGAATATTTCTTATGCTATAATTATTAATTGAGGAATGATAAAAGATTTATACCTTTTTAGAATTAAGCTTCCACAAGTATAAGTTCAACTCCCTTTAATCCTTTGCGTTATTCTTCAAATTCACCTATTAGATTTTACGGATCAATGTTAACTCCCCAAGTGTGAAGCTTTTAGAGGTGATCTACCAAGAGATCTATGAATTAAAGAAGTGAATTTTAATTTTTCAAACCATGAGTGGCTAGCCCTAATTCTCTCTCACTCTATCTCTTTCTGACTCCTTAGATATAGAGAATTATGAAATACTTTTCCAATTCTTGTGAAAGAATGTGTAACCTTAATTTATGATAAGACTCCTCTTATTTATAGATGCAGACAACCCTTCTAAACTATTTAGGAATAGAGTTTTAATTTAACTCCCAATTCAGTTAGGAACTAAATTAATTAATCATAATTTCTAAACCATTTAAGAACTTAATTATTTAATAATGAGAGTACTTCTTATTAATTAATTACTAAATTATTTAGTAACTTAATTATTTAATTTATTATATCACCATAGTATAAATTAAATATACTTAATTTATTATTACGAATATGCCATCAACTTCTAAAATAAATATTACTCTTTTTGCGGTGTGACCTTTTAGGTTCTCCATATTAAATCGGTTGTAGAATAAATTAATTTAGAACCATTCTAATCTTATATATGTAAATGAATTAAAAAATTTAATTTATTTAATAAATAATATTTATTCCACAATAAGGGTAAGCCCCTATAGCGATTAATCGACATTCTAGATAATATAGATTTCAACATTTGATCGTAAAAAAACCTTTCAACGAATAGTTATCGTACAATTAAATCCTTCTACCACACAATGTCCCAATCAAATATAAGACATGAAATTTCTATAAAGTCTTATTGATCATATGCATTTAAATTCTCAAATGTACAACTCTAATGTAAATTAGAAACTCCTTTCTAATTTTCATTCCACCTTGGCCAATGATTTCTGAGTTATCATTTATCGAATTACATAGGACATTCTCTCCCTTTATTGGAAGTGGTAGATCCTTTGCTGACCATTCACATACCTCTATGTACAACTTATTATACTCGATTATACCCTTTGATATACCCTAAAGGTCCTACGAAATATGCTAAAGTATAACTCATCATACACAAAGGTACTATGATGATCTCAAGTCCAATGATTACTTATACTACTATCACAAAAGGAACTCCTATTGACAGACAAGTAAAACTCCATTAGGTGTTCCTTGACCGAGTCATGTTCAATGAACTTATTCTCTAATAAGCACCTACATACTTCCTTTAGTTTTTTTACTCAATTGATTATGAGATCAATCATCTTCTTCATAAGAGCAAGTATAGTATGTACTTATTTATCCGGATTTACTAATCCTCATTTTAGTGATCGCATGATTATGAACATTTTAGCTTTGAGCTATCTTGAATTTTGATTTCATTAGCATAATCAACATTATGATTTTAAAAATATTGCTCAAAAACTATGAGTTTATTCATATAATTAATTTCAACCAATTAATTATGAATAATGAGACGACTCCAAATTCGGGTTCCATAACCTCGGGTTTGATTCTCCACTGTACAATACTTACTAACAATTAAATACATAAATTGCATTTAACCTTCGCGGAATAATACAAAAGGTTACTTATAAAAAAGCTACACTTCCCAATGTCGATTAACCTTAACATAAACATTACATATCTTAAGGGAATACAAAAGATTTACAAAAGGAATTACATAATATGTAATTTAACTAGCATGCATTATAGAAAAGCTACACTTCCCAATGTCGATTAACCTTAACATAAACATTACATATCTTAAGGGAATACAAAAGATTTACAAAAGAAATTACATAATAAGTAATTTAACTAGCATGCATTAAGCTAATCTAAGCTTTGGATTTTCCCTTGTCTTTGTCTTGTTTAGAACGTTTGGGCTTAGCTAAAAATAAGTCATGATATATCAAGAATGAGCAACTAAATGGCTCAGTAAATTTAAGAACAATAGCATAAGATATATCATAATGAAAGGGAAATTAACATCAGGGTTTTCAACCATAGATAACAATTGTGAAAGAAATCAAGAATCAATTTTTCAATATAAGAAATGATTGACTTTTTACTATTGAGTGATCTTTACGGACCATGAATAGCTACTAAGGTAGAACAGACATATATATCTGACACCTAGAAAAAAAGAGGGTACGCGAGGGGATCAACCTTTTGTACCCTATGTATATACATAACATTTAGACATCTTGCGCAAGTTCGGTTTCTCGACAAATAAAAATCCCCTTTATTTAGGGTTGTTCATTCTCAATCTTACTATAAGAATCTGCACCAATCAATGGTTTGGATAAGCTTTTAAAATATTCAATTTGATGAATTTAAACATGCACTATCTAGCCAAAACAATTAGCTTAGACATTCTTAAACAGTTCTTCAATTAATGAACTAAAATATTTGCAAAAGCACTATGTGCGAATACAATAACAGTAATGATGTGGAATAATTTTAGATAATTAACCCACTTAAAGCTCTGTCAAATATCTACGAGTGTAGGTACTTGCTCAACAATAATTGAATTGCTCAATGTAAATAAGGTTGAAGCAAACTTGTTACAATAAATACAAGTTAGGGTTAAGGAAACTTGCAATAATAAATACAAGTTAAGGTTAAAAAAAGCTTGTCTCGTGCGTAGTCTACTGCTAACCAATTTAATTAATTCTCTTTGAATAGACCTAACAATTAATCAGTTTGATCTTAAATTAGTATCATATATACATTCATATGATAATCTTTATAACTCTTACTTAACCACATAATTATATAAACACTTAGGTAATATTATCACTACTTGATAATATTTCAATTACATAAAACCTATATTAATTATTTAATATAGATTCCACACTTATCTAATATTATTAACAATCTAATAATATTTTATTAACACTGTAAAAGTATTTTTAACTGATCAAAAGTTATTTTGATTCTCTAGAAGTCTAAATCTATGATATATAGGTAGATTCATGGTTTAGTATGTTAAATACAAGTATTGGTATGTGTGGTATGCAAATAAATGGAAGAAAATTTCATATTGTGTTACCAGTAAAATCCTAGATGGTTCAATCTTAAATTTCTTGTCAAAACGTTTTAAAAAATATGATCGAACCATGAAATATTATAAAACAAGAAGTTAGAACTATAACAACACTAAGTTGGTGTCATTTGGATGTGTAGAGTTTATTTTATTCAAGTATGAACCATTAAAACCAAGGATTTGTGAAGTTAGTTTTCACTTTGTCCTTGTGAGCAATTTTTAGTCTAGTTTCGTTTGAAATTTGGATTTGTAATATAAAGAGAAATTGTAGAGGGGGAAATTTTGATGAGAATGGACTCAAGAATCATCTCGAAATATTTTAAAATGAAGAAGTTATGGCTGTCAGAGCGACTGAGGTTCGGGTAGTCCAAATTAGGGTTTTCTGAAAATTGGACGAGCGCCTACCAAGTGCCTAGGCACTTGAACCGGCTGTTTCTGTGAGTAGTTTTGATTCGGGTCGGGTCGAGACGGTCTGGGTCAGGTCGTGTCAGTCCGACTCAAGTTTTTTTATGAAAATTTAAGTTAAAATACATGTAAAATGAATGCGTTTGAATGCTAAACCTATATATGTAGAATTTATTAGTGACTTAATGATATCTAAATGTTTAAAATAAATACTAAAGTTAACACAATTAAAAGGTTAACTATTGGTATTGGTTGAAGAGTGTTAAAATATTATTAAATGATGAATAATATTAGTATGAGATTAAAAAGTTATTAAATGATTAATAACATTAGAACATGATGAAAATGTTATTAAATAATTAATGACATTAATAAGTAATTAAAATATTATTAAATGATTAATAATATTAATAAATGATTAAAATATTATTAAATGATTAATAATATTAAGAAGTGATTAAAATATTATTAAATGGTTAATAATATTTATAAGAGATTAAAATATTATCAAATGGTGAATAATATTTGTACATGATTAAAATATTATCAAATGGTGAATTGTATTTGTAAATGATTAAAATATTATTAAATGGTTAATAATATTAATAAGTGATTAAAATTTTATTAAATGGTTAATAATATTAATAAGTGTTTAAAATACTATTAAATTATTAATAATATTAATAAATGATTAAAATATTATTAAATAATTAATAATATTAGTAAGAGATTAAAATATTATTAAATGGTTAATAATATTAATAAATGATTAAAATATTATTAAATGATTAATAATATTAATAAGTGATTAAAATATTATTAAATGGTTAATAATATTAATAAGTGGTTAAAATATTATTAAATGATTAATAATAGTAGTAAGAGATTTGAATATTATTAAACGGTTAATAGTATTTGAATGCAGTTGTATATTATCAAAGGTAGATAATATTTTGAAATATTTGGTACATTATTAAATGTCTGAATCTTTAAGTTATGTAAAGAAGAAAGTTTAATTGAATTAAACCAGTGTAGATAGTCCTTTTGTGACTAATTTAATCAACTTATTAAAAGTAGGTCGTACGAATAATGTGTAGAAAATGTGTAAGTTGGTTAAGTGTACCCAATAAGTCCAGTTAGGTTTGGGCTAGGATTTTGTCTAGAAGTCAAAAGTTCGTTTATCGAACATTTTAAAAGTTAATAGATTAAAGTTAAGGCCTTAAGTTGAAACTAATTAATAGTCATTGTAACTAATGATTATGTCAATTTTATATATAAATTGTAGGTTGACGAAAGACGCAAATAAGCGTAAATGGTAAAAGCGAACCAGACAAGTTTTTTCAGAACTTGCTCCTATGTGCATTGCTATGCTATAATATGATGTTAAATTATTAACATGAAGATATATTAATGATATTTGTGATATGTGAACAACATGAGATATTGTTACATGTGAAATACATACCATTATGAAGCATGAATTGCTAGATACTAGTTGTTTAATGTATGTGATGCATGAGAAGTATGAAACAGTCATAAAATGAAAATTATGAAATGCATGATGTAAGAATAAAATGAAGAGCATGTATAATATGTGAAGCATGTAATGTGCTACGTGTAATTGTTAAACTTGCTGAGCCGTCGTGCTCACTCTTGCTTAAAACCAATATTTTCAGATAGTGCAAGTTATTCGAAGTTTTCGATAAAGATCAAGAAACAGGAAGGCATATTACATTCACTGAAGGTCTAAATGTCTATTGTAGATATCAGTCCGAATTAAACAGGTAAAATGACTGTGTAGTATAAGAATTGGTTGGTATGTAATACGAGTGTCAAATACTCAAATTGATTGTAATAGAATGTCGTATCATGTATGATATTGAGACATACTAGGAATGTATAAAGATTGCGATTCTGGAATAGAAATATATGTTGTAAAATTATAAATAAATGATTATTTAGCAATTATAATATTGTTATAATTCATGAACAATAAGGAAAAGGTAGTACTAGTGTTGAACCAGATTCGAGGGACACAGATTTGGTGTCGTCACAGTTTTCTTAGTTTGGCTGGATATTACAGAAGATTCATCAAAAATTTCTCAAAATTATCAGGACCTCTAACTAATTTGACGAAGAAAGTTGTGAAGTTTATATGGTCGAAGAAATGTGAAGAGAGTTTTCTAGAACTCAAGAGGAGGTTAAGTGAAGCGCATGTGTTATCATTGCCTGATGATACAGGGGGATTTATAGTGTACAGTAATGCATCGCATAAGGGACTTGGTTGTGTGTTAATACAGCACGACTAGGTCATAGCATACACGTTAAGGCAACTGAATGACTATGAAAAGGGTATTCTACCCATGACTTAGAATTGGCAGCGGTGATTTTTGCCTTGAAGATATAGAGACATTATTTATATGGAGAGAAGTGTGAAATATACACAGACCACAAAAGTCTTAAGTATATTTTCACCCAAAAGGATTTGAATATAAGGCAGAGAAGGTGGTTAGAATTAATCAAAGACTATGATTGTGAAATTTTATACCATCCAGGGAAGGTTAATGTTGTGGCCGACGCCTTAAGTAGGAAGGGTCGAGAAAGATTGAAAATGATAACTGCTCAAGAAGAGTTAGTCAAATAGATGGAAAGGATGGAAATAGAAGTTACGTATCCGATGAAGTCAGAAGAAAAGTTATATGTGGTAGAAGTTCATCCAACGTTATTGGATAAAGTGAAAAAAGCTCAAATGCAAGATCAGGAATGTGGCAGAATTAGAGGACGGATGTCTAATGGTCAAGAGATTAAGTTCAATCTGGACGAGAATGGATTACTCAGATTTGAAGGAATAATATGGGTACCATTGGTATCCGAACTGAAAGAAGAAATTTTACAGGAAGCGCACAGTTCACGATATTCGATTCATCTGGGTAGTACGAAGATGTATCAAAATCTTCGACAACACTTTTGGTGGCCCAATATGAAGAAGGACGTGGGAGAATGGGTCAGTAAATGCCTAACTTGTCAACGAGTTAAGGCATAACATCAAAGGCCTAATGGACTGCTACAACCACTAGAGATTCTAGAATGGAAATGAGAGTACATTACAATGGATTTTATAGTAAGACTTCCAACTACGCAGAAGGGTTATGATGCGATATAGGTGATAGTGGATCAACTGACAAAGTCTGGGCACTTCTTGCCAATTAAGATCAAATTTAACTTAGATCAACTAGCAAAGCTTTATGTGAAGGAGATTGTGTCTAGACATGGAGTTCTGGTATCAATTGTTTCAGATTGAGATCTGCGATTCACATCTAATTTCTGGAAGAGTTTTCAGGAGCGTATAGGCATGAAATTGAGGTTGAGTAAGGTGTATCTGTTAGAGTTGATGCCCTAGAGGCTAATTATTTGATGTAATTGCTTAACATTTTTGATATTATATTTGATTGAATAAATGGATTATTTTATTATGATTTCATTTACTGCGTTATATAAATGTTAGCATAATAAAAGTCCTTAGAATAGTGATACGAATTATATAGCTTCAAGTATGTGACTTGAACATGAGATTATATAATTACAATTAGTATCATTGCTCTTAAATGTCCCTAGTTGAGTATCATTGTTAATGGGACAACAATGATGCATTGAGACTAGTATGTGGATTGACTGATGGGCAAATCTCATTGGTCATAAATATATGAGATATTTGAGTCAATGCATGGGTACATGTTAGAGAACAATGTACTAGACTGACCCACAATGAGAATTCTACGTGGAGCATTATGCAAAGTGTCATAAGAAATTCTCATAGTGACAATGATGTAATGATCCTCCGACCTGAGATCACTATATTATTACACGAGAATTTATGTACTTTGATATCATCAAATGTCACCTTTAATAGGGTGGACAATAAAGGTGATTATTGGGTACATCATGAATCGTGTGAGGAATATGAGTGATCTAGTTGGAATTTAACCCTCCTATATATTAGGGGTGATATCCATAGGCCTCTTGATTGAGTAGGACTATGAAATGCATGGCCATGCTCAAATAGTGATTTGTTTCATATAGTCTACTCATTGATCAAGATAACTCAGATTAAATTATGAAGAGTATGACACTTTCCATGCCTCGAGTTTAATCTAGGATGTCAAGGTTAAAAGGATTAAATTGTACTGAAACATTGGTCACAAAAAAAAGGTTGCATCGAATCGCCGATCTTATTATTATTTGGGTAGCAGTGATGCATTACTAGATGCCGCTCATTGTTTATAATTTTATAATATGATTTTAAAATTATTGCCAATATAATAATAACCTATAGGGTTACACACTTAGAACGTATTTGAAAAAGGAATTAATTTAAATTGTAAATATTTAAATATGTCAATATGATTGATAGTATTTAAAATTACGAATTTAAATTAATAAGATAATTTATATATATGTATATTAATTAAGTTAGACTTAATTAAGATATAATATATATAAATTCGAATGTTATTTTTCTAATTAAATTAGGTTTTGGTTTATTCCTATTAACTACTATATATATGATATATCAGTAGTCTTAATCACGGAAGGAACAAAACTAAAACCCTAGCCGCTTTCAGAAAGAGGCTAGAGAGAAAAATAATTAAAAAATCCTGATCTTGGTGGCTAGTATCGCGGTTCCTTTTGCTGTAGATCGTGGGACGATTTGCGGAGTGTTCGTGTGAATACCGTAGAGACGCAGTCGTTGGATTGCGTTGAGGATTCAAGGCTGCTTCAGAATTCACCAGCATCTCCATTCAAGCTTACATAATCGGTAAAAAAACTTCTACACCTCTGATTAATCTGTTTTTCACATGAATCCTGTTTTAGGGTTTCAGAAATTTTTAAATTCTGCTTTCACTGTGTCGAAACCCTACAGTATCATCCTCAAACAGATGGGTAGAGTGAGTGAACGATTCAAACATCGGATGATATGTTAAGAGCATGCATAATGGATTTCAAAGGTAACTGAGACGACCATTTATCGTTAGTTGAATTCGCGTATAACAATAGTTACCATGAGAGTATCAGTATATCGCCTTATAAGGCATTGTATGGAAGAAAGTGCAGAACACCTATGTCTTGGGACGAGGTAGGAGAACGTAAGTTATTGGGACCAGAAATAGTGCAGCAGGCTGTAGAAATTGTTAAGATAATAAGATTAAGGCTCGTAGCAACACAAGACAGATAAAAGAAATATGCAGACTTGCATCGACAGAAGAGAGAATTTGAAGTAAGGTCCTATGTGTTTTTGAAAGTATCTCCCTGGAAAGGAAAAATAAGATTTGGAAAGAAGGGAAAGTTGAGTCCAAGATTCATTGGACCTTTTGAAGTGCTGAGAAGGATAAGAGAGGTAGCCTACGCGGTGGCATTACCTATAGAGTTAGAGCATATACACAATGTGCTTCACATATCGATTTTGAGGCTGTATAAGCCAGACTACAAGCATGTGATCGAATATGAACCTATCCTGATCGAGAAAGACTTAACGTACGAGGAAACTCTTGTTCAAATTATTGACAGAAAGGAGCAAATTTTAAGGAATAAGGTAATACCTTCTGTAAAGGTAGTACAGAGAAACCACAATGTTGAGGAAGTAACGTGGGAGCTAGAGGAAAGAATGAAAAAGGATTCACTGAATTTGTTTATGTAACCTTATAAAAGTGATTTCGAGGACGAAATCCTTATAAGGAGGGAAGAATGTAAGGATATGCAATTTTATAAATATTGGAAATATTATAATTAATTAATGGAAATTAAAATTTTGAAGTGTGACAAGCGTTTTGGGACGAGCAAGTTATAGATTACTTGATTATAGAATAAAATTCAAGCCTAATGAAATAAATTTGGAACAAAAAGGACTTGAATTGGATAAGAAATAAGGAAATTAGGAATTTAAAAGGAATTAATTGTCTAGGAATTTTGGAGCCCTTGACAACTTGAGAAATGACCATGGTGTCCTAGATTGGTGTAATGTCTATTATGTCCTTACTTGGTCATGTGAAAAGTCTTGCATAACCCCAACCAAGCATGGTTTAGCCTAACTAAACATGGTTAAGTGTTGAATTATTAGATATAATAAATGTATGTATAGATTTTGTAAGTATAGCTAGCTAGTTTTAGTTCATGTTCATATTATCATCCAAAGTTACTAAGTAGAGAGTTCATAAGAGAAGTAGAGAGAGGAGCTAGGGTTCGTAAAGAAGTTCAAGTGATTGCTTGCAAGTGTTCAAGAGAGGTGAAGATAGCCATCATAGTGGAGAATCCTTATGTAGCAAGGTTTATAGCAAGAAAATAAAGAGAGCACAAAGAAGGTATATAAGAGTTCTAGCTATAAAACTCTTCAGTTATGTGTTTAAATGTAAGATTGAGTATAGCCATATATGTATTTGTGGCTAGAAGTAAGATTTATGTGAGTCTATGTGCTATATGTATGATTTATGAAGAAACCTTAAGCATTAAAGTTGTATTATAAAGGTGGTGAGCTATTCATGCATGTATTTATGGCTAGAAAGTATGGTTTGTAGAGGATCATGTGTTATATGTTGATAAATGTGATGAAAACCTAGATTAAAAAGTTGATCATGTTAGATGCATGTAAAATTTCTTGCTATATAGCATCATATGTTCCTTAAAGATTGAAAAGCATGACTTGTGTAAGAAAAGTAGAATATTAGGCTATATTTTGCATGTAAATCAAATAATAATCTGTAAAGTGCTTTAGATGGTGTGTGTAGATGTTATGTGGGAATACAAAGTTGCTAAATAAATATGTGTTAGTGTATGTGGTGTATGGAGTTTAATAACTCAAGTATGAGTTTAAGGGTGAATTTTGTTAAGTTGACAAAATTCTACTCAAGTGTGATTTTTAGCCATTTTGTGTAGTTAAAGGTAAAAAGGAGTCAAATAACTAAGTTTTATATAAATACACGTGTCCGTGACGATTTGAAAATTATTTGGTGTTTATGGCGATAAAGGTGCATTTTAAATGTTTAAGAACGTTTGTCCACATCTAAAATTGAGTTTTCGAAAAAGTAGGGTCATTTGAAGACTTTTAACATTTTTGAAGGCCTAGATAAGTCATATATAGGTTATATGTGCTAAATTAAGTGTTAGAATCAAGTTTTGTAAAAAGGGGCCAAAAATAGCATGTAAAGAAAAATAATAACTTGTATGTCAAGGTAAAACATGTAAATGCTTATATCAAATGTATGGACCAACATTATGATTGTGTAAGTCATAAACGAGATAATATATTAACAGTAAGCATAAACGAGGATGAAGGCATGTATTCTATTCGAACTCTTTTTTATAGTTCCTTGAACAATGTTATATGTTATGCATTCATATAAATCATTTTGAAGTTCATTTGTTATTGAACTATGTTTTTGAGAAAGGTCGATGCCAATCTTGATCCGGCTAGACATATGTGAAAATTTATATTGAACTCAAATATTCATTGTTATATTCTCAAATCCATATTGTTATGGTGCGGAATCTATAAAATGCTGTAACAGAACAACTCTGATAAAAAGGGGAATAAATGTAAAAGGAAATGTAAATTTTATGTCGTGGTTGCGTCGTTAGATGTTTATGTTATGCACAATATAAAAATATTATAGATTGATCACCTAGAGTACACATCTGAAAGAAAATACAATCTTATAACTGACTTGGGCAATATCAGTCTTTGTGATTAATATTGTTCTTAATGAGTTCTTGGTCTTATGACCGTACAACAAGCAAAGTTAATGTTTCAAGAAATCTTACAAAGAACTATGTTATATTCTCAAGTTATTCATGGAACCCTTTATTAGTTCAACATTATTGTATCAAATTTTTCATTCATTACTTTGAAATATCATGTCATTATTTGTTTATGTACTTATTGAGCTATTTTATGCTCATTCTTGCTTTAACATGATATTTCAGCTAAGCATGAGCAGGTCAAGGGGTAAGGTGCGAATAAAGGGAAAGGAAAGGCTAGCAAGTAATAGTTGTATAGCTATATAGTCATTGTAAATGTAATATTTTTGTATTATATTAGTTGTAAATGTTCTGTAATATGTAAAGGTCTGTAAACCTGGGCTAGTTATATATTAATGTAAAATAAGTTATATTATTCAGAAATGAATGGATGGGATTGAATGGTAAAGTAGTATCGTGAGCACTGAATTTGTGGTTTGAGGGACCCGAATTTGGGGGAGTCACAAAAACTCCATTAAGTATTCCTTGAGCGAGTCACGTTTAGTTAACTTATTCTCTAATAAGTACTTACATGCTTGCTTTAGTGTCTCTACATAAATAATTATGATAAATGATTATGAGATCAATCATCATCTTTATAAGAGCAAGCATAGTATATACTAATCTATCCAAATTCACTAATATTTTAGTAATCCAACGATGAGGAACAATTTTAGTTTTGAGCTATCTTGAATTTATATCTCATTAGCATAATAATCATCATAATTCTAAAAGTATTGCTCAACAACTATGGGTTTATCACAATTAATGTCATCTATTAAATATGGATAAAGAAAATGCATTTGTATAAATAAAATTTTATTAATGAATAAGATTACAAAGTACATTCTATATCATATCAAATATGATTGACTTGTGTGCATACTACTTTCACATACTATGCTTGCTCTTTTGAAGAGGATGACTGATCTCATAATCATTTGTGTGGAGACAATAAAACATGTATACAAGTGCTTATTAGAGAATAAGTTCACTAAACGTGACTCGCTTAAAGAACACCTAATGGAGTTTTACTTACCTGTTAATAGGAGTTCCTAATGTGATAGTAGTACAAGTTATCCTTGGACTTGAGATCATCATAGTATCTTGTATATGATAAGTAATACTTTGTCATATTCCATAAGACTATTTGGGTATAACGAAGGATATGTTTGGGTATAATAAGTTATACATAGAGATAGCTGAATGATCAACAAATGATCTACTACTTTCAGTAAAGGGAGATAATGTCATATGCGATTCAATAAATGACAACTTACAAATCTTTGGTCAAGGCGGAATGAAAATTAGAAAGGAGTTTCTAATTTATATTAGAGTTGTGCATTTAAGAATTAAAATGCATATGATCAAATAAAATAAGACTTGACAGTAATTCCATCTTTTATCTTTGATTAGGACATTGTGTGGTAGAATGATTGAATTATATAGTACCGGTTAGGATGTGATTTATTAGGCCTTCCATTTTAACTTTGGGCCCTGGGTTATTTTATATTAGATTGAGCCGGGTCATTTTTATCTACCTTGACAGGCTTGGTCATAGGGTAGTCCATTCTAGTACCTCATCTTATTAGATCTATTGGGGTAAGTGGAAGGAGATATCATGTTTTCATTCATGAAGGGATGATGGGAAATCTGGGTCATGTTTATCTACCTTGACAGGCTGGGTTAGAAGGTAGCCCATCCTAGTATCTCTTCTTATTAGGCCAATCGGGGTAAGTAAAAGGAGAGACGTCATGCTGACAATGCATAGATGAATATATACAAACAATCTCTCAAATAAACAAAATAATGCTTTTCTACATGCAAAAAAAGAGAGAGAACTATCAAATATTTTACATTTTCCAACATATATTTTCGGGTCCTTCATTGTGACATTAATCGCCAGTACTTACCCTCACACCGAAGCATCCCCGACTAGTCCAAGCCGCGACTTTTTTGTGGGGTGTTAACGACTCGTTAAATGTGCAGGTATTTTGCTAACGGGTGATTTCAACGAGAAAAATAATTTAGCATCCACATTGGTGCTAAAAGGAGGGCCAAGATATTTGATACATAAATCACCAGGTTGTTTTTGTAGGAAAATTACTCCTACGGCAGAAAGAGGTAGCTCAAGCAGGGGGCATCAATGATCTTTCATTGAACCGCACCTGTAGAGCAACAAGGGCCCGAAGAAAGAAAGGTGGGGGGGTTAGACAGTCGAGACAAAGACAGGGTCATGCTCATTCGGAGCTTGTCAGAAGACGCTTATTTACACCTTCCCTGATGGTGGGACACGATTCTCGCAAGGGGGTCCAAAAGAGGAAATGGCACCATCGAGAAGAGTTTCATAGCGTAAGCATGTCGAGAGAGAGAGAGACAATACAGAATTAGAGAAGCAGAGATTGAGTTGGAATCTTTGCAATATGAGTGCCAAAATTGGCAGGCCCACCTACTGGATTTGCATGAAGAGGGTCCATCCACTACTATCGATAGCAAGGAACGGGTGGATACTCCACAAAGTCGACCTAGGTCGAAGCAAGGATGGGTAGGATGATTTGAATTCAATGATCAACACCAGTCTCAGGGTTATATGAGATAACATTATCGGGCTGGTCAAGGCGATACAAGGGGTCAATACCAGTCTCAGGGTTACATGAGACAACATGACCAAGACAATTAGGGAGATACAAGGGGTCAACACCAGTCTCAAGGTTATATGAGACAACATAACCGGGATGGTCAAGGAGATACAAGGGGTCAACACTAGTCTCAAGGTTATATAAGGCAACATGACCGGGACGGTCGAGGCAATACAAGGGGTCAGCACCAGTCTTAGGGTTACATGAGACAACATGACCGGGACGGTCAAGGTGGTACAAGGGGTCTAAACCAGTCTCAGGGTTGGTACAAGGGGTCTAAACCAGTCTCAGGGTTGGTACAAGGGGTCTAAACCAGTCTCAGGGTTATATGAGGCAACCCGATTGCGTCGATCAGGGTAGATCGGAAGAAAGGAGACAATCTGATTCCCTAGGATGATATTCCTGGGATAAGGCTCAGACTCCGGGCTATGGAACTGGACATGGAGGTACAAGGGCAGAGCCAGGTCGAGAAGATCAACAGATAGTTTCTTATGTGCCCATTGCCGACCTGGTTATAAAAAGGATTTCTGAGTTGGGAAAAAGATTAGTTGCGGCAGATGCAAGACCGACAACCGAGTCTGAACCCGAGGCATCAAGACCCATGTCCTTGGACCCAAAATCTCCATTCTTAATAGCTATTAACCAGGAAAAGGCTAACCCAAAAAAAAAACTGCCACCTCTTGAGATGTACGATGGCTCGGGCGACCCATACGACCATACCAACTTGTATGAGAGAGTAATGAGATACTATACCCACTCCAAGGTGGGGATGTGTCAGATCTTCATAACAACACTAAAGAAGGGGGCTAAACAATGGATGATGTTGTTACCCCCTCAATTGTATCCACTCGTGGACCGAGTTGAGTGTTCGATTTCATGAACGGTTTGGTAGCAACAAGAGGAGTGTTAAAGTGACGGCCTCTTTGATGTAGGTCAAGCAAAAGCCTGGTGAGTCGTTGAGCCAATACGTGCAGAGGTTCCGAGACGCGGTGGGAACCATTACCGACCTTAATATGATACAAGTGCTAGGGTTTTTCACTGTGGGGATGGATGTCACCCGAAACAAAAAGATAATGAAAGATGTAATGTTCAATCCTCCGAAAGACCTTTTAGAAGCATATGACCAAACCAAAAAGTTCATAGCAATCGAAGAGGCCATAGATAATTTGATACCGAGGAGAAAAGGTATGGAAAGTAAAACATATGGCGGGAATAAAAGTGGAGATAACCGACCTAATGTCTTCGACATAATGAGGCCAAGGGGAGGACAACCAAATGTGGGTAAACCTCCCTATCAGCCTCGGACAGAGAACATATCTTACACACCTCTAAGCGTTGATCGGGTTAAAGTCTTGGAGGCCATAAGGAATGAAGAGAGGTTGGGGCCGAGATCTTCAAGATATAGACCAAATAGGTCAGGTCCCTATTGTCTGTATCACCGACAGGCAGGGAACGCCACAGAGACATGTGCCGGGTTGATAGACATGATTGAGGCCAAAGTTCAGAAGGGTGAATTAACACAGTTCGTGATTTTGTCGAGAAACATGAGCAGATAATCCTGAGCCTGCGATTGAGAAAAGAACAAAACAATGGAATCACCCTCGAAGGGTTATAATTGAGGGGTCGACAGTGGGGCACATTGGTAAAAGGCGTCGATCCTCCTTCGGATCAGTCTCGATGTTGACTGACTAACCCCCTAAAGTAGATCGCTCTTTTCCCAAAACGGTGATCTCATTTTCAGAAGAAAACTATCCGATCGAAGCTGTTGAGCCACATGAGGGAGCTCTAGTTATCACCGCCCAGGTCGGTCCGGTAGACATGAAAAGGATAATGATTGACAACGGATTGTCAGTAGATGTATTGTACAACCATGCTTATTAGAGAATACATATTCAAGGCGTGAGGTTAGAAGTGGGAACAGAGTCGCCTTTGTACGAATTTGGGAATGAAGCAGTACCCGTGATCGGGACCTTGGAACTTCCAGTGGTGTTTGGCACGGCTCCTAGATAGGTGACGGTGCAGGTAAAGTTTTTTGTCGTTCAAGTTGATTCGGCCTATAATGTTATCTTAAGGTGAACCACTTTAATAGCCTTAAATGCTGTCACCTCCATTCTACACTTCAAGATCAAGTTCCCTACCTTAGAAGGCGTTGTTGAGGTAAAAGTAGATGTTGATATTGCTCGAAGATGCTACCTCCACGCTATAACATCGTCAGTTGTTGGGGTTAATAGACAGAAGCGTACTATGACCATCAACGTGGAGCCCTATACAGAGGGAGATACCGAGTCGTTAGCTTCACCCGCCGAGGATACTGAGGAAGTGGAATTGATTCCTGGCAATAAATCAAAAACGATGAAGATAGGTGTTGAACTACCCGATGTCATTAAGACCCAGTTGGTCCAACTTTTGCGGGATTATGCCAATATTTTCCTATGGATACCTCAGGACATGCCTGGGATTGTTGAGGAGTTGGTTGTTCATAGATTGGTAGTTGATCCAAGTAAGAAACCAGTGCAACAGAAGCGGAGGATATTTGCACCAGAACGTTACAAAATTATTGATGGGGAGCTCGGCAAGCTTTTGGATGCCGGAGTAATCGAGGAGATTGAATATCCAGAATGGCTGGCCAACGTGGTTTTGGTTAGAAAGCACAATTGGAAAGTGGAGGGTTTGCATAGATTACACAGATTTGGACAAGGTATGCCCAAAAGACTTTTATCCACTTCCACACATTAACCAGCTCATTGACGCCACATCGGGGAACTCGATTCTAAGTTTTCTAGATGCCTTCTCGGGTTATCACCAGATATTCATGGCAAAGGAAGATATTCCTAAGACAGCATTTATTACCCATCGAGCCATTTATGCGTACAAGAGAATGACCTTTAGGTTGATAAATACCGGGGCTACATATCAGAGGATGATGAACATTGTCTTCCGAAAGCAGATTGGCAAGAACATGGAAGTATATATAGACAATATGATCTTCAAAAGCCCTTGAACGCAGGACCACCTTCGCTATCTGGAGGAGTGTTTCGAAACGGTCTGACGATACAACATTTGCCTCAACCCCACTAAATGCACCTTTGGTCTCGGCTCGAGGAAATTCTTGGGGTACTTGGTGAGTAAAAGGGGAATCGAAGCCAATCCATAAAAGATTAAAGCCATACTAGACATGCTATCACTGTAAAGTTTTAAGGATGTTCAGAGACTCACTGGTCGTATTGCTGCATTGAGAAGGTTTATGTCGAGGTCGGCTGAAAGGTGCCTGCCCTTCTTTGATACTTTGAAGGGGCCGAAGAATGAGAAGACTTTCCAGTGGACTTTAGAATGTGAAGATGTCTTCCAAGGGATTAAGAAGTATTTGATGACAGCCCCTTACTGCAAAGACCTGTATCACGGGAGCCACTGTATTTGTATCTATCGGTAAGTCCACTAGTTATCGGCGCAGTTTTGATAAGAGAATAAGGGGATATTCAGCGTCCAGTTTATTATGTTAGCCATGTGTTGAGGAATGTAGAGACCAGATATCCCAATTTGAAAAAGTGTGTGTATGCTTTGGTAGTGGCCAATAGAAAACAACAAAATTATTTTTAAGGTCGGCTTATCGTCATTTACACGACTCAACCTTTAAAGAAAGTCTTGGGTAAACCTGACACTTCGAGAAGAATGATGACATGGGCCGTAGAACTGAGTCAATATAACCTAAAATATCACCCCCGCATTTCCATCAAGGGTCAGGCGTTGGCGAACTTCATGATTAAGTGTACTTTCCCTGATGAGGAGGATATCCCTTCTTTTGAGGTTATCGCTACAGTTGTGGGGCAACCGAGCCTGATGAGTAGGCTTATACTCTCAAATTAAATGCTTAAGGCTTATTGATTTGTGTTGTTTTCATTCATTTCTATGATCTATGGTTTCATTTTACTTACTTTTGGTAATTTACCTTTGATATGTAGGAAAAGGAGCTCAAAATGGCAAAATGGTAATTATCTCTGTCAGACAAAAGCCTAGGCGCTTGGTAGGCGCTCAGTAGGTGCTTGGTTAAAACATCCAACCAGATCAAGTGAGCGCCTAGGCGCTTGGTGGGCGCTCGTTGGGAAATGTCACGAGCAAAGTATTCTTCTGTGGGACCCAGGCACAACATAAAATGTCGGACATCCTCCAATACGTGGCTAACGGTTAGATTGAGTGGGAGGTAGACGTAAAAAGCTAGAGACCTAGGAGATACAAGAGGAGACTCCAAGCGAGACAGAAGGGGGAACGTAACAGATGAGAGAATAGAGCAGAGGATTCAAGGATTCAACAGAAGGAGAAATCAACATTGGAGGTTGAAGGACAAATCAGAGAAACAACTGAGTTCTACCTTCTCTTACCCCTTTTTACTTTGATTTATCTGAATGTTGTTAGACTTGTATCATAGTTATTGAGTTAGTGATGAACTAAACTTCAGATTTAAGGTTGTAATGGAACCTATCATGTAAATTGAAGACAATTCATTTCCTTTTGATGTTAATTGATTGTGTTGGAGTTAATTGACTTATCTTATGCTTGAAGTATAATTACTTGGCCAGTAATTAGCTTGACAGTTTATATGAAATTGACAAATGGAATATAAACCTAGGTCTGGGTATGATGACACATGTTCTTGCCATTCTTCATGTGGTAGACTGCATGATGTGTATATAGGATAGCCATATACCTATAAACCATATGTAACCTACAATGAAATCTAATTTTAATGACTCCTATTTAATGTTAAATCTCATGGACATAGAGTGATTTATTTAAATAGGTGATATTCATTTGACCATCGACAGAGGCTAGTGAGTACATATGTTTTTCTAGTTATTAACTCCACATGTTCGATGACATACAGAAGGAATTAAAAGGTTCAATTGATGTGTTAGGAGAAATTATAACCTTAATGTTTTACATCTAGATAACAAATCTTGGTAATTTAGGTTTTGTTAATTCAATTAATTTGACTCATTCACTTAATCTATATTCATCAACTTTGAGTGATCGTTTAATTAGGATTGGAGTGCTTTATGATTAGTAGTTTGGTGTATTAATATTAGAAAGTCCTTGTGAGAAACGATACCTTGCTTGCTATTTTACTACAGTTGGACCACGTATATTTGCGCGTTTTACTAGGTCAGATTTAGGCAAACAAGTTTTTGGCGCCATTGCCGGGGACTATTTTATTATTATTGTTCCAAAACTAATTACAGTTAATTTAATCTTAGTTAAACATTTTTCTTCTTTTTTTGTTCTTTTTAGGTATCTGAGATCTTGTATGCAAACACGTTTGAAAGGATTGGAACCTGTACCAGTCGAAGATGAGATTAAACGAAGGTTCCATCGGATTCGACACTTTGTTCAAGATACAGTACAACATAAAGCAAGGATGGCGGAAGAGGAATAGAAATTGCTTAGAGACTTTACTATGCCTCGGATCACTGAGCTACAATCAAGTATTCAAAGGCCTGCGATTACTGCTACAAATTTCAAAATTAAGCCCGGAACAATCCAGATGCTCCAAAATTCAGTTCCATTTGGGGGTTTACCGAATGATGATCCGAGTGAACACTTAGTGAGCTTTCTAGAGATTTGTGTACGTTCAAGTTTCATGGAGTCAGTGAAGATGCAATCAGACTGAGGTTATTTCCGTTTACACTCCATGATAAGGCAAGAGCTTGCTTCACTCATTACCCCCTAGTTCAATAACGACGTGGAATGATTTGGCACAGAAGTTCCATGCCAAGTTCTTTCCACCAGCTAAAACAACCAAGATACGAGATGACATTACGAGTTTTGTTCAACATGATTTGGAGTCGTTATATGAAGCATGGGAGAGATTTAAAGACTTAATGCGCAGATGTCCTCATCACGGGGTACCACAGTGGTTTCTAGTTCAGACATTCTACAATGGGTTGGCTAATGCCACACGTACTAGTATTGATGCAGCAGCAGGAGGAGCTTTAATGGCTAAAAATTTTGATGAAGCATATAAATTGCTGGAGACTATGGCAGCTAACAACTATCAGTGGCCAACTGCAAGGATGAACCAACCACGGGTAGCCGGGATCATTGAGGTGGATGCAGTTACAGCGCTATCAGCTCAAATGACATCTCAAATTGTGACGTTGACAAGAAAAATTGATGCTATGGGTGTAAAGGATGTACATAATGTAGCAATGGTGTGCGAGCTCTGTGCTGCAAGTCATTCCAGTGATTAATGCGCCATTAGTTCAGAGTCAGTGCAGTATTTAGGGAATTATAACCGACAACAGTACACTAGTAACCCCAACAGTTATAATCCGGGGTGGAGGAACCACCCGAACTTTTCATGGAGAGATAATCAAACCCAGCCACAGAATGCTCCAAGGCAATCCAACCCTCCCGGATTTCACAATCAACCCCCTCAGTAACCAGAGAAACAGTCACACTTGGAAGAAATATTGGCAAAATTCATGGCTAGAACTGAGTCGAGGATAAGTGTGCAGGACAAAATTGTGAATCAGATGGACATGAACATAAAAAGCCAAGCAGTGTCAATTCGCAGCCTCAAGAATCGTATGGGACAGTTGGCAAATGCAATGAATAACCGTCCTCACTGGAATTTGTTGAGCGACACAGAGGTGAATCCAAAAAGAGAAGGGAAAGAGCATTGTAAGGCTGTTATGATTAGAAGTGGGAAAGAATTGCAAGAGACAAAACAAGAGTTGCCAAGAGAAGAGAAAAAGAAAAAAGAAGAAATCAAAAAAGAAGTTAAAGAAAAGGGGACTAAGTCAGATGCACAGGCAAAAGAGAAAGCTCAAATGGATATAAACGCTTCATTGGTACTGCCTGTTCCATTTCCACAGAGATTACAAAAACAAAAATTGGACATGCAATTTTCAAAATTCTTGGAGGTATTTAAGAAGTTACAAATTAACATTCCATTCGCAGATGCGTTGGAACAGATGCCCAGCTACGTCAAATTCATGAAGGACATTTTGTCAAAGAAAAGAAGGTTGGGAGAATTTGAAACTGTAGCTCTAACGGAGGAGTGCAACGCTATCTTACAAAAGAAACTTCCACCAAAGCTTAAGGATCCGGGTAGCTTCACTATACCATGCACAATCAGGAGCTAGTTTTTTAACCGATGCTTGTGTGATTTGGGTGCAAGTATCAACCTCATGCCTTTCTCAGTTTATCAGCAGCTTTGTTTGAAAGAAGCCACCCCCACAAATGTAACTCTTCAGTTGGCAGATAGATCACTCACTTATCCGCGGGGGATTATGGAGGATGTCTTGGTTAAAGTCGACAAATTCATATTTCTGGCGGATTTCATCGTGTTAGACTTTGAGGAGGACCAAAACATTTCAATCATTCTGGGTCAACCATTTCTTGCAACGGGAAGAACATTGATTGATGTTCAGAAAGGACAGCTGACTATGCGGGTGCAAGACCAATAGGTAACCTTCAACTTGTTTAAGGTAATGAAATTCCCCAGTGAAGTTGATGAATGCCTCAGAGTTGATCTGGTTGATGGAGCAGTTAACGATATGCGAGCAAGTAATAGTGCTCTTGATCCTCTTGAGAATTCTATTGTGAGTGAAGAAATTTTAGAATGTTCAGAAGCTATGGAGTATGTGCAGCTGATGGACTCTTCACCAAGGTACACGAAGTTTAAACAGCAGTTTGAAGCACTTGACTATTCTGGGAAGTCCGATGTGCGAGCTAAAACTTCACTAGAGGAACCGCCTATGTTGGATCTTAAACAGCTACCTAAACATCTTAGGTATGCATATTTGGGTGAGTCTTCTACCTTGCCAGTGATTATTTCTGCCACTCTTACATATGAGCAAGAAAGTAAGCTTTTGAGGGTACTTAGAGAATATAAATCTACATTGGGATGGATTCTGGCAGATATAAAAGGAATTAGTCCCACTGTTTGTATGCACAAGATTCTACTCGAAGAAGGGGCTAAACCAACTATCGAGCATCAACGACGGTTGAACCCTGTTATGAAGGAAGTGGTGAAAAAAGAGGTCATTAAGTGGCTCGATGCTAGGATCATTTATCCGATTTCAGATTGTGCTTGGGTGAGTCCAGTACAATGCATCCCGAAGAAGGGTGGTATAACGGTAGTTGCTAATGAAAATAATGAATTAATCCCGACAAGAACAGTTACTGGGTGGAGAGTATGCATGGATTATAGAAAACTGAATAAGGCCACTCGTAAGGACCATTTTCCACTGTGGTTCATTGACCAAATGTTGGATCGATTGGCTGGCCATGAGTTATATTGTTTATTGGACGAGTATTCAGGGTATAATCAGATAACTATTGCGCCCGAGTACCAAGAAAAGACAACTTTTCCCCGCCCCTATGGGACTTTTGCATTTAAACGGATGTCCTTCGGATTATGTAATGCACCAGCCATTTTTAAAAGGTGCATGATGGCTATTTTCTCAGATATGGTCGAAAATAATCTCGAGATATTTATGGACGATTTCTCAGTTTTTGGAGATTCTTTTGATCTTTGTTTAGAGAACCTAATTATGGTACTTAAACGGTGCATTGAGGTAAATCTAATTTTGAATTGGGAAAAATGTCACTTCATGGTTCAAGAGGGTATCATTCTGGGGTATAGAATGTCAGCGAAAGGGCTAGAGGTGGATAAAGCAAAAATCGAGACAATTGAGAAGCTTCCATCGCCTTCTTCAGTAAAGGGCGTTCAGAGTTTTTTAGGGCATGCTGGTTTCTACCGACGATTCATAAAGGATTTTTCGAAGATAACAAAACCATTATGCAATCTGTTGGAAAAGGATGTACCGTTCAAGTTTGATAAGGCTTGTCATGAAGCTTTTGAGTTGCTGAAAATGAAGTTGGTTACAGCTCTAGTGATTATTGCCCCTGATTGGAACTTACCTTTTGAACTGATGTGTGACGCGAGTGATTACGCGATTGGAGCAGTCTTGGGTCAGCGCAAAGATAAGATGTTTCATGCTATTTATTACACAAGCAAGACATTGTCGGATGCCCAACTCAATTATACAACAATAGAAAAAGAACTTCTAGCAGTGATGTATGCATTTGATAAATTTCGGGCATACCTCATTGGGTTAAAAGTGGTGGTATTCACGGATCATTCAGTCATAAAATATTTGATCACTAAGAAAGATGCAAAGCCGCGTTTGATAAAAGATGGGTACTCTTACTTCAAGAATTTGATTTAGAGATTCGGGACAAGAAGGGGACCGAAAACCAGGTGGCGGATCACTTATCCCGGTTAGAGAACTCGGAACATAAAGAGGATGACGGTCTGGTGATTAATGAGTTATTCCCAGATGAGCAACTCTTTTTTATTACGATGGAGGCACCGTGGTATACGGATTTTGTGAATTACCTAGCAAGTGGTGTGATACCTCCGGACTTGTCAAGCTAGCAGCGAAAGAAGTTCTTTCATGATGTGAAATTTTATATGTGGGATGAACCTCTATTGTTTAAACAATGTGCCGATCAACTATTAAGAAGATGTGTACCCGAGGAAGAAATTCAGAACATCCTTCACCATTGTCATGCTTCGGATTACGGAGGACACTATAGGGGAGAAAGGATTGCATTCAAGGTGTTTCATTCAGGATTTTACTGGCCTTCACTTTTTAAATATGCTCGTTCATTTGTGCTACAGTGCGACAGATGCCAAAGGGTTGGCAATATCTCTAAAAGACATGAAATGTCCCTCAATAATATTTTGGTAGTCGAGATTTTTGATGTATGGGGGATACATTTCATGGGGCCATTTCCAAAGTCTTTCAGCAACTTATACATCCTAGTTGCGGTTGATTATGTATCCAAATGGGTGGAAGCGGCAGCACTACCGACTAATGATGCAAAAGTGGTTTTGAGATTTCTTTGGAAGAACATATTTACTCGGTTTAGCACACCAAGGGCAATTATCAGTGACGAGGGCACACATTTCTGTAATAAGCAATTTGAGACACTCCTGGTTAAGTATGGGATAACGCACAAGATTGCCACTGCTTATCATCCCCAAACTAGCGGACAGACTGAGGTATCCAATCGGGAAATCAAGCGAATATTGGAGAAAATGGTGAACCCAAACAGAAAGGACCGGTTAACAAAATTAGACGATGCACTTTGGGCATACCGGACTGCTTATAAACAAGAAAAGACTAGTATAAACACATGTAAAGTAGATATATTAAACAACTTGGTTTCTATAAACATAATTTGTATATTACATGTTGATAGTTACATAACCGACTGGTGATTTATATATTACCACTAGTTAAACACACAATTCCCTAGACATCCTACAATTTTTTTTACTTGATTACTATTTATGATGAAGCAATTTTACACAAAAAAAAGTATAAAGTTTGAGGGTTATGTTATGTGTATTAATTGTTTTATGGACTCAATATCTCCTAACGACTATCCTAAGGCAGACATCCCTACCTTAGAGCTACAGTCGACAGCTCTGATACTAAATTGTGACGCCCCCAAAATCTCTACACCTCCTGTAGCAGATTAGGTGAATACGCTGACTGATTAACTATAAACATTCTATAATACATAACTTCTATCAATTCCAGGTTCACAGTATCCCGTAACAGATAATAGTTCTCGTAAGAACAATTACTATGTTTGGATACCCTCACTTGGATGTATAGATTCATGTCTCATGGATAACTTTTTCATATCAATAATCTCTATCTATCTGAAATTCACAGTATTAAGGATAAAGCTTGTTCCTGGCAACAGAGGGGCGCATTCTGGTTAAGATAAATACCGTACTAGTGCTCATTATGGGGAACCTCAGTGCTTACGGAACTCTCAATATTCAATACCCTCATTCAGATGTATAGTTCGTATAGATACTGTACTAAATTAGTACAACATTCTAAATCATCTAAGAATATAAGTACAGCGCTTGATATATCGAAAGATGTTAATATATTTCATAACTTTGATTTCAGTTACATAGATTTCCAAAACAACGTATTGTTTTTACATCAAAGTCTTAAAAGACTTAAATAGTACAAGTAAAAGCAATAAACATAATCTAACAATGTCTCTTTCCATCGGACTTCATAATCGAATGATCTTGATTATCTTTTACCACAACAAATAAAATTATATTTGCAAGGATGAGCTATAAATGCTCAACAAGTTTCAAATAAACTACTCACACTATGTTTGAATTCGAAAGAACATTTAGTTCAATGATTTTTCATTATTATACTGAGGTTTGTTCGTCAACCAACCGAAACCAAATTTCTATCAATCATCAAGACTTAGAAATCATTAGTTGACTTGTTCAACCAAACATTGTAATCATTCCCAAAGGTCATGTAAACTTAGGAATCATTAGTTCTGATATTTAACAGGAGATCAGCATGTTTATATCCTAAGAGTATGGATATCATCCTACTAGTGTTCTAAACATACTGAGGCCAATACATTGACTGCCTAAACCACAGTCAGCACTATAGAAGTCGGGTTATCACTCTTATATAAAGAGATATCATATCAGTATAGATGACGTACCAATAATTAGTTTCCACTCAACATTTTATACTTTGATAATTTATCAACTCAAAGTCACGCGAATAATCGTTCATTTCTTTAAGTTATGTTTGAACAAGAAGTAATAACTTCCCAATAATAGATAACACGAACATGATATTTAAATGAGTTCGTACAAGAACTACAAGAATTGTTTAAAAATAAACAAGATTAAAAAGAATTGTTACAATAAATATTTTACACAATTAAGAATTTCATAAGTCAAATGAAATTTAACAGTTAAAAGTATGCTATTGCATGGTGTGCAAAAGATAATAAAATTGCTCAATAAAATGAGTTTAAGATAGAAAACTTGCCTTGATTCGATATTACAGTTTAAGTTAATTTCTGCGTTTAATCATACAGCCTATAAGGTATGTGAGGTTAAAATAATCATTAGTCCTATTACGACTTCATACTCTAATTAATAATAACTAGTTTATTTATATTTTTCTTGCTTCATTAACATATGAACATAAACTAGGCATTCAAGACTAATTTCATTGTTCATTGCTTTGATTAATTACAACTTGATGTCACAAGCGTATCAGGCTAGGACATCATGTTATAAAATATTCAGATTAAATTGAACATAATAACCGCTAGTATTTTTGATCTTTTATTCTTTATACATGAAATAAAATCGGACATTATATCCGCTTATAAAGAAGACTTTCTATTTTATATAAAATAATTGGAGTATTATAACTACTTATAAAATGAGTATTTGAATAAATACTTTAAGAAAATTTCAGCATTATAACTGTTTATAAAATGAGTATTTGAATGAATACTTTAAGAAAATTTCAGCAGCTCAAAAAATGAGTATTTGAATCAATATTTTAAGAACATTTCAGCATTATAACTGCTTATAAAATGAACGTTTACTTAAAATACTTAAAGAAAATTAGGCAGAACAATGGCTTGTACGTATTTCATTCGTATTATACATCGTATAATACTCGTATTCTACTAGTATTATACCTTGTATTAATCTCATATTAATCTTGTATAATCTTTCATATAATTTTTGTATTATACATTACTGAATACTTTTATTATTCTTCATATTCCTTCTGTATTCGCTTCGTATTCGTCCCGTATACGTGAATAGTAATCTCCAAAAATTATTTTTGTTAAAAATTTTATTGGTCAAAATATATTTATTATCTATAAAAATGCTATACAGGAATGTGAAATTTTAAAAAAATGAAAGACGATTTTCGCGTGAATAGTATTTTTTAGCATTTTTCTTTGAAATTTTCTTTATTGGTTCTCTGGCATCTATACCTTATATTAACGATATTTTGTTACATAAAAAGTCAAAAAGGCGTAAAGCATTTTTCTCGTGAATAATGATTGTCGCTCATTTTTCAGGAAAAACTTTTATTCATTATTACGCGTTTTTACTTTGTAGGAGCGCCATATCTTGTAACGGAATGTCAAAAAGATATACACGTTTCTCTAGAAAGCCTAGGTTATATCCTCAGGATTTAACCCTATATTAGGTTTTAACCCTAGATTAGGGTTTTAAATTCTTTAATCTTTTAAGATCGTAATAATAATTTTAATTAAATTTTGGGATCTCACATTCACCCCAACTTATAAGAATTTCATCTTCGAAATTACTTCTAATCATATTTATCTGGGATATTATAGCATCTCTTTATTCATGATTAATTGGCTGAATTAATTAAATGGATAAACCCATAGTTTTTTAGCAATACTCTTAGAATTATGATGAGGATCATGCTAATGAATTTAAACTCAAGATAACTCAAAATTAAAATATTCCTAATCATGGGATCACTAAAATGAGGATTAATGAATGTGTGTTAATCCAAATGTATCAAACTAATCAAAACTCAGATAAGTTTAGATCATCAATTACCTCATAAAAGATATAAAACAAAACTCTATATGCTTATTTTTCACATCACTATCTGCTAATACAGACAAATATAAATTAAAAGATAAAAATGCTTTGAAACAATTAAATATATTAGGATTATTAATTATCAACTTTTTCAAATATTTCTCTATTTTTTATAATGGATGCATTTTACGTTCCATCTCATTTTTTTCTTCTTTTTTTGTTCTTCAACCAGCTAGTGCGTTTTACGCTCTATTTTGCATTTTCATGTGTTTATGAATGAGTGCGTTTTACGCTCCATCTTAACCCATACAAGATTTTTTTTTTATCAATTTAACAATCCTAGAAAAATTACCTAAATCATCTCTCCCAAATTATATTTTGTCTTATATTTCACTTTAAGTTATGATCAAATAAGTTCTAGAGCTCAAAAATATATTTCATAAGCATTTAACCGTATAAACTTCTCTTAAGTTTAAACTAACTCAACAAATGGATATAAGTGCATAAAAATAAAGGATCTCAAATAAAATCTTAACTAACAAAAAATCAAAATTTAAACTAGGCAAAAATTTATCCCTTTTTCGAAAGTTATTAAATAAAAATCAAGATTTTATCATTGGCCAAAAATAAAAATCTAATTAACTCATTGCCCAAGTGACTCATCCTAAGAGAAAACTATACTACCCCATTTTCATAGGAAAACACGATTGCACATAGCATGTGTAACAAACATTTAAACCCCAAGGTTACCCCAAGCGGACGAGTTTTGTCTCGTGAGGGTTTACAGTGAATATTCACATAAAATTCAAAATTTTAAATATAATCAAATAAAAAAGAATATGACATAAAAAAAAAACAAAAAATAACCTAAATCCCTTAATACTCCCACACTTAAAACTTACATTGTCCCCCAATTTAAAGAAAAATGCAAAGAAAAATGCACAAATAACTCAAATATAAATACCAAAATTAAAAATAAAAAAAAATTATACTCCCTTTTGGTTGTCTCCTAAGAAGTGTCTTTGTTTATTGTCATTAACTCAACTCAATGCTTAAACATCACGTTACTTCAACTTCATGAATTGTAAAAATCTCATCCATCTTCACCACATTCATCATATATAGGTTCAATCTTCTTTGCAGTTAACATGAAGGTTTTACTCCCTTTTCAAGGAACAAATATTTGAGATGATTGGGGATAACCTCTAAACCTGGAACGGGAGCCTGTAAAACAGAAGGTAAAGATTATAAACTGCATAACTCAATTAAACTATGAAAAACAAATTAAGAAAAATTTAAAAATTACTAAATTAAAAAAAAAATCAAAAGAAAATAAAAAATTAGAATAACTCTCCAACAACGGCGCCAAAATTTGGTGTGTTGTTGCAGACAACTAAAAATAAAACCTTACTGCGAAAATATTTACGTATTAGTGCAAGTAAAAGTCGATCCCACAGATAATGATTAATTTAATTTAATGTTATGTAAATAAAACGGGAATTTTTTAATTAACATAAATAATATAATCTAAAATAAAAATAATTGATGAGTGGGTTTCATACCTACGAATTAGGTACTTTTAGGCTTAATTATTTGCTATCTTCAAGTTTTTTTAGTTTTATTTTACTTGTTTATATAATCATTTTGCAGAAAACGGCTTCGGAAGGTCAAAACAGGAAGGAAAAAAAAACTATTCAGTGGCAATTTTGTAATTCTAGAACAGTACACTGCGCCAGGGCACAGTGTTGTAACATGAAGACTGCGCCGGGGCGAAGTACGGCGACTTCAGTTGGCCCAGTTCGCTATGTTGCAGAATTCGAGCCCAGCTAGGATGATGATGATGCGTTATTTTAAGAGGGACTCTAGGGTTATTAACAGGAGAGACAGAGACATAGAAGGAGGAATACAAAGAGTAAGTATTGGAGCTAACGTGTGGAGACTTAAAGATTGATCAAGACAACATAGAAGCTGAAAGTGAAGGCTAAAGAGGTGGATTGAATTCGACAGAGTTTATTCAATTTTCTTTACTCTACCTTTTGAACTTTGAACGTTTTCTTATATTCATATGATGATAGTTTTCATTATGATGTGTAACTAAATTCTTCTTTAAGATTACAATGGAATCGTTGTTTGAACTTTAATTAATTCATCTTAGTTTCAATTATTTGATCAGTTGTTGGATTGGTTGTTATATCTTGTGCGGGAATTATAATTGTCTGATCAGCAGTTATTTGATTTCGTAGATGGAATTGAAAAAGGAAATCTAGGAATAGATCTGGGTATAATAATGTGTGACTTTGTTTATTCTTTCTAGGAAGAGTGTCATGATAGTGTATGGGATGAAGATACCTATATGCCACACGTAACATATTGAGAGTTTAATCTTAATGAGTCTGTTTCAAGGTATTTTGCATAGAATTATAGCATTATAAATTGGAGTAGATCATTTTATTAATTATCTAAAGAGGTTAGTAAATAGATAAGTGATCTCAGTTAACAATCCATATGATTAAGTAATTGAAATTAAGATGATGATATTACGGTGATGCAATTACGAAAATTGTAATCTTGAAGCCTTTTTATTATTTGAAAATCTACTCTTGTTATTTAGCTTAGTTCTAGTTTTAATTTTAAGAATTCCATAATCCATGTTTGTTACAGTTTAAATAGAATTGAATTAATATAAAAGTTGATAGTTAATTTAGTTATTATTACTTGTTCCTTGTGGGTTCGACATCCTTTTTATCACTATATTACTTAATTGACTGCGTATACTTACGTGTGAATTTACACTGATCATTGACACTTACATAAATCAATTAATATTTTAGATATTCACTGTTGGAATAATTAAAATTGTTAATTGATACAATTATTAGTACTTTTGTTCTCCGCGGGATCGATACTTTTCTTACCTCTATAGTACTTGTTGATCGCATATACTTGTGCATAATTATCATTTTATAAATTGGACAACAAGAATGCTTCACTTTTCCCCAATGTGGGGCCTCAAGTACCCGACCACCTCCCTCACATTTTCTAGCATTTTTGCTTTATTTTTATTTCATATATATATATATATATATATATATATATATATATATATATACACATTAATCAAGCTAAATTGTAAGCAAACAATGGTGTGTAAAACAAGTAACATGAAAGCTTCTTTATCTAAAAATTCGGTTAAAGTAGTACTATTTTCGATCATTACTTTTTGACTTCTAGCTCATCTACTAACATGTGATCTTTCATCAATTCAACTTACAATATAGCTTGACATATTGCTTACTATATTCACATATCAATTCAATATTTAATATAACTCGTCATATTAGATTACACCAATTCAATTTGTCAATCTAGCTTACCATATTCTTAATTTAGGATACCCCATAATAACTTGGGTCATTCTACAAGTCTTACAATTATTAAATGTTTAGGCTTATTTACTATATTTATGTAGCTTGCCATATATATTAATTTGACTTGTCATCTCCCCTCTTATATTATTATTCACTTCATAATACTTGGCTACTAGGTTGGGCTTATTTTCATTACCCACACAATACCTAGCTCATCTCTTCCTAATTTATTATTTTGAATTCTCTTAATTTACCGTTCAAGATTTAACTTTCATAAGCTTAATTAATAAATAGCTTATGCTTTACATTGTTCACTTGTAATTAACTTAATTAATTATTCATTCATCTTGTTTGGCTAAAATATAAATAGCCTAGACCCTTGTGTGTGTGTGTCTATATATATATATATATATATACACTCATTTACTTTATCATCACAATAATTTCTCAATTGAAATTTATTTTCTTAATAAATATCCCACATACTTCATAATAATATTTTTTACCAAATTCCTTTCGTCGAATAATTTTATAAAACTTTAAAGGTATTATATTACCTTACCTTTATTATACCTCTAAGTATACATATTAATTCATTCTAGGTTTTGAATTTTCATAACCCATTATTATTCACATTTAATTTCTAATACATAGATTAGGTTAAATGTTTACTCATTTTCTACACATCTATTTTCTCCAATTCTAGATTTTAAACCTTAACCATATTTAATCATTTAAGATCTTATTTACAAGTCTCGTAAATATCTGGGGTATTACAAAGCCAACATTAGCATGCACATATAGAATATTATATTCCACTTAGATTGATTATGGACTTTATTCTAGTTTGGTTTACTCGAGCCACCAAGTGAACCAAAAGGTCAAACCTAGGGTGCAAGAATAAAACATGAATATAACTATTACATTCATAAACTGGAGCTCCATTACAAATGGGTCTTTAACACTCCCTGTTCTTCAGCTCCAATTATTCAAATAATTCTATTTAATTCTATTACAGTCTATTTTCATAAAACATAAATCTTGATCAACAATTAATGGAAAATACATAGGAGGGAGGTAGAATTTACACAAGAAAAAATTAGTTAGGCGAGATACGCAGTCCCTATTTAACAAAACATATTCGTTCAAGCATCCACATAAAATAAATTCAATCTCATTGGTCAATAGTCCATAATCAATCACTTTATTATCATATATAACATCTGTTGGTATGTAAAAACATGGCATACATAAAATCAAATTATATATGCGCAACGGAAGCAAACAAAATCAGATTTTTAAAAAAAACTACAAACTAATAACTAGGATCTTTCTTATGCGACAATTATTAATTGAGGAAGGATAAAAGATTTATACCTTTATAGAATCAAGCTTCCATAGGTACAAGTTCAACTCCCTTTAATCATTCGCGTTCTTTTTCAAATTCACTGATTAGATTTCACAGATCAATGTTAGCTTCCCAAGTGTGAAGCCTCTAAAGGTGATCCACCGAGAGATCTATGAATAAAAAAAAAATTGATTTCTCCAAACCATGGGTGGTTAGCGCTAATTCTATTTCTCTCTCTAACTCCTTATATGTATAGAATTATAAAGTACTATCTCAATTCTTATGAAATAGTGTGTAATCTTAATTCATAATAAGACTCCTCTTATTTATAGATATGATAAACCCTCCTAAACTATTTAGGAGTATGGTTTTAATTTAACTCTTAATCTAATTAGGAACTAAATTAATTAATTATAATTTCGCAACCATTTAGGAACTTAATTATTTAATATTGAGAGTACTCCTTATTAATTAATTACTAAACAATTTAGTAACTTAATTAATTATTATAATAATTACAATTCATAAACTATTTAGGAACTTAATTATTTATAATAATACTACTATTTATTAATTAATTCCTAAACCATTTAGGAACTAAATAATGATAATAATAGTAGTAGTAGTAATAATAGAAATAATAATAATAATAATAATAATAATAATAATAATAATAATAATAATAATAATAATAATAAATACTATATTATAAATATTAAGCAATTTAATTTATTCTATCACCATAGTATAAATTAAATATACTTAATTTATTATTACGATTATGTCATTCACTTCTAAAATAAATATTACTCTTTTGCGGTGTGACCCTTTAGGTTCTTCATATTAAACCGGTTGTATGATAAATAAATTAGAATAATTCTAATTTATTTATTATGAACTAAACTCTTTAATTCAGAATAAATAAATAAATATTTATCCCTCAATAAGGGTAACCCTCCTTAGCAATTAACGATTTTTTAGATAATATGAATTTTAATATTTAATCACAAGAACCTATTCTGTGAATAGTTACCATACAATTCAATTCTTATACTATACAATGCCCTAATCAAATATAAGACATGGAATTTCTATCAAGTCTTATTTATTTGATCATATGCATTTCAATTCACAAATGCACAACTCTAGTTAATGTAATTAGAAACTCCTTTCTAATTTCATTCAACCCTGGTCAGGGATTTCTAAGTTATCACTTATTGAATCGCATAGAAAATTATCTCCCTTTATTGGAAGTGGTAAACCCTTTGTTGATCATTCACCTATCTACATGTGTACCTTATTATACCCAAGCATATCCTTTAATATACCAATAAACCTTGAGAAATATGTCAAAGTATAACTTAATACACACAAGATACTATGATGATCTCAAGTCCAATGATCACTTGTACGACTATCACATAAGGAACTCCTATTAACAGACAAGTAAACTTCATTAGGTGTTTCTTGAGCGAGTCACGTTCAGTGAACTTATTCTCTAATAAGCACCTACATAATTGTTTTAGTGTCTCTATAAAAATGATTATGAGATCAATCATCCTCTTCGTAAGACTAATATATCCGAATTTACTAATCCCCTTTTTAGTGATCCAACTATTAAGAGCAATTTTAGTTTTGAGCTATTATGAATTTAGAACTCATTAGCATAATTATCATTATGATTCTAAAAGCATTGCTCAAGACTATGGGTTTATCCATTTAATTAATTCAACTAATTAATCATGAATAATAAATGTCTTTAAATGTTTTATTAATAAACGAATAATAATAAGATTACAAAGTAAATGCTCTTTCACATCAAATAATATTGTGCTGCTAAAAACTCAATAATTTTAAAATTTTTATAACATCTTTACTCCCTTTTATCCTTTGCCTCGGAATTACAATATTTACATCTGTTCTTAAATCACAAGATCATATACATTATAATCAGCTCAATTACAAGGTTATGAGAAACTAATGACTCACAATTCAACACTTAATTATTTTATACAATTCTTCTATACTGGACAATCAAGACTTGTTTTTAGCACAAACACCAATCAGAATTAAATATCATTGTATCATTTTCAGAATTTCTGACATTTACCACTTACAACACTGTTTACCCTAAAAATGGGCTTGTAAAAATATATATCACTTCTAACAGATTCATTATGATTTGCTCGTTCCTTGTTCTTTACCAAAAATCTTGGCTATCTCGTACCTAACTGAAATATTAGTTTTAAAGTAAGAGTGAGGACGACGGCTTAGCAAGTTTAACAGTTATCACATAACACTTAGTCCATGCATCATGCATACTTGGCAATAAATCCATACATGACATTTTATACATGCTTCTTAGTTCTTATATACTGCATTTAAATCATATTTCATAGTTTGTACATACTTCTCATGTAATCGTACTTCATGCTTTTCACATACTTCACAAAAATCATATTCATTAATTCAACATAACACATATAACATCCATATAATTTCATATAACAATTTAATATCACATTATAACATAACAATGCACATAACATCAAGTTCTCAAGAATACCACATAATACTAAAAAACTTGTCTGATGCGTTCATCCTGCTTACGCCATCACTACACGTTCTTCGTACGACCTACATTTAATAAGTTAGTCTAATAATTAGTCATTAATTGACTCTTTACCTTGGTTTAATTCAATTAAACTTTTTTTCTTTTACACAACTTAATATTTTGGACATTTAATAACGTACCAAACACTTCATAATATTATCAATCTTTGATAATATATTGACCACATACAAATATTATTAACAATTTAATAATATTTTAATCATTTACTAATATTATTAATCATTTAATAACATTTTAATCACTTACTAATATTATTAATCATTTAATAATATTTTAATCACTTACTAATATTATTAATCATTTAATAATACTTTAATCTTTTACTAATATTATTAACTATTTAATAATATTTTAATCACTTACTAATATTATTAACCATTTAATAATATTTTAATCACTTACTAATATTATTAACCATTTAATAACATTTTAATCATTTACTAATATTATTAATCATTTAATAACATTTTAAAAATCTTCAATCAATACAAATAATTAATCTTTTAATTGTTTTAACCTTATTCTTTATTTTAAACATTTGTATACCAATTGATCACTAATAGACTTTATATATATTGGTTTATTATACAAACATATTCATTTTACATTTATTTCAACTTAAATTTTAAAAAAAAAACCGACCCTGACCGACCCGACCCGACAACAAAACCCGAATCTAGCAGGATGTTTGACCGTTGCGACGGTGCTTTCCACCGCTACGGCTCTAGGCCAAAAATCTAAAACCCTAATTTCTTGGACTGCTCGATCCTCCTTCACTTAAACTATCATAACTTTCTCATTTTTTAACCTTTTTGAATGGTTCAAGCGCTCACGAGATTGTAACTTCTTCCTCTACAACTTCTCTTTAGGTCAGACCACCCAGATCCAACCGGAAGTGGACTGAAAATCGCTCATAAGGACAGACTGACTACTAATTTCATAGTTTGCTTGCTCAAAAGTTTATAACTTGTTCATTTCTTATCGGATTGAGGTCAAATTTGAACCATGACTTTATGGATTCATAAATTTACCGAAACCAGAGAGTTTTCATATCAACAATCATTTTTTATACTCAACAGCCATGATCGAACATGACCAAAATTCTTAAGGTTTAGTTGAAAACATACTTGACAATAAAAGTTATTATAAAATTATTCCAACACTTTTTTCCAAAACATAACATTACCAAATCTTTAGATCTATGACAAAACTCATAAATCTATAATATTTTTAACCGTACAAAGCGATCTCCTTTGAAAACACAAGATTAAAAGTAAGGTTCTTATACATTAAAAACCATCTCTTGATTTCTTAACTAAATATATATACTAATATGATCTATCCACATTTTCTCCATTATTTCCACCTTATTTCTTCAAAACCACCACGTTCCATCATAACCATATAGATCTTTCCCAACAAAACATTATATCCTCATAACTACAAAGTTTTAGGGATAAAAATTACCTTTGAACCTTATAGATGATTTCCTCTAACTAGAAACCTTCTTGATCTTGGATGATCCTTGCTTCTTAGAAGCTTTCTCCCTTGATGATTCTTAAGATACATTCTTAAGCTCTCTTTCTCTCTTTTCTCTTTAAGCTCTCAACTTTCTATCTTTTAAAATGACAAGTATGTTGAGAGAAGGAGAATACTAGTTATATAACCCTTTCTCCCAAAACTTAACCCACATGTGGTTAGTTTATACCAATACCTAACCCAAGGTTATCCCACTTACCCAACATTAGTTAGGTATCATCTTTTCTTTTTCCTTCCACTAATTAACTCTAGTAGGATTACATTCCACCCATAGTATAATCTAGGGTTAATTCACTAATTCCCCTTTGGTTAATTCTCATTGGTTAAACATCTACCTATAAATGATATATCTATCCATTCTCTACACTTAACTCAAGTGTAGTTAAAGCTCAATCTACACAAGACATATAGTTAAAGTACTACACTTAACCTTGGTTACTTACTAGTTGATTATTTTCATATAGATTTATATATACACATAATCACCAACTCAATCTATAACTAGCCTCTCCTAGGGTTACCAAACTAACCCAACTTTGGTTAAGTATCTACAAAAAAGATCCACCAATTAAGGGAAGGGACTTTGCATGGGGAAGGGTTTTGGGGAACTTGACATGCTAGCTTCCTAGCTCTCACACCAATTAATCACAATGTGGTTCACTCTCTACTATCATATATGTTATATATACCACCTAGGGTTAACTACTTAACCCAACAATGGTTTAATCTCATTAAGATACATTTATATCATTATGTGTATAGACATTAATACATACATTCATTTTCCCAACACATGCATTCTTTTGGATCACAAATTGGACTCTTGAATCAATTTTCTTGGGCTCATTATTTAATTTGCTTGGACTTAACATTTTAATTTCATTTGGGCTATAAGTAGCTTCATTTACTTTATCAACACTTGGCTCATTTAACTTTCTACTAGTATACCACTTTGGTTACTAGTTTAATTCACTTGGATAATAAATTCAATTAATTTTCCTAGGTTAATCCACTAGTTTATAATTAAATTACTTGGACTCTTCGTTAGATCCTTTGTTGGACATTCGTTTAATCACAACCCTTGTTCTAATTGATTGGGCTTGATTGATTTATAAATTAATTTATCTTTTGGTCATACAACATTCATATCATTCCCTTACACCATAAATTGGGCTTGTTAATTAATTCCACACCATTGGGCTTAGTAATAATTTTCATTATTGTATTTCACTTCACCTATATTAGACCTGTAATTAAATTAGGTTGGGCCAACTAATAAAATTTCACCAAGGACAAACTTATCATTACTCCTCACCAACTAAGGGTATTAAGGTCACTAGGTTTTCATTAGAACATCAATGTCATTACCGTATTTCTTTAAGGCCAACATGGTCATTATTCATCTTTTCTTAAATTTTCCATTTATGAAAAGTTCCTAACCTCTCCACCACTTAACTCAAGTGTGATTAACTCTTATCATTTTTCAAGGCCTAAGGTTTACATTAACCCAACCTTAGCCAATTCACTTTTTTTATGTGCATGTCATTACAACTGCACCAACTAACCCATGTTTAGTTAGTTCTCTAACACTAGGGTTCATTTATAATCATATTGGATTAATTTCATAACCAATTATACTTGTATTTACAAGTAATTTGAACTACTAGATTGGGTTAGATTATAAAACCCTATAATGAGTGGGTTTCATACCTACGAATCGGGTATCGTTAGAGCTAATAGTTGTTACCGTTAAGCGTTTTTGGGTTTGTTTTATCTGTTTGTATGTTTATCTATTGGTTAGCGATTCAGTGTAATTAATTAATTGAAGAAGGTGTATATTGACTTGAATGAGATACTAAGGGAAGTTGTAATCTTAAGCTAACAAATCTGCATTTATTCTCGTGGTTAACTGTTTAGAATTAATTTCAACTAAGTTTCATGTTAATGTGCAATTATCCATTATAGTTTAAATAGGATTAATTTGGTTAACAAATTACTAATTAATAGGTATTAATCCAAATCCTCGTGGGAACGATGTCCTTTCTTGCTGAATATTATAACTGAACACGTATACTTGCGTGTAAAAGTGCTAAGACGAATTTTAGGCAACACCCTTCCACATACTATATCTTGGGCTTATTTTGATTAAAACCCTAATATACATACAAGTACTTGAACTTAATTAATCTTGTTCATTAACTACCACTTACCATTACCTATGGTTTGCGATATAACTAACCACATAACATACAAATATTACCACATATATTATTATACGATTTCTTATATAATCTCTTTCGTCGAATATTCTTATCAAACTTTACAAGTATTATATTACCTTACATTTATATACCTCCAAGTGTAAATTTTAGTCCTTTTTAGGTTTTAAATTTTATAACCCATATTTTCTCACATTTAATCCCTAACAAATATATTATGTTAAAATGTTTATTCATTTTTTACACATCTCACTTCTCTAACTCTAGGTTCTTAAATCTTAATATTTCTTTCATCATTTAAGATCTTATTTACAAGTCTCAAATATTAGGAATATTATAAGTAAAATAAGACTTGACAAAATTTTATGTCTTATATTTGATTGGGACATTGTGTGGTAGAATGATTGAATTGTACGGCAAATATTCATGGAATAGGTTCTTAGTGATCAAACGTTGAAATTCATATTATCCGGATTGTCATGATATATTGAGAGGTATCCCTCTTGATGTATAATAAATAAGTATTTATTTATATATAAATTAAAGAAGTTTAATTTATTATATATAAATAATATTAAAATTGTTCTAATTTATTTATTCTACTATCGGCTTACTATTAAATCTAAAGGTTCACACCGCCAAAAAGAAATATTTATTTTAAAAGTATATGACATAATGATAATAATAAATTAAGTAAATTCAATTTATACTATAGTGATAGAATAAATTAACTAGCTTAATATTTATAATTACATATTTTGAAAATTCTAATTATAAATTAATAAGAGGAGTCTTATTATTATTAAAAATAATTAAGTTCCTAAATGGTTTAGGAATTATAATTATTATAATAATTAACTCAGTTTCTAATTAGATTATGAGTTAAAGTAAAATTCTACTCCTAAAAAGTTTAGGAATGTTGAGCAAGTCCATAAATAAGATGAGTCATATTATTGATGAGGGTTACTCACTTTTTTCAAGTATTGGAGAATACTTTATATTTTCTCTACAATCTAAAGAACTAGAAGAGAAAGAAAATTAGGGCTAATCACCTAAGGTTTGGAGAAACCTAATTATACTTCTTCAATCTATATTACTATTGGTGGATCACCTCTAGAGGTTGTACACTTAGCTAGTTAACATTGATCAATGGATTTTTGAAAAAATGCGAAGCATTAAAAGGAAGTGAACTCGTAGCTAATTAAAGGTTAACTGTCTACAAATGTATAATCGCTTAGCCTTCCTCAATTAATAAGTATCACATGAGAAAGATCCTAGAATTTGGTTTGTAAACAAATTTTAAATATGATTTATGCCTACTTTCGCTGCGTTACATTAATTTGATTGTATCTATGTATAGTTTTTGCAAACCAACAAGCGTTGTGGCGCTGTGATCTAGTATAGACCAAGCGATGCAGCGTCCTACGTCTGAATCAGTTGGCGAGATTGTTCCCAACTCGCGATTTTGAGCTTTTTCTTACCAAAAAGATGATTTTATACCAACAATGTGCCTAATTAAATTGTTCTAAATATATACCCATACATATACGAAATTAAAATAATTAATAATTCAAATAAGTTTGGCTCTTGATGCCATTGTTAGTTTGCAGAAACAATATATACCTACAATTAAATTGATGTAACGCAGTGGAAGTAGACATAAATCATGTTTAAAAATTTTCTACAAATCAAATTTCAGGATCTTTCATATGCGATACTTATTAATTGAGAAAGTATAAAAGATTATATCTTTGTAGACAACCAATTTTTGATCAGCTACGAGTTCACCTCCTAAATCCTTCGTGTTTCTTGAATAGAATCAACGGATCAACATTAGCCTAAGTGTGCAGCCTCTAGAGGTGATCCACCAAGAGAATATAGATTCAAGAAGTAGATTTTAGATTCAACAAGATCTAGGGTGGCTAGCCCTAATTCTCTATCTCTCTCTAACTCCTTAGATGCAGAAAATTATGAAGTATTCTCTAATAATACTTTCAATAACTGAGTAACCATAATCTATTATAAGACTCCTCTTTATATAGAGAAACTCATTTCTCCTTGTGACGACCCCAAATCCGGGTTACTTTAACCTCGGATCCGGTTCAACACTAGTACTACTTTTCCTTATTGTTCATGAATTACAACAATATTATAATTGCTAAATAATCATTTATTTACAATTATATAACATCTCTTTCTATTCCAGAATCGCAATCTTTATACATTCCTAGTATGTCTTCATATCATACATGATACGACATTCTATTACAATCAATTTGAGATCATATGTATAATGACTCAATCACACCATCCTATTATCCTTATTCATAAAGGACAACGTCTGAAAAATGATATTCAAATAATCTGTAAATGTTCTCTTAACAATTTAAGTTTGCTAATCTATAGCACAACAAAACATAAACTCTTCATATCTACTTACACAAGTGAATGAATTAGTCTACCCCAAGGTTTTACTACAAAAGCACCTATGCTTCAATCTTGATGACTCGTTAGTCAATCTTCATCTTTGCCTCTACCGGAGTAATCGGCTTCCTCAAGCTACTCTGTAATGTTTTGTTTTAAGCAAGGGTGAGCACGACGGCTCAGCAAGTCTAACAGTTTCACATAACACGTAAAAACAGTTCAATCATGCTTCGTGCTTCATGCATCTTATGCTTTGCAGTACATACATTTCTCATGCATATCATGCCTCGCATTTAATCTATGTTTCATGCCTAGCCTCTATCATGACATATAGTTCAATGCAGAACAATTGTCTTAAATCAACTACCGCATATCAATAGTTCAAATCAACTTATTTCACAAAAGCACATTAACACATCTTTGCACATAACCACGTATGAGCACATCACAGTTTAATAACAAACTTATAAATTATGCACATAATGCAACACGTTCTGAAAAACTTGCATGAACTTGTATAACCAGCTTACGTTAATCTTTCACGTTCCTTGCACCACCTACACGGTATGTGAGATCAACGGTGCACAATATCAGTCAAAGTTTGACTCAATACTAAATCTTATTTTAAAGATATTTATTTCTTTTTATCATCCCCTTTATTTAATAAGGTTAATTTCATATTTTAGTCTCTCTTTGACTTGACTCAGTGTTTCATATTCAACACCATAAATCTTTTGTTCGAAACTATGCAATTCTGACATTTATTAATGCCACTGCATTAAAACTTGGACCCTATATTTATTTAGGTCGATCCACCAATTAATCACTAATGGACCATACCCTTGGTTTAACTTAATCACATCATTTATCTCGATACTTATCATAATATTACCCACCTTGGATAATATTTTAAATTTTACTATCAATTAGTAATAACTTATAATGTTATTTAATTGTTAAATAACACTTTAAATAATCATTACTATTATTAATTTATTTTTAATAATAGTTTACCTTAATCATTATGATTAATCTTTTAATAATAATTTAATTGCTTGCTAATATTATTACCCTTTAATAATATTTTAATTGACTTCTCATTATTATCAATCATTTTAATAATAATTTAATTGTTCATCAATATTATCAATCATTTAATAATATTTGAAATCCTCACGTATCATTAGTAATTATTTAATAACGATTCAACCCTTAACTATTATTACCCAATAGTTAATTACTTGTTAAACAATATTATTAATTCTTTAATAATATTCTAAATCTTTATTTATCATTATTATTTATTTAATAATGATTTAACTCTTAACTATTATTATTTAATAGTTAATTAAATGCTAAATAATATTATTAATCCTTTAATAATATTTTAAATTAATTACATATCATTATTAATTATTGAATAATGATTTAATTCTTAACTATTATCATACTCTAATATTATTAATCTTTTAATAATATCTTAATCATTTCCTAAACTTATAAACAATTTATTTTAATTGTTTACACTTTACTAATTAATGCATTTTTATCATTCTAAAATGCCAAACCCATAAAATTTTATCAACAATGACTAAATCCCTCATCAAAAATCTGCGTATACCGTATATAGGATTTCCAAGCCATAAATCCTATTTTCTAAATTTTCAACATCACATCACATAATTAATTAATTTACTCATAACTAGTCCATTTCCATGAAAATACCAAATTAGTTCTAAAAATTCTTATTTTCTGGTATTTGACAGGATATAGCTCCATATTGAACATATATTTTTCTCGTAATTTTTAAAATTCATTTACTAGTTTTAAATAGCCCAAAATAATCAGATCTTGCACCATTTATCATAAATTATTCCTTTTTCAGAATATTATGAAATTTTCAGGATTAGTTCCTGTTATCATAGAAAAGCTCCTGCATAAATTTCATATTTTTCTGAGTTGTACACAAAAAGTTATTTTGATACATTTCTAAAAATCACACTTTATTGTAAAATCCATAACTTGAGTTTTACACAATCAAAAATCACCATCTTTTTACTAGACTCAGTTAGCTCATCAAACTATCATTCCAAAAATATTCAGAATTTTTAGAGAAATAAAAGTGGACGAAACTGCCCCTGGACCAAACTGAACAGTAACTATTTTTGGCCTTTTCAGATTTTCGGACAGTTTTGGGGTCCTTCACGGAAACGATTATAAAACGAAATCTACAACTCCGATTAAGGTCCAGTCGGAGGCGTTGGACTCGTATTTTCCTAAACTATAGTTTTCATTTATCAAACACAAAATTTGGAGTTGTCTAGGTCTCGAAAAACAGTGTTAAAGGGGCTGATCAGTAGCTAATTTTTCTGATTTTTCAACATGGATGTGTTTTACTAAAAATTCCATAACTTGCTCATTTTAAATCGGATTTTAGTCATTCAACTTGGAGAATCTTCATATTTCATGGATCTATTACCCAAAATTGACGGATCACAAATCCGACTTACGGATCGTGAACAGTAATTCCGTGAAGGGGCTGCTACGTATTAGATTAACTTGTTTTCGTCGGTAAAAATTTATTCAATGAGTTTGATGAAATTTTTCATCACAAACACATATAAAAACCCATGTTAAACCCATCAAACTATGAATATACATATATTACATAGTTAAAGACTTCTAGACCATCAAAACAAGTTTTGATCGGTTAAAAATATATTTTAACCGTTTAAAACTTATTTAAACAACAAAAATGAAATTAAAAAGGTTTGGAGTACTTTTTAACCTCTTAGACATGGATGATCTCCTTCCTCTTGCTAGGAGCTAGGCTTGTGACTCCACCTTGATCATTCTCTAGCAACTTTCCTTAGTGGATCATCCATTTCTCAAAGCTTGCTAGCTTTTCTCTAGAATACTCTCTCTTTCTCTCTAGGAGTTCTTGAAAACTAACTAACAAACATAACAAAATGTTGATGGATGCTATATATAGACCCTCCCTAATCACCATTAACCTTCACTAATCAACTAGTGTTGGTGAATTTAAGGGTTAACCAAGCTTACTATAGCTTGAATGACCTATTGAGTGACATTTTGATTGACCAATGGAATGACTAGGGTTGGTGGGGAGTTGTTGAGACATTTTACACTCCAAATTCACCAACAAGCAACCTTTCATGTGGGGCCCCCTCCAAAATTCGGGATTCCTCTTTTATTACATCACTTTAGCTTTATTTTTACATCTTATATCATTATATAAGTATTCATATATATATACACCAATGTATATATATTGACCACCACTTTGACTTCCATTTGGGCTCCACATTGGATCAAATTAATATTTCTATTGGGCTCATCAATTAAATTTGTTTGGGCTCAATTTAATTATTACATTGGGCTAATATTAATTACCCTATGTTACATTTAATTAAAACAAGCATTGGGCTTGGTTAATTATTACATAAATCAATGTTCAAATTAAATTATATGAACTACTAGGTTAATTTAATTTGACCTAGTTTAATACCTCAATTGGACTTATAATATAATCCAATTAGATTTGCTATAATTAATTCTACCACATTGGGTTACTTAATTAACCCATCCACGGTTAATTTTTAACCCCACATTTATTTATCTAGAAATTAACCAATTATTGGTTAATGCTATCTCTCTTGTCAACCAACTAGGGTTATTCAATTAACTAGACACTAGTTAATTCTCTACACTCAATCAATACTTGAAATGCTTCTCCCAACCATTGACCATCATTTGACTTTTAATGGTTTGGGCTACATAACTTACTTTTTATTGGCTCTCTTATTTAATTACCCATTTCATGCAAATATCTCCATATTGGGCTTACATCTATAACAACTTATTAATTAAGTAAATTACTTAATTAATTAACTTCTTAGTATTGTCCTTCTAGGCAATATTCCACTTCCCTACTTGTTACTCATAACCTTAATTCATAACTTATATAATTAATTCAATTAATTATATTACACGACTTTTCTTTTTAATCCATACTAAAACTAATTAATTTATTAGTTTTATTAAGTATTTAATTTACTTCACACATCATCTTGTTTGACTAACAAACTCAACTATAGGTGTATATATATAAATATTAATATATTCACCTTCACTTCTCAATTGAATTTCTTTCTTAAATAAATTATCTACCTGCATCATTAAAATATTCTCACATTTAATTTCTAACAAATTAGTTATGTTAAAAAAAAAATGTTTACCCATTTTCAACACATCTTCCTTCTCACCTTCTAGGTTTAAACCTTAACCTTAAATAAAATCAATTAAGATATTATTTAAAATTTTGAAATTATCTGGGATATTACATTCACCCCTTCTTATAAGAATTTCGTCCCCGAAATTATCTCATACACAATTCTACCAATTTTCATCACTGAGAATATCTCTTTACTCATCAAATTCTATAACCACCCTTTTCTAGGAAGTTCATACTTCTAAACTCATAATTCCAGAACAATGGAATATCTTGCAGAAGAATAAATTGAAAATCAATATCTTACAGAAGAATAAATTGAAAATCAAAATATTAATTAAAACTTACATAATATGCTGAGGGGTCATCAAGACTGTGAACATCCGAATGGAATTAACTGAATTCCGAATAAATAGTATTTATCCCTGTAAATACTTATAAAAAGAGTGTTTATCAATCACAAGGACTGAAAACATTCCATAGGTGTACGCTAGGTGATCAGCCTATTGTACCATACGTCGTGCAGTACGTCTTAGTTGTTAGGCGCCAGTCGGAGCTATATACCGACAAAAATATATCTGCTTTAGCCGACAGAATATTTTTTTTTTTTTTGCACTTGTTCACCTCAGACTTACTACAAAATTCCGTTCCAAAATAATTTGGATTGGATAATAAACTTGAGTCAATTCTGACCAAAAGTGTCCAGTCAAAATAAATGACAAAGACTCCCATCATTGAACTGTTCGTATATTACGATTCAAAAATCATTTCAGATTAGTTAAAATAACTAAAATTCATTTATAGGACTTCATGATACCGCATAATCTTGATAGTACGTTGATGATTCCGTCATTAATTCATGACTTCATGATACTGCACATCTTGACAGTACGTTGAGGATTCCGTCATTTTCATCCCCACACCATGGCTTTAATGGCGTGTGATGATTTTATAAATACATTTTGATATTTTCAAATCAATTTGTCTAGCTGAAACAATTAGCATAGACTATTCTTTAAACGTTTTAAAATACTGAAAATTATTTTATGACTTTGTCATACTACATCATACCATAGTGGGCTTTAAACATCCAACACTAGGTTACTCTGCATTGATGACTCCATCGTTTATCATCTCTGCACTAAATGCATTAATGATTTCTAAAATACATTTGTCTTTTCAAAAGCACAAAAGTGCGAATTTAACACGATTTTAAGAATTTCAAAGTCTAGCATAGCTAGAAGATTTAGAATATCCTAAAACCTCAAAATACCTCAAATTTCTCCTCCGCATTCTTTTTCAGCTTAATAACTATATCTGGTAAAGCTCCAGTCTTACTACTTAACTCTACCTATACTTACTGCTCATCAAACTTACCACACATTAAGAGTTCAGGTACTTGCCACAATCATATGGGTTGGAGAACTTATCCTAGTCAGACCAAAATCGTCCATTCGCTGAGGGGTTCCACCATACGATTATGAGTCACGAACTTACCATCAATATGAGTTTTAAGAACACGTACTTATCTTAATATTCTCTACATATCCAATATATAATGAGAAAAGAATCACCTTCTCACCATATATACATCGAATAGCGTGACATCAGGTTCAAATTGATTATCACTATAGGAAGCTAAGTGGTTGTCAAACCAAACGCAATCTCCTGTCCATACAAGAAATTGGTCAACTCGGCCACTAATCAATATAGAAAGTTAAGCGGTCGTTAAACCAAGAACAAATCCTCTGCCCATACAAAGAACTGTTAAACTCAACTACTATATTAATATAGGAAGCTAAGTGGTTCTAAAACCAAGCACAAATCCATACAAGGAATCGTACAACTCAGCCACTAATATGAGTTCTCAATTAAAAACCCACAAACCTTTTAATTTTCTTAACTGAATACGAATTCTCTCCATTCATATTTTAGCACATCTGTCTCATTACGAGTTCATTTCTCTAGATTATTTCATGACCTTATTAGCATTTTCTTTATGCTTCTCAAAATCTTATCATAAGATATTTTCTATCACTTCTTCAAATTAGGTACAACATGACCTTTTTCATCTCTCTTATATCTTCTGAAATCCATCTTTGGATAATCTTCTATATATGAATTTTTCAAATTCAATTTTTATTACTTAAACTCTTCCGGAGTTTATTCATTTATCATTTTACTTATCTTCTACTACGGTTATAGCCTAAGGTACTCTTACCTAAGGTTTATAACCTATCAGCTCTGATACCAACTTGTGACGACCCCAAATCCGGGTTCCTTTAACCTCGGATCCGGTTCAACACTAGTACTACTTTTCCTTATTGTTCATGAATTACAACAATATTATAATTGCTAAATAATCATTTATTTACAATTATATAACATCTCTTTCTATTCCAGAATCGCAATCTTTATACATTCCTAGTATGTCTTCATATCATACATGATACGACATTCTATTACAATCAATTTGAGATCATATGTATAATGACTCAATCACACCATCCTATTATCCTTATTCATAAAGGACAACGTCTGAAAAATGATATTCAAATAATCTGTAAATGTTCTCTTAACAATTTAAGTTTGCTAATCTATAGCACAACAAAACATAAACTCTTCATATCTACTTACACAAGTGAATGAATTAGTCTACCCCAAGGTTTTACTACAAAAGCACCTATGCTTCAATCTTGATGACTCGTTAGTCAATCTTCATCTTTGCCTCTACCGGAGTAATCGGCTTCCTCAAGCTACTCTGTAATGTTTTGTTTTAAGCAAGGGTGAGCACGACGGCTCAGCAAGTCTAACAGTTTCACATAACACGTAAAAACAGTTCAATCATGCTTCGTGCTTCATGCATCTTATGCTTTGCAGTACATACATTTCTCATGCATATCATGCCTCGCATTTAATCTATGTTTCATGCCTAGCCTCTATCATGACATATAGTTCAATGCAGAACAATTGTCTTAAATCAACTACCGCATATCAATAGTTCAAATCAACTTATTTCACAAAAGCACATTAACACATCTTTGCACATAACCACGTATGAGCACATCACAGTTTAATAACAAACTTATAAATTATGCACATAATGCAACACGTTCTGAAAAACTTGCCTGAACTTGTATAACCAGCTTACGTTAATCTTTCACGTTCCTTGCACCACCTACACGGTATGTAAGATCAACGGTGCACAATATCAGTCAAAGTTTGACTCAATACTAAATCTTATTTTAAAGATATTTATTTCTTTTTATCATCCCCTTTATTTAATAAGGTTAATTTCATATTTTAGTCTCTCTTTGACTTGACTCAGTGTTTCATATTCAACACCATAAATCTTTTGTTCGAAACTATGCAATTCTGACATTTATTAATGTCACTGCATTAAAACTTGGACCCTATATTTATTTAGGTCGATCCACCAATTAATCACTAATGGACCATACCCTTGGTTTAACTTAATCACATCATTTATCTCGATACTTATCATAATATTACCCACCTTGGATAATATTTTAAATTTTACTATCAATTAGTAATAACTTATAATGTTATTTAATTGTTAAATAACACTTTAAATAATCATTACTATTATTAATTTATTTTTAATAATAGTTTACCTTAATCATTATGATTAATCTTTTAATAATAATTTAATTGCTTGCTAATATTATTACCCTTTAATAATATTTTAATTGACTTCTCATTATTATCAATCATTTTAATAATAATTTAATTGTTCATCAATATTATCAATCATTTAATAATATTTGAAATCCTCACGTATCATTATTTAATAACGATTCAACCCTTAACTATTATTACCCAATAGTTAATTACTTGTTAAACAATATTATTAATTCTTTAATAATATTCTAAATCTTTATTTATCATTATTATTTATTTAATAATGATTTAACTCTTAACTATTATTATTTAATAGTTAATTAAATGCTAAATAATATTATTAATCCTTTAATAATATTTTAAATTAATTACATATCATTATTAATTATTGAATAATGATTTAATTCTTAACTATTATCATACTCTAATATTATTAATCTTTTAATAATATCTTAATCATTTCCTAAACTTATAAACAATTTATTTTAATTGTTTACACTTTACTAATTAATGCATTTTTATCATTCTAAAATGCCAAACCCATAAAATTTTATCAACAATGACTAAATCCCTCATCAAAAATCTGCGTATACCGTATATAGGATTTCCAAGCCATAAATCCTATTTTCTAAATTTTCAACATCACATCACATAATTAATTAATTTACTCATAACTAGTCCATTTCCATGAAAATACCAAATTAGTTCTAAAAATTCTTATTTTCTGGTATTTGACAGGATATAGCTCCATATTGAACATATATTTTTCTCGTAATTTTTAAAATTCATTTACTAGTTTTAAATAGCCCAAAATAATCAGATCTTGCACCATTTATCATAAATTATTCCTTTTTCAGAATATTATGAAATTTTCAGGATTAGTTCCTGTTATCATAGAAAAGCTCCTGCATAAATTTCATATTTTTCTGAGTTGTACACAAAAAGTTATTTTGATACATTTCTAAAAATCACACTTTATTGTAAAATCCATAACTTGAGTTTTACACAATCAAAAATCACCATCTTTTTACTAGACTCAGTTAGCTCATCAAACTATCATTCCAAAAATATTCAGAATTTTTAGAGAAATAAAAGTGGACGAAACTGCCCCTGGACCAAACTGAACAGTAACTATTTTTGGCCTTTTTCAGATTTTCGGACAGTTTTGGGGTCCTTCACGGAAACGATTATAAAACGAAATCTACAACTCCGATTAAGGTCCAGTCGGAGGCGTTGGACTCGTATTTTCCTAAACTATAGTTTTCATTTATCAAACACAAAATTTGGAGTTGTCTAGGTCTCGAAAAACAGTGTTAAAGGGGCTGATCAGTAGCTAATTTTTCTGATTTTTCAACATGGATGTGTTTTACTAAAAATTCCATAACTTGCTCATTTTAAATCGGATTTTAGTCATTCAACTTGGAGAATCTTCATATTTCATGGATCTATTACCCAAAATTGACGGATCACAAATCCGACTTACGGATCGTGAACAGTAATTCCGTGAAGGGGCTGCTACGTATTAGATTAACTTGTTTTCGTCGGTAAAAATTTATTCAATGAGTTTGATGAAATTTTTCATCACAAACACATATAAAAACCCATGTTAAACCCATCAAACTATGAATATACATATATTACATAGTTAAAGACTTCTAGACCATCAAAACAAGTTTTGATCGGTTAAAAATATATTTTAACCGTTTAAAACTTATTTAAACAACAAAAATAAAATTAAAAAGGTTTGGAGTACTTTTTAACCTCTTAGACATGGATGATCTCCTTCCTCTTGCTAGGAGCTAGGCTTGTGACTCCACCTTGATCATTCTCTAGCAACTTTCCTTAATGGATCATCCATTTCTCAAAGCTTGCTAGCTTTTCTCTAGAATACTCTCTCTTTCTCTCTAGGAGTTCTTGAAAACTAACTAACAAACATAACAAAATGTTGATGGATGCTATATATAGACCCTCCCTAATCACCATTAACCTTCACTAATCAACTAGTGTTGGTGAATTTAAGGGTTAACCAAGCTTACTATAGCTTGAATGACCTATTGAGTGACATTTTGATTGACCAATGGAATGACTAGGGTTGGTGGGGAGTTGTTGAGACATTTTACACTCCAAATTCACCAACAAGCAACCTTTCATGTGGGGCCCCCTCCAAAATTCGGGATTCCTCTTTTATTACATCACTTTAGCTTTATTTTTACATCTTATATCATTATATAAGTATTCATATATATATACACCAATGTATATATATTGACCACCACTTTGACTTCCATTTGGGCTCCACATTGGATCAAATTAATATTTCTATTGGGCTCATCAATTAAATTTGTTTGGGCTCAATTTAATTATTACATTGGGCTAATATTAATTACCCTATGTTACATTTAATTAAAACAAGCATTGGGCTTGGTTAATTATTACATAAATCAATGTTCAAATTAAATTATATGAACTACTAGGTTAATTTAATTTGACCTAGTTTAATACCTCAATTGGACTTATAATATAATCCAATTAGATTTGCTATAATTAATTCTACCACATTGGGTTACTTAATTAACCCATCCACGGTTAATTCTTAACCCCACATTTATTTATCTAGAAATTAACCAATTATTGGTTAATGCTATCTCTCTTGTCAACCAACTAGGGTTATTCAATTAACTAGACACTAGTTAATTCTCTACACTCAATCAATACTTGAAATGCTTCTCCCAACCATTGACCATCATTTGACTTTTAATGGTTTGGGCTACATAACTTACTTTTTATTGGCTCTCTTATTTAATTACCCATTTCATGCAAATATCTCCATATTGGGCTTACATCTATAACAACTTATTAATTAAGTAAATTACTTAATTAATTAACTTCTTAGTATTGTCCTTCTAGGCAATATTCCACTTCCCTACTTGTTACTCATAACCTTAATTCATAACTTATATAATTAATTCAATTAATTATATTACACGACTTTTCTTTTTAATCCATACTAAAACTAATTAATTTATTAGTTTTATTAAGTATTTAATTTACTTCACACATCATCTTGTTTGACTAACAAACTCAACTATAGGTGTATATATATAAATATTAATATATTCACCTTCACTTCTCAATTGAATTTCTTTCTTAAATAAATTATCTACCTGCATCATTAAAATATTCTCACATTTAATTTCTAACAAATTAGTTATGTTAAAAAAAAAATGTTTACCCATTTTCAACACATCTTCCTTCTCACCTTCTAGGTTTAAACCTTAACCTTAAATAAAATCAATTAAGATATTATTTAAAATTTTGAAATTATCTGGGATATTACACTCCTAAACTCTTTAGGAATATGGTTTTAATTTAACTCCTAATCTAATTAGGAAATAAATTAATTTATTATAATAATTATAATTCATAAACCATTTATGAACTAAATAATAATAATAATAATAATAATAATAATAATAATAATAATAGGACTCCTCTTATTAATTTATAATTAGGATTTTTAAAATACTTTATTATAAATATTAACTATTTAATTTATTATATTACCATAGTATAAATTAAATATACTTAATTTATTCTAAAATAAATATTTCTCTTTTATGGTGTGACACTTTTAGTTCAATATTAAGCCGGTAGTAGAATAAATAAATTATAACAATTTTAATATTATTTATAATAAATCAAACTTCTTTACTTTATATAAATAAATATTTATTCTACATCACGAGGGATACCGCTCAGCATATCATGACTATCCGGATAATATGAATTTCAACGTTGGATTACAAAAAATCTATTCCACGAATAGTTGTCGTACAATTCAATCATTCTACTATACAATGTCCCGATCAAATATAAAAAATGGAATTACTATCAAGTCTTATTTTATTTGATCATATGCATTTCAATTTTTAAATGCATAACTCTAATTAATGTAAATTAGAAACTCATTTCTAATTTTCATTTCACCTTGGCCAATGATTTATGAGTTGTCATTTATCGAATCACATAGGACATTCTCTTCCTTTATTGAAAGTGGTAGATCATTTGTTGATTATTCACCTACCTCCACGTACAACTTATTATACCGGAACATATCCTTTGTTATAACTAAATAGTCTTAACGAATATGATAGAGTATAACTCATCATACACAAGATATTATAATGATCTCAAGTACAAGGATCACTTGTACTACTATCACATTAGGAACTCCTATTGACAGGCAAGTAAAACTTTATGTGTTCATTTAAACTAGTTATGTTCGGTAAACTTATTTATCCAATAAGTACCTACATACTTGCTTTAATATCTCCACACAAATGATTATAAGATCAATCATCCTCTTCAGTAAACATAGTATGTACTAATCTATCCGGATCTACTAATCCCACATTAGTGATCCAATGATTAGGAACATTTTAGTTTTGAGCTATCTTGAATTTAGATCTCATTAGCATGATCAACATCATGATTCTAAAAACATTAATCAAAATATGACTTAGCATTATTATATATTGTAATTTGTAAAGGTTTTTGTAACTTGGGACTAACAGTAAGTTATGTTTTAAGAGGATGTATGGATATAGATGTATTGTAGTGTAGTACCGTGAGCAGCATACCCGAGATTAAAGGTAACCTGGATTTGGGGCCATCACAGGTTGGTATCAGAGCTCATAGGTTATAAACCTTAGATGGGAGTGCCTTAGGATTATAGCCAAATAAAAAGAAAGAAATTAGTTCTTAAAGGACTCGTATAGAGTTTTAGGAGGTGAATTATGGAAATTCCATCAGAAAGAATGTTAATAAGTGATTATTTTGTTTAGCTAAGTTGATAGACATATGTTAATTAAATGCGAGATACTAATTAATTGTCAAATTTCTGATTGTAGGATGCTAGAGATTGGGGAGTCCAGTCAGCCTAGGGAGGAAGAGCCCCGCGATATACACGTAGTATGTGAAGGGCCCTTGATAGCTGAGCCGGTGCAGGCAGTTGCACTTGTGGAAAAAGAGTTTGGACCAGTTGATAACGAGGAGGAGAACTCTGATGGCGCACCTTACGCAGAGGCACCATTCGAGGATGATCTGTATGGAGAGCTGATGGACAGGAATATAAAACTGGAGGATAGAATGACAGAGCTCGATAAGCAATAGCTAGAGCATCAGACAGCACTAGCCCAGCATGTGACCGTGGTACTTCACCTGTTCACAAGGAATGCAGAGCTTAGTGGTAAGCACTATGAGGCAAAACACAAGATAATGGATCTACAGAATGAAAAAGAGGTCATGGAGACCAAGTTAAAATAAGAGATTGCTGATGGAGTGAGATTTGAGAAAATCTGGTCAAGGTCGAAAGGCGAGTAGATAGGCTAGAGGGAGAAATGAGAGCCAACAGGGAAAGGATGAACTCAATGAACTATGCATTTAACACAGCCTTTTGGCGATGGAGGGATAGGGTGTATAAGCACCCAACAGAAGAAGGTCAGACCTGATACACCATGAGTCGGCAGCTGATGATTTATTTTGGTCACGAAGAGTATAACGACGTCCTGGCGCGTGGTATGCTCGATTAGTATAGTTTAGTAGGCATATATAGTAGTATATATCTATGTGTGTATGTATGTAAATCCCACTTTTGTTTATGATAGAGGGATCGGTTGTTAGTAAATCCCATCTTTAATAGTAAGTATTGGATATGATATTTTTGTAAATCCCAGCTTTTAAAGTTTTAGAGGCATAGAAGAATGTTTATGGCAATATGCTACCGAATGTAAAGTGCTACGCGCTAACCAGTTGATTATGAATATAAATATGTTTATATTTATGTGTCATGTAATGATTAAATTGTAGTCCTAATCTTTATGTGCTTTAGAAACAATATGATAATAATAAATGCTGAGATAATAATATAAGTTTTATTAAACAAAAAATGTCGCCTCAATGGAGACAGCCAGTGCAACAAATGCAAGAAGAGTCGGTAAACAACGATAGGGATCAAGTGGATCCCATATAACGATTTGTAGACCTATTAGTAGGCGCAATGCAATGAAGGAACCGCGTAGTAATAAACCCAAACCCATCAACGACTCATCTAGCAATAACTAGGGTGAAAGAAATGGAGAAGGTGTTCGTAATAACTAGGGTGGCGAAAGAGCAAAAGACTTCTTTTACCATGTTTATGATGAAAGGAAAGGTCAATTACTGGTGTGAAGCCAATCAGAATAGAGCAGGAGGGGGAGTAGTGTCATGGGAGAGATTCAAGGAATTGATCTTCGAGGCCTACTTTCCTCGTACTACGTAGGATAGGATAGAGGTGCAATTACTGGAGTTAAAACAGGGAAATGTAACGCTAGCTAAGTATGCAGCGAAGTTCAATGAACTCGTGAGATTTGCTCTATATCAGGTGGACACTGAAGAAAGGAAGGCGGAGAGGTTTGAGTAGAGCCTCAAGCCCTAACTCTACATTAATATTTTAGATCGGATCATTTAAAACAATGTTAGAGAAGGAAATAATCGTCAAGGGAGACAATGAGGCATTATCTAAGTATAATCAAGAGAAGAAAAATAAGAAAAGGGAGGGAGGAAACGACAGCATCGAGGGAAGCAACACTAACAAAAGGAAATGAAATAACAGCAACAGCAATGTAAGAAGCAAGTAAGGAGAGCCAAAGAAGAAAGTAAAGGTGTGCAACAACTATGGGAAGAGCAACTTAGGAATGTGTATGAAGGGAAAGAATATATTCTACAAGTGCAGGCAAGAGGGACACATCTCTCCTAACTGTCCAAATCCAAAGAAGAATTAAGTATGCTTTTTGTAATGACTAAGAAATTTTAAATACTATTAAATTAATAAAATGATGAACTATTTGAAATTTTATGTAAACTTATGTGTGTATGTGTGCCTATGTGATGGGAAGGATATAAAGTTATTTAATTCAATGAACTTACATTAATTAAAGAAAGGAGTCAAGAGGAATTTGTAAATTATGAAAATTATGTGACAAGCTTAAGTTATGAATTAATTAAGCTAGAATGTTAAGCCTTGTGTGGCAAGATGATTAGTAAAGATATAATTATGAGGATGAGTTAGTCAGATAATTGATTAATTCATAAAAGTGATGTAATATAATTCCTAATTGATAATTGAGTAAGTTAGGAATTAATTTAATGAGGATGATTAGTTAGGTCCATATATTTTGTGTATGAGTCCAAGTGAGAATTTATTGAACTAGTCCAATGTGTGTGCAAGGTGTGGAAATTTATTTTGGCCCAACATGGGATGAATTAATAAAATGGTAGGAGAATTAATGTAGTGCATGTATATGTCCCAAGTTTTAAGCCCAATTTCTAGAATGCTTTAAAAAAAAAGAGAAAAATTCGGTCAACACATTAGGAGCTCCAAAATTTTAAGCTTTGTGAACATTATTTTATTCCTAGAGTTCTTCAAAACCTTTTTCCTTATTTTCCCCCCATAGAACTTCTTTTTCCCTAAATTATGGGAGCTTGTTAGGGGATTAGTTTAGCATTAATTGTCCAACATTTGATGATTAGGAAATCTAAGTGAGGTTAAGGTTTCTCTATAAATAGAGACCCCCACCCACACTTGAGAAAGGCTAGCCAAAGTTTCTAAGTGTTGGGAGGTTTTAGAGGGAAAAGAGAAAAATAGAGAGGAAATAGAAAGCAAAAATAAGGGGAAACTCTTGAAAAATAGAGTGAGCAAAGGAGAAGAAGGAGATCATTGTAAAGCATCCTAGTCTTACAAACTTCCTAGCAAAGAGAAAAAGAGCACAAAGAGGTATAACTTTTTTCTTACAAAAATTTATAGTTTTAATAATATATATAGTCATATAGTTTGAATATCATACTTGGTTGGGGGAGTTGATGTTGTGTTGGGGAACCATGGTGGGTTTCGAAGGAACAAGGATGAATTTAATGGAGTTATGTGTTTAGATCATGGTTTAGTGTGTTAAATATGCATATATGATAAGCGTATATATAAACCCTAGGTAGTGAGCATGATGTCCAAGAAAATAAATTATGTTGAGCATATAAATCTTGAAATTAAAACTTGAAAATGATAAATCTATGAGTTATGAAGTTAATCCAAGTGGAATGAGCAAAAACAAAGTTAAAATGGATTTATATTAAAATTTCTAGTAAAACATGTCTTTTTGCAAAACCCTAGCATGTGAACCAATATTTTGGCTAATAAATATTTTTGAAAAATGATCAAAGCTTTTGAATATGGTAGATATTTAAGTTACTAAGCAATGAACTTGGTTTAAACTCATTTGGATGTAAAATAAGTAAGATATGAAAGTTGTAATCAAAAGAGGTAAAAATCAAAAAGCTAAAAAAATGGCTTATGAACATTCTGCAGGACACGGTCAGGGTCATGATTTCTAATTCATTTCCACGGTAGGGGCCGTGACCCATTTCGTCAGTTGATCAGGTCTGATCAAACTTGGGTCAACCCAAGTTTGGTCCTACCAGGTTGATCTGACCCGAACCTAAAAAAAGAAAAAAAAAAGGATGATAATAATAAATAAATAATAAAAGATAAACAAATAAAATAATAATATTATAATATTATTTTATTTGTAAAATAAGAGAGAAATAAATAAAACAATAAATGATATTATTTTTGAAAGAATTATTCAAATAAAATAATAAATGACATTATTTTATTTGTAAGAAAGGATTAAAGAAATAGAATAATAAATGATATTATTTTATTTGTAAAGTGATAAGAATTAAATAAGTAAAATAATAAAGATTATTTTATTTGTGAAAATAAATAATAATTAACTATTAAACAAATAAAATAATAATAAATATTATTTTATTTGTGAAAAGTAATTAGGGATTATTCAATGAAGTTAATGAATAATAAAGGGAGATGATTAAACAAATAAAATAATGAAGAATTATTTTATTTGTAAAGATTAATAAATATAAGGGTTAATGAAAGATGATTAAATAAATAAGATGAGGAATAAGACGATCTAAGGGTTGATCATAAAATTAAATAATTATGGAACGGTTGGAGAAACATAAGATGATCGTAGAATGATACGATCTTATGGTAAGGAAGGAAGTTAGGTAAATTCCCTGCTTTTGAAGTAATACCAGGATATGTAATGTAATTAGCATTGTGCTAAGAAGTCTGATGTATGAGGTACTAACGAGAAGTATATTAAAATAAAATATTTATTAGACATATTTTGTGACGATTAATGCTTTGATATAATGTTTTGAGATAATGAGATAATAGTTGAATAAAGCGATTAAAGAAGAATGAAAGGACAAAACGATTATAAGAATGGATTGTAAAGCGATCAAGATAAAACTAATTAAAATTAACAACCAAGTTAAATTAAATTAAATTAATAATAAGGATTAAATTAAATTTTAAATATTTAAGATCACAATTTCCCCCAATGATTCATTTAAATTTCCTATCTCTCTATTTAATTATACAGTCACGATGAATTGTTAACCTGAAAATTCTTTATAGTACTTATACGCATTTGGTCCATGTCATATAAACAAAACCTTCTTAAATCCAACACAAGGCAACAGAATTGAAAGGAACATCCTAGCTAAATAATTCAATATATTTCTATGAGAATTAACATTAACAAGGATTTTAAGATCAGATTCTCAAATTTGTTACACATGGCATATAGGTATATGTCTATCATCATGTCCATAAACGCGGCTGGTGCATATATCAGTCCAAACGACATCACCAAAAACTCATAATGGCTGTAACGAGTTTTGAATTTTGTCTTTGGGACGTCCGCCTTTCTCACTTTCAACTGATGGTAATCAGTTGAAAGTCTATCTTCAAAAAGTACTTTGCTCTTTTAAGTTGATCGAAAAGATCGTCTATTCTAGGTAGCGGGTACTTGTTCTTGATCGTAACTTTGTTCAATTCTCGATAATCGACACAAAGCCTTAACGATCCGTCCTTTTTCTTAACAAACAGTATTGGTGCTCCCCATGAAAATACACTCGGTTGAATGTACTTCTTATCCAGCAACTCCTGTAATTGTATCATCAATTCCATCATCTCTACCGAAGCCATCCTATATGGTTCTTTCGATATTGACGCTATCCCCTATACTAAATCAATTACAAACTCTAACTCTCGATCTGGCGGAAGACCTGATAATTCTTCAGAAAATACATCCGCAAACTCACTAACTACCGGTATCTGCCCCTTTTCGGTCCCCACTCTGAGTATCACCACGTGTGCAAGATAACCCACGTAATCTTTCTTTAACAACTTCTTGGCCTGCATCATCATCAGACAACATGATTGTCTCGGCGATTTATTGCCAAAAATATAATTTAAGACTTCTTTAGGGTTTGAAGGTGAACGCTTTTCTTCTGACAATCAATAATTTCCCCATAGTTAAACAACCAATTCATTCTTAGTACTATATGAAATTCTCCTAAGCATATCGGAATTTAGTTCACACATACCTTATGCCCCCTTATTTCTACACAACAATTTCTATGTATGTATTCAGCAATGATTACTTCTTTATTAGTCATTTCTATGTTCATTGGGTTTTCTAATTTCTCTCGGGGTAAATATAATTTTCTAGTAAAATCCTCAGACATAAATGAACAGGTAGTACCCGAATCAAATAATACGTAAGCATTTATATTATTAATCGGAATAATACCTGACATCACGTCTTTATATGCTACAACGTCTTGCACAGTCATATTAAAAGTACAGGCTATCAATTTGCCCCGCTGCACAGATCCCCTAATGGTTAGCTTGTTGTTGTTGTTCTAGTTGCCACTTCCTTCATCGTTACCCTTCTTCACTGGATAGTCCTTGATTCGATAATTTGTTGTTCCACGCGAGTAACATCCTCCTTTCTTCGGCTGAGTACACTTTAGTGTAATGTGTCCCTCTTGGCCACAGTTATAACACACGTTCTTCCCTTTCATACACTCTCCAGAGTGATTCTTACCACAATTATCGCACGCCCTCTTCTTTTGTGAAGTTCCCAGCTAATTTTCTAAGCTATTGTCATTATTTTCATTGTTCCACCTCCTCTTATTACTGTTGCTACCACCACCATAATGGTTCTTATTTCCCCAATCATTCTTCTTCTTCTGCTCCTGACTATACTTGGTTAGGACCTCATTTCCACTATTATGGCTATTTTTAGCAATGCTAAAAATGAGTTAATTTGCAGAGCTGCCACTCTACTGAAAATCCAGGGTTTCAGTCATTGCTCAAACCTCTGTGCCTTCTGTACTTCGGTGTCCACCTGGTGTAGAGTAAATCTAGCCAATTCATTGAACTTGACTGCATATTCGGCTACTGACATGTTTCCTTACTTGAGCTCCAAGAATTTCACTTCCATCATTGCATGTGTGCTCTCCGAAAAGTAGTTTTCGAAGAATAACTCTTTGAAATGAGTCCATGTGATTATTTGTAATATCCCAGATATTTCCAAGATTTGAAATAATTAATTAAAGGTTATGGGTTTAAACCTAGAGTTGTCGAAGTGAGATGTGTAGAAAATGGGTAAACATTTTTTTTAACATAATTTATTTGTTAGAAATTAAATGTGGGAATATGTTAATGATGCATGTAGAGAATTTATTAAGGAAATAAATTCATTTGAGAAATGAAGGTGTATATATATATATATATATATATAAAGCGTGCTTGTTAGCCAAATAAGAAGATGAATAAGTTAATACTCAATTAAACTAATAAATTAATTAGTTTAAATATGAAGTCATGAAATATAATTAATTAGGTTAATTATATTAGTATGAGTTAAAGTTATGGAAAATTTAGAATGATTGTCTTGGATGGCAATAATGTGAAGTAATTAATTTAATTATTAAGTTGTTGTATAGAGTCCATTAATGGATTTAAAGCAAGCCCAATATTTTAATTGTTAAAAGTCTTGTTGGTAATATTAAAGAGGTTCAAATAAATTTAATAATTTAGCCTCATGAAGAGTCCAAGTAATTTAATTACTACTAGTGGACTAGCCCAAAAGGATTATAGATGTTAACCCAATATGGGAATTCTTGCATGAAGATGTATAATTAAATAAGATAGCCCAATGCAAAATAAGCTATATAGCCCAAACATTTAAAAGTCAAATGATGGTCAATGTGTTGAGAAATTTCAAAAATTGATGAGTTAGAGAATTAACTAATGTTGGGTTAATTGAATAACCCTAGTTGGTAGGCAAGAGAGGGCATTAACCAAACATTGGTTAATTGATAGGTGAATGAATGTAATGATGAGAATTAACCATATATGAGTTAATTAAGTTACCCAATGTAGTAATAACTGTATGGGTATAGGTAATTATGTTATAAACCCAAGATAATGACAAAAGGTAGTTAATGAATTAAATTTAATAAAGTCGTAGTACTTGTATTAATGTATATTAAAATCAGCACTACCGCCGCAGCGGTAGGTTTCACCGCCGCAGTGGTGAAACTCTCTGGAATGTGAAAAATAGAACTACCGCCGCAGCGGTAGATTTCACCGCCGCAGTGGTGAAACTTTCTGCAACGTGAAAAAGAGAACTACCGCCGCAGCGGTAGTAATCACCGCTGATCACCGCCGCAGCGGTGATACGGACTGTTTGAAAAGTTATAGTTTATTGAATCAATTTGAAGTACTTGTATGTATGAGCATTAGGGTTTTAATAAAATAAATCCAAGATATATTAAGTGTTAGTGATTTAATCGACTAACTCAATTAAGTAGTCCAATAGACTTATAAATAACAAGTCTAATTGGATTATGTAATTAAGTTAATGTGTTTATTTAATAAACCCAATGAAGTGGCCGTATAGGATTTAATTAGTTAACATTATATGAAAATATGGTAAGTCTAAATAAACCTTGATCCAAGTTATAATTAATCAAGCCCAATGCTTATTTTAATTAAATATAACATAGGGTATTTAATGTTAGCCCAATGTAATAATTAAATAGTAGCCCAAATAAATTAAATGGTTAAGCCCAAACAATGATAATTCAAAGTCCAATTGAATTTAATTAAATGACCCAATATGGAGCCCAATACATGGTCAAATGGTTGGTCAATATATATATATATATATATATATATATATATATATATATATATATATATATGGATGTATACATATAAAGGTGTGTATATATATGTGTATATAAGATAAAAATAATTGGATTTTGGAGCCAAAAAGGGGCATTTTGCTGAGATTTAGAAGGGAGCCCACATGGGGGGTGGAGTGTTGCTCATGTTACTTGGAAGATCTCTCAAAGGACTAAGTGGTTCAACCACTTCAACCACCCTAGTCATTCAACCAATCAATCCATGCAATAATAATCTAGCTTAACCTCTAAATTCACCAACACTAGTTGATTAGTGAAGGTTGATGGTGATTAGGGATGGTCTATATATAGCATCCACTACATTCTTGTTTTGTTTGTTAGTCATTTTTCAAGTATTCCAAGAGAGAAAAGAGAAAGAATTCTAGAGAGAATGGAGAGCATTGTTGGAGATTGCTAGAGGATGATCAAGGTGGAGTCACAAGCCAAGATCATAGTTAAGTGATGAAGATCATCCAAGATCAAGAGGTTCAAAAGTTATCTAACCTTCACCTATTTCATTTTTTTATAGTCTATATAAGTTTTAATCGGTCAAAATATATTTTTAACCGATCAAAAGTTATTTTGATGCTCTAGAAGTCTAAATCTATGATATATAGGTAGATTCATGGTTTAGTATGTTTAAAACAAGTATTGCTATGTGTGGTATGCAAATAAATGGAAGAAAATTTCATATTGCGATTTACTGGTAAAACCCTAAGGGGTTCGATCTTTAAATTTCGTGTCAAACGTTTTCAAAAATTTGATTGAACCATGAAATGTTGTAAAACAAGAAGTTAGGAAGACAACAACACTAAGTTGGTGTCATTTGGATGTATAGAGTTTATTTTATTCAAGTTTGAACCATTAAAACCAAGGATTTGTGATTTTAGTTTTCACTTTATCCTTGTGAGCAGTTTTTAGTCAACTTTCGTTTGGAATTTGGATTTGTGATATAAAGAGAAATTGTAGAGGGGGGAATTCTAATGAGAATGGACTCAAGAATCACCTTAAAATATTTTAAAATGAAGAAGTTATGGCTGTCAGAGAGTCAGAGGGTCGAGCAGTCCTCAAGTTAGGGTTTCGAAAAATTTGTACCACTGCCGCAGCGGTCAAACATTCCACCAGAAATCTGTTTTAGCCGTCCGGGTCGGGTCGGGTCAGTCCGGGTTGAGTTTTTAGTGAAAATTTAAGTTGAAATACATATAAAATGAATGTATTTGAATATTGAATCTATTAGTGATTAATTGGTATCTAAAGATATAAAATAAAGACTAAAGTTAACAAAATTAAAAGGTTAACTATTGGTAATGTTTGAAGAATATTAAAATATTATTGAATGATAAATAATATTAGTATAAGATTAAAAGGTTATTAAATGTGTAATAACATTTGTATATGATGAAAATGTTCTTAAATAATTAATGACATTATTAAATAAGTAAAATATTATTAAATGGTTAATAATATTAATAAGTGATTAAAATATTATTAAATGGTTAATAATATTAATAAGTGAGTAAAATATTATTAAATGATTAATAATATTAATATGTGATTAAAATATTATTAAATGGTTAATAATATTAATAAGTGATTAAAATATTATTAAATGGTTAATAATATTAATAAGTGATTAAAATATTATTAAATGGTTAATAATATTAGTAAGTGATTAAAATATTATTAAATGGTTAATAATATTAATAGATGATTAAAATATTATTAAATGGTTAATAATATTAATAGATGATTAAAATATTATTAAATGATTAATAATATTAATAAGAGATTAAAATATTATTAAATGGTTAATAATATTTGAACTTAGTGGTATATTATCAAAGATATCATATGTTGGGGTATTTGGTACATTGTTAAATGTTCGAATCATTAAGTTATGTAAAAGAAGAAAGTTTAATTAAATTAAACAAATGTAAATAGTCCATTTGTGACTAATTTAGACAACTTATTAAAAGTGGGTCGTACGAAGATTGTATAATGAAAGCGTAAGTTGGTAATGTGACGACCCCAAATTCGGGTTCTTTAACCACGGTTTTGGTTCTCACTGTACAATACTTAAACATAATGAAATACATAAATTGTATTCAACTTCGCGGAATAATACAAAAGGTTCCTTAATCAAAAGGCTACAACTTCCCAAGGTCTATTACCTTAATCTTAAACATTACATATCTTAAGGGAAATACAAAAGATTTACAACAGTAATTACATAACAGTAAATTAAACTAGCATGCAATTACTTAAAACTAAGCATTCGCTTTCCCCTTGCCTTTGTCCGATTTAGAGCTTTCGGGAATGGCTGAAATATAGTCATGATATAGCAAGAATGAGCAACTAAATGGCTCAGCAAGTTTATAAACAACAATCATACGATATATCATGATGCATGAAAATAACTTCAAGGTTTCAACAATAGCAATTGTGAAAGATAACAAAAATCAATGTTCAATAAAAGAAGGGATTGACTCTTTACTGCTGAGTGGTCTTTAAGGACCATGAACTGCTATTAAGGTAAAACAGACATACAATGTCTGACTCCTTGTTTAAAAATAACGGGACACTTGAGGGGATCAGTCCTCTCATGTCCTATGTATATGCATCACATTTAGTTTTCTTGCGCGCTGTCGGGTCTCCGACAAATAAAAATCCCCTTTAACTAGGGTTGTTCTATCTCAGTCTTACTGTAAGGATCCGCACCAACCAATGGTTTGGGTAAGCTTTTATGATATTCAACTAAATGAATTTAACATGCATTTGTCTAGCCGAAACAATTAGCTTAGACGTTCTTAAACAGTTTGCAAAAAGCACTATGTGCGAATACAATAATCAATAACGATGTGAAGTAATTTTCGATAATTAATTCACTCAAAGGTCTGTCAAATATCTTCGAGTGTAGATACTTGCTCATCAATAATTGAATTGCTCAAAGTAATTAAAGTTGAATAATAATTGCAACAATAAGTACAAGTTAAGGGTAGAAGACTTGCAATAAGAATTACAAGTTAAAGTTAGAAAACTTGCCTCGTGCGTCGTCTACTGCTTATCAAATTAATCTAACAATCCTTGAACGGACCTAACAATTAAATCAATTTGATCTTAAATTAGTATCATATACTTGTAAGTATAATGACCTTTATAAACCTTACGAACCACATAATTGATTCATTATGGGTAATTAAACACTTAGAAAATATTATCATTATTTGATAATATTTCAAACACAAAGAACTTATATTAATTGTTTAATATAGTTCAAAATAAATATCTAATATTATTAATCATTTAATAATATTTTATAGAGTATCTAATATTATTAACTATTTAATAATATTTTATTTATTAACTAATATTATTAATCCTTTAATAATATTTTATTAAGTATCTAATATTATTAATCATTTAATAATATTTTATTAAGTAACTAATATTATTAATCATTTAATAATATTTTATTAATTATCTAATATTATTAATCATTTAATAATATTTTATTAAGTAACTAATATTATTAATCATTTAATAATATTTTATTAATTATCTAATATTATTAATCATTTAATAATATTTTATTAAGTTTCTAATATTATTAATCATTTAATAATATTTTATTAAGGATCTAATATTATTAATTATTTAATAATATTTTATTAATTATCTAATATTATTAATCATTTAATAATATTTTATTAAGTTTCTAATATTATTAATCATTTAATAATATTTTATTAAGTATCTAATATTATTAATCATTAAATAATATTTTATTGACTTTATCATATTATTATACACATAATAATATTTTAATAATTTTCTAATATTATTATTTATTTAATAATATTTTATTACCTTTATTATATTATTATTTCAATAATAATATATATACACCTTTAAATCAATAAATCAATCATATATATATTTAAAAATATATTTATTAAGTCCAAAAATACTAAAATGATTTTTGGAACATTTTTCATTTTCTGACCCGAACCAGACCCGACCCGACTCGGCTGACCCGGCCCGACCCGGTTCGGGTTTTTATTTTTTTCCCGAACAGTGCACTGCGCCGGGGCGCAGTGATTAACACTGCAGACGGCGCCCCGGCGCCGTACTCCAGTAGGTGCCATTTTTGTGATTTTTCTGGACAGTTTTGATACTTTGATTCAAACCTTGATTAAATGAAATCTACACATCCAAATAACACCAAATCAGTGTTGATGTGTTCCTAACTTAATGTTTTACAATATTTCATGGTTCGATCGTCTTTTTGAAAACGTTTCACACGAAATTTACGGATCGAACCACATAGGGTTGAAAAACGACATCCTTTTCGGTAAAAGCTATAACTTCTTTGTTATTCATTATTTTTGAAAACTTCAAAAAGGTTTTATCTTTAAAACTCCTAGATCTAGCTTTCTAGCCATAAAAATCCAATTTTGGATTTGTACATTTCAAAATACAACATCAAACATAGCATGCATGGTTAGGGTTTACCGGTAAAATTGTGTTACACATATTTCTTTAACTTCTATGCATTTCTAACCTACCAAATCATGTTATAAACACATTGATCTATGAATATACATATATTACATAGTTACATACATCTAGACCATCAAAATGAGTTTTGATCGGTTAAAAATAGATTTTAACCGATTAAAACGCATATAGGCTATAAAAACGAAATAAGAAAGGATTTGAGAACTTTTAAACCTTGAGGTTTTGTGTGCTCTCCTTCTCCTCCTTCCGAAATATGTGATGAGATTGTTGGACATCCACCAAGCTCAAGCTCTAGCTTTTTCTCTCAACACTTATGTGTTTTCTCTCAAAAACTCACACTTTGCTCTCTAGGAAATTCTCTAGAAATGAACTAACCAACCTAGAACAAGTGTGGAGTGTTTCTTTTATAGCCAACCACTAACACACCATTAACTCTCTAATTCATCTATGTTGGTCAAATTAAATGCTAAGTATGCTTACTATTTGATTGAATGACTTGGTGATTGACTCATGGAATGACTAGGGTTGTTGGCCAACTTTGATCTACTGTAAAAGAGAAGTCATCTAGCAAATCAAGCAACATCAAGTGGGTCCCTCACAAAAATCAGCAAAATGGCTTTTCCAAGCCATTTTTCCTTTATTTTTAATGCAAAAATGTGCATATATACATCTATATATATATACATATATATATATATATTGACCAAAGTTTGACCCTTATTGGACTTCACATTGGGCTTGGGAATAACTTCTATTGGGCTCATTCAATTAAATTGTTTGGGCTCAATTTAAATAACACATTGGGCTTATTTTAAATAGTCTAGGTTACATTTAATTAAATCAAGCATTGAGCTTGTTTAATTAATTACATGGGCTAGTAATTAAATTAATTACATGCGCTACTAGGTTAATATCTTTAACCTAGTTTATCAACTCATTTGGATTTAAAATATAATCCAATTAGATTTGCTTTAATTAATTATACACTTTGCTTTAATTCTTTAAATAAATATACAAGCACATAAGTACATTTATTTAATTATCTAATGCACAATTAATTAATGAGAAAAGTTTAAATTCATTGCTAAATATTTATTAAGTATATTTACAATGACTAATGAAATTCGTGGTCATTACAGGTAAAGCATGCCTGATATGTCCAAACTGTATTTGGACTAGGGTTTTGTCCGAAACTTAAGGGTTCGTTTGTCGGACATCTTAAGAGTTAATAATTTGAAGTTAAGGTCTTAAGTTAAGACTAATTAAAAGTTCTGGTAGCTAATGATTATGTCAATTTGTTATATAAATTGTAGGTTGAGCAAATGACGCAAATAAGCGTAAATAGTAGAAGCGACCAGGCAAGTTTTTCAGAACTTGCTCCTATGTGCCTTGACATGCTATGATGTGATATTAAATTGTTAATAGAAGGTTATTGATGATAATTGTGATATGCATGAGGTATGATTACATGTAAAATATGAAGCATGAAATGCTAGATGTTATATGTGATGCATGAGCAGTATGACATAAACTGAAATGCATAAAAAGCATGATGTAAGTATAAATTGTAGAGTATATGTGAAACATGTAATGTGTTATGTGTAACTGTTAAACTTGCTGAGTCGTCGTGCTCACTCTTGCTTAAACCAACATTTTCAGATAGTACAAGTATTTGAAGTCTTGATAAGGATCAAGAAACAGGAATGCATATTACATTTACTAAAGGTCTAGCACGACCATTGTAGATATCAGTCCAAATTGGACAGGTAAAATGATTGTGTAGTATAAGAATTGGTTGGTATGTATTATGAGTCTTAGATACTCAAATTGATTGTAATAGAATGTCGTATCATATCTGATATTGAGACATACTAGGAATTTGTAAAGATTGCGATTCTGGAATAGAAAGAGATATTGTGAAATTGTAAATAAATGATTATTTAGCAATTATAATATTGTTGTATTTCATGAACAATAAGGAAAGGTAGTACTAGTGTTGAACCGGATCCGAGGTTCAAGGAACCTGAATTTGGGGTCGTCACATTATCCCTTCTCCTGTTCTATTCTTGTTGGTCTTCCACCAATAGTTAACATCTCCCTTCATCACGAAGGTGATGAATATTGTCTTTTGATCGTCCATGACACGTGCAACCTTGAACACCTTCTTTATTCCCTTTACCCATGTTTGGGCTTCTATCGGATTCGTCGTTCCTCAGAACTTGGGTGGTCCTACCAGTTTAAAGTCCTTAAAATTTGTCAGTAGGGTGGTAGGATTTGGTGCTCCCGTGGCGTTATCGTTTCGGTTGTGGAAAACTCCCAATAGTAAATATAAGAATTCTTACACTGGGTTCGACTGTACCCCTTCTGCATTAACTAACTCTTCAGATGGTGATTGTGGTTGATTTCTTCTACAGGAGGCATTTTCTGCATAAAAAAAAAATTAAGTTATTATTTTTGTCTTGTATTTTATTATTTTAGTTCTTATCATTCTTTAAAGAATTAATATTTAATTTGTAAACAATTTAATTATAAACATAACTACATTTATATTCACATGCCAAATCATAGTGCCTAGCACTTTACATCATAAGCATATTGCTATAATTTCTACTATCCATATATGACTACAAAAGGTGGGATTTAAAAATAAACATATCCTACTACTACCTCCTAGAGTTGGCATTTACAAACATATTAACCCTCTATCACCGGGTTCTACTACATCTATTTACAAACATCATAAAAGATAACTGTTATCTAGTTAATGGTGCATCCCCAGATGAACCACATCATCGTACTCTTTATCCCCAATGGCCATCACTAAGATCCTACTAATAGTGTACCTAGACTGGCCCTCCTCAGCTGGGTAATAGTACACCCTCCTCTGAAATCTGCCATGTGAAGAGCGATAGACATATGTTTCCCTATCTAGCTTCACCTTCCTCTCTCTCACTTCATCCTCTACTCATACATCTGTTGGTGAGCAACATCTTATTGACCCTTCATCTAATTGTTGACCTCTATCTCGTCCTGCCAGTAGGCTTCGATAGCCTGCTTCTCCGTCTGCTCTGCTAAACCTTCAGTTCTGTCTCTACAAATTTTTGTTCTAACTCTGCCAACTTGGCCTGCAACTCAGTATCCTGATCAACTAATTAATGGGTCAATGCCCCAATGTACTCAACCTAGTCCTCATACTCTTTCACTTTTTCCTCTAACTGAGCAACGTCATCCTCTAATGATACTATCTTGTTTTCATCCTCCTACTGTTTCTAGATAAGATCAGCGTTCTCTTCAGCTAACTGATACGCCAATGCCTTGTACTAATCCTCAATGTTTTGGTGGGTCTGATTTTCTTTGTCCAAATGATGAACTCTCTCTTCTAACTCAGCATTTCTATCTGTCAGCCCCTCAATGATGTCACTAGCAGTTGTGTCCATGCCATCTGCATACTCAACTGGCTCATCATCCTCAGTTATTGGATCCTCCATAGGTTTCAGCTTTGCCTCTGACTCATGATCCTCTGTATCCTGCATCTTAGGATTAGACTCAGGATCCTCTTCGGGATCCACCCTAGCTCCACCCACCAACGACTATAACGTATCCACTGTTGGTTTGCAAAAACATGGAATACATATAATCAAATTATATAAGTGCAACGGAAGCAAGCAAAATCAGATTTTAAAATTTTTCTACAAACCAATAACCATGATCTTTCTTGTGCGACTATTATTAATTGAGGAATGATAAAAGATTTATACATTTGTAGAATTCCATATGTACAAGTTCAACTCCCTTTAATCCTTTGCTTTCTTCTTCAAATTTACTGATTAGATTCCGCGGATCAATTTTAGCTCCCCAAGTGTGAAGCCTCTAGAGGTGATCCACCAAGAGATCTATGAATTAAATAAGTGAATTTTAGTTTCTCCAAATCATGGGTGGTTAGCCCTAATTCTTTTGCTCTCTCTAACTTATTAGATGTAGAAAATCATGAATTTCTCTTAATTCTTGTGAAAGAGTGTGTAACCTCAATCCATAATAAGACTCTCACTTGCACTAAAATCAATTGCCCTTTTATCCCCATACCGTTATTCTCTAAGTGACATACGAATTGCTTAGTAAATACTTTAGTTAATGAATCTGTAATGTTGTATTGAGAGTCTCTCATCTTTATGGTATCGTTTCCTTTTTAATGATTCCTGTAATCATACGAAAGTGCTACAATACATGTCTGGAATTTAGATGAGACCCGGGTTCCTTGGAGAACTAAACTCCTTTAATGCTAGGAATCATTCCAAGTTCTTTAATAAACTTGTTGAACCATATAAACACCTTTACAAATTCACTTATAGTTATTTACTATGTATTTGTCACTAAATCAGCAACTATTTACTGCTTAGAACTTTTCTAACTCACTGCACCACTTGAGTTTGTTAAGATCTCTAATTTTAATTAGACCCACCATTAGAAACTTTTTTTTAATATTCTTCTCTAATAATGAATTGATATATTCTTATCATAAATAAGAAAAATCAGGTCTAGTACATGTCACCCAAACAATGTACATTCCTTGGGTCAAGCCAAGCATCCTATACGATCTATCTCTATAGATCTTTATCCCCGATGGTAACATTTTTCTCCCAAGTTCTTGAAGGAGAAGTGTTTCAATAACTACATCTTAACTGATTATAACATCGGTATGTCATTCATTCTCAGTAGTATATCAACATATAGCAGTAGGAATGTCATAGTGCTCCCACTAACCTTTGTACACACTTGGTTTATCCTCATCTTTGATAAAATCAAATTCTTTTGATTATCTCATCAAAACGAATATTCCATCTTTGAGAAGCTTGCTTCAATCCATAACTAGATTATTGTAGCTTACATACTTGATTTTCCTCCATCTCTATGAAGACAAATTCCCTTGGTTGTATCATACATACATCCCTTTTTATATAGTAAGCTACAACTACAAGTAGAATCCGAATGGATATATGCATTTTTACTAGTGATTTTTTTTTCATAGTCAACTCATTGACCTTGTATAAAACCTCTTTTGCCACTAATAAACTCTTATAGGTCTCCACCTTGCCATCTGCTTTAGTCTTTCTAAAAGACCCATTTTAAATTTCATGGACAACAACCATTTTTCTTGAGTCTCTACTACTCATACATCATCGTATATAACTGGATCATCATCATTTATGATGCGTACCTCATCATCATCATTTATGATGAATCCATACCTTTTTTAGGTATCTTCAGTACTAAACCAGATATACAACTTGATTTGTAGTACAATAGGTTTGTCTACTTGTACAGATTCGTTCACTTGATCTATAATATTTTGTGGTTCTTGAACTTCTTCAAGATCTATCTTACTCCCACTAAGAAGGCAACGTGTTTCGACAAACACATTTTAATTAGTCGGATTATAGAAGTAATACCCTAAACATTCTTTAGGATATCCTACAAGTTTACATTTGTCAGATATTGTCCCAAACTTATCACTGTCAAACCTTTTTATATAAGCTGAACAATCCAAATCTTAACATACTTAAGACTTAGTTTCTTTCCTATCCATAATTCATATGGAGCCATAGGGAAAGATATTTAAGGTATCTTGTTTAGTATATATGCGGCCGTTTCTAGGGAATAACCCTAGAAAGATACTAGAAGATTGGTAAAACTCATCATGGATCATCACCATGTCCATTATGAGATAATACCATTTCGCTTTTAGATGATCTTGAAACTTACTGCTTAAATATTCCCTTCTCGATCTAATCGAAGAACTTTAATACTTGTGGTCGTTTGTTTCTATACTTTACTTCTGAATTCTTTTAACCTTTCATACGATTTGGATTTATTTTTCATCAAATACATATATCGAAATCTAAAATCATCAGTGAAAGTAATGAATGAATGCCCTCCTTTTGCATTTTTTGTTATAGGTCCCACACACAATTGTGTGTACCATCTTTAATAACTCTGCAACTCTATCTCCATGTCCACTGAATGGAGATTTAGTCATATTGTTCATGATTCAAGATTCACAAGTTGTATTTGATTCATAATCAAAAGGCTCTAAAAGCCTATCTTTATACAACTTTCTTAATCTTGTTTCATTAACATGACCGAGTTAACAGTATTGTATAAAGGTATGATTCATATCATCTATTTGGCTTTAGTTTGTTCAATTTGAAATATTTTTCATGTAAGTCAAATATACAATGTCCATCAAATAATCAATATAGTAACATCTTACTAACTTAATAGACTTGCCCTTAGGCAATACTAAACTATAAGTTCCTATGATTAATGCAACAACCTTTTGCTCCATTTTTCACGCACATGATTACTTATCTTTAGTTCAACCTTCTACTTTTGTCTAGTCTCTGCAATGACTTGCATATGTGAGACCATCAGCCGGTATCTAATTTCCAAGTATAACTTAACTTATTGAAAGTTCTATTTTATTATGAACAAATCTATATCTGCAGTAGAAGCTTCTCCAAGCTTCTTCTACTTAGGTACTTCAACTCTCTTACAGTTATTCTTCCAGTGTCCCAGCTTATTGCAATGAAAGTAAACTCCTTTACCCTCAAGATCACTTTTATTTATGTCATTTATTTAGTGCTTTTTTACTGTCTTCTATCTTTTCTGATTCCTCAGAAACACCTTTGGCCTTCTTCCTCCACTTAGAAGATTCATCTACGAGTAAGACTTGGTTTTCTTGGAAGGAAAATGACTCTCAACAATCTTCAACATGTTTAAGCAAATCAGATAAACTGACGACTAACTTATTAATGTTGAAGTTCACAACAATTTGTGAAATAAAGTCAGTGAGTGACTACAAGATCGAATCTTGACTCAACTCTCCATCCTTGACAAAACCTGGTTGTCCTAATTGATCATCTTTAGGACATGTGTCTGTACTATAGTGTCATTTGTCATTATAGATCGGAAGAGCTCCTTATTTATCTTATATCTAGTTGACCTATTTTGTTCTCCATACAACTATTAAATGTGTAGCAATATAGAAGGTGCATCTATTTTCTCGAGTTGACTCTGTAACTCGATACTTATGGATGTGAGCATGATGCATTGAGCCACCTTTGCATCATCTTGTTATTTCTTAAAATAGCAATCTCTTCCTCAAAAGCTTAGTCTGCAACATTTGCAGGAATAAACAAGTTAAGGACATTTGCTAGCTTTTCAGCATTGAGAACTATTCTCAAATTTGTTTAATTAATCCAAATAATTTGATTCGATTAATTGTTAGCATCTAATATGTTATGTCGTGTTAATGAATTAAACATAGAAATATTCTTTAAGTAAATTAATAACAACATTAACATGCATTCATTTTATTAATCACCAAGTTAATTAGGTCTTTATTTAAAATGGTGTCTCCCACTATTTTCATCAAACTATAGTACCCTCCATTTATAGTTTGGCAAATCTAGTTAAAGATCCACTAGTGAGTAAAGGATCCTATTGACATACGTATAGCCTTGTGTGTGCACAATAAACTATAGTTTATTCAATAGGTAGACAACTCATTGTTAATTACATCGACATGTAACTCCTTGTATTTTGCCTATTAGATTTAATTATGATCATGTATGTGCACATCCAAATCAAAATTATCTAAGTTAAGTCTGACCTATCACTTTCATATAGTAAAGAGAAAAATATTGTACTTGTGTATGCACAACAAAACAGTAATGTTCAATTCCTTATAAGCATCAAATGTGATAAAAATAACATCTCAAATAATCGATATAAGTCTTGTGTGTGTACAACAAATGTATATTGATTATTTGATGATATATCATTTTATCATGCTAGAAGGCAACATTCGGTATTCCAAATATTTTTTGAACGTTACAACTTAATATTATGAGTAGTAGAATAAATAAATTAGAATCATTCTAATTTTATTTAGTTGAATTAAACTCCTTTAATTCATAATTAAATATTTTAATAATATTTATTCTACATTATAAGGGGTTTGTTAATATTAATTGTCTCATCTTGTTTAGCGCGCATGCACACATATATATATAAAATAAGCGTCATATTAATTAACATGTGAAGCATGTTTAATAATAATATATAATATATATATAAATAAGCACGCGCATATAGAATATTATATTCTACTTGAATTGATTAAAAAAATTTATTTTAGTTTGGTTTATTCGAGTCACCAAATAAACCGAATGGTCAAACCTATGGTACAAGAAAAAATACACGAATGTAACAATTAAATGACTCCAATACAAACAGGTCTTCATGCGTTCCTTGCTTTTTGGCTCCAATTCTTCAAATAAATCTAACTAATCCTATTACAAAACTATTTACAATATATAGAAATCTTGATCAACAGTCAATGGAAAGTAAATAAGACAGAAATAAAATTTACAATAAAAAAAATTGAAAAGAAGAGGTACGCAGACCCTATTTATTAAAACACATCCATTCAATGCATCCATATAAAATAAATCCAATTATATTACTCAAAATATATATTAATAAATAATATTCATCTCATGAAATTAATTAAATCATTCTATATATATATCGATATCATTTAATGGACAATTTAAAGTTGCATGAAATCAAATTTCAAGTTTAAAATAACTCTTTATTTTAATTATAAAATCATGTAAAATAACTCTTTTATTTTAATTATTAAAAAATTACACAATAAAAATCAAAAAATAAATTATGGTGACCCCGGCCTCGGTTTTACACTGAAATCCATGGCCCCAACCGTGGCCAATTAGTACATGACCCCAGTCGTGGTTATGAACTGAAATTTGTAGCCCCAGCCACGGTCAATTTAGATATGGCCCCAGCCGAACTGAAATTCGTGGCCCTAACCGCAGTCAATTTGGATAGAACCCAACCACAGTTTTGAACTGAAAACCATAGCCCCAGCCGCAGTCACTGGACAGAAAATTAATTCATAATTTTCCTGAAAAAAATTGATTTTTGATACTTGTTTTCAAAATCCATGATTTTACACAACATATTATGCCTAATAAATTATTCTAAACACATGCCCATACATATACGGAAACAAAATAATTAATAATTCGCATAAGTTTGGCTCTTGATGACACTTTTGGTTTACAAAAATATAACATACATAGAATCAAATTATAAAAGCACAATGAAAGCAAGCAAATCAGATTTTAAAATTTTTCTACAAACCAATAACCAGGATCTTTCTTATGCGACTATTATTAATTGAGGAATGATAAAAGATTTATACTTTTGTAGAACCAAGCTTCTACATGTACAAGTTCAACTCCCTTTAATCCTTCACGTTTTTCTTCAAATTCACCGATTAGATTCCACGGATCAATGTTAGCTCCCCATGTGTAAAGTCTCTAGAGGTGCTCCACCAAGAGATCTATGAATTAAAGACGTGAATTTTGGTTTCTCCAAACTATGGGTGGCTAGCCCTAATTCTCATTCTCTCTCTCTAACTCCTTAGATATAGAAAATTATGAAGTTGTCTCAATTCTTGTGAAAGAGTGTGTAACCTCAATCCATAATAAAACTCCTCTTATTTATAGATACAGACAACCCTCCAAAACTATTTAGGATTAAGGTTTTAATTTAATTCCAAATCTAATTAGGAACTAAATTAATTAATTATAATTTCTAAACCACTTAGAAACTTAATTATTTAATAATGAAAGTACTTCTTATTAATTAATTACTAAACTATTTAGTAAATTAATTATTATAATTACAATTCCTAAATTATTTAAGAACTTAATTATTTATAATAATACTAATATTTATTAATTAATTCCTAAATCATTTAGGAACTAAAGAATAATAATAGTAGTAGTAATAATAATAATATGATTCCTCTTATTAATTTATAATTAGTATTTTTTAAATACTAAATTATAAATATTAAGCTATTTAATTTATTCTATCACCACATTATAAATTAAATATTCTTAATTTATTATTACGATTATGTCATTCATTTCTAAAATAAATATTACTCTTTTGCGGTGTGACCCTTTAGGTTCTCCATATTAAACCGGTTGTAAAATAAATTAATTAGAACCATTTTAATCTTCTTTATATGAATGAATTAAACTATTTAATTTATTTAATAAATAATATTTATTCCCCAATAAGGGTAAGTCCCCTTAGCGATCAATGACTTTTCAGATAATATAGATTTCAACATTTGATCGTGAAAGAACATTTCAGTGAATAGTTACCATACAATTCAATCATTTTATCACTCAATATCTCAATCAAATATAAGACATGGAATTGCGTCAAGCCTTATTTTATTTGATCATATACATTTCAATTCGCAAATACACAACTCTAATGTAAATTAGAAACTCCTTTTTAATTTTCATTCCACCTTGACCAAGGATTTTTGAGTTGTCATTTATCGAATTATATAGGGCATTCTCTTTTTTTACTAGAAGTAGTAGATCATTTGTTGACCATTCACCTACCTTCATGTGCAACTTATTATACCCGATCATACCATTTGATATATCCTAAAGGTCTTAAGGAATATATCAAATTATAACTCATCATGCACAATGTACTATGATCGTCTTAAGTCTAAGGATCACTGTACTACTATTACAAAAGGAACTCCTATTGACAGGCAAGTAAAACTCCATTAAGTGTTCCTTGAGCGAGTCACGTTTAGTAAACTTATTATCTAATAAGCAACTACATATTTGTTTTAGTGTCTCTACACAAATGATTATGAGATCAATCATCCTCTTCATAAGAGCAAGTATAGTATGTATTAATCTGTCTGGATTTACTAATTCACATTTTAGTGATCCCGTGATTAGAAACATTTTAGTTTTGAGATATCTTGAATTTAGATCTCATTAGCATAATTAACATTATGATTCTAAAAGTATTGCTCAAAACTATGGGTTTATTCATATAATTAATTCAGTCAATTAATCATGAATAATGAAATGTCTTGATACTTTTATCAATAATCGAATAAAATTACAAAGTATATGTATATCACATTAAATATGTTTGACTTGAGCGCATACTACTTTCATCGACGTGAATGTGAATAAACTCCTCCTCACTGTGTGACTAGACTATCCAACCTCAGGCATCCTATAATCAAAACACAAATAACAAATAAACACACAACATCTGTATCGCAATAAAATATATTCATTGATGAAATGAAAGTATATTTAATTGTGTTACCACTCGACTTAATGGATCTCATTGATCCATCTTCTAACGTACTCTATACGAGTTTAATTCTAAGGTTATAACAAAGGTTTCGCATTTTAAAGTTTATAACCTACGACTTTGATGCCAATATGTGACGCCCCCAAATCTGGGTTTCATAACCTCAGGTTTGGTACTCACAATTCAACAACATCAAACACATTCTATAAACTAAAGAAAAATATATATATACATATATTGTTCATTACATAAGGTTATACTCATCTCAAGGTCTATTAACCTTTACATAAATACAATCCATACACTTTAAGTGTTCAAAAACTAAACTAGCGAATTACAAACATTAATAAATTAACTAACATGCATACTAATCTACTCTTGGACCTTCTCCTTGCTTTTGTTCTTCTTAGAGCTTTCTGGCTTGACTGAAAAATATCATGATATAGTAAGGATGAGCAACTACTTTGTTTAGCAAATTTAAATAAACAGTAATTACAAATGATATATATCATGATTATAAAGAATAAATTTATGAGGTTTCAACAATATATATATGAAAGAACGAGATTCAAATTCAATTTAAAAGAAAGAATTTAGTCTTTATTGCTGACTGGCTACTAAGGACCATGAACTAATGCTAAGGCATAACTGTAATTCAACTGACCTTTTACTATTTTTGTATTCGAAAGGATCAGCCTCTTGTACCCATATGTGTATGCATAACATTTAGACATCTGTGCGCAAGTTCGGTTTTTCAATAATATTCTCCTTATTAGGGTTGTTCGTTCTCAGTCTTACTATAAAAGTCTGCACCAATTATTGGTTTGGATTTGCTTTAACAATATTCAGATGATTGAATTTATACATGCAAGGTCTAGCTGAACAATTAGCATAGACTATTTATTAACAGTTCAGGAATGACAGAACTTAAATGTTTCACAGTTCAATAATGAAATGGTCTTCAACTACACACAAGTGCGAATAATAACAATAATATCAATGTGGGTTAATTTTCAATAATTAAACCACTTAGGGATCTTATAAAACAAATACAAGTTTGGGTATAGGAAACTTGTCTCGATGGTTGTCTACGGCTAACCAACACAAATTTATTTCCTTTGAAAGGACCAAATATTAACAAAGTTGATCCTTCAATTAGCATAATACACATTAGTTCATATTAATAACATTTGTCTACATATTTAATCACATAATTAAACATTTAGTCATTCATTAAACACATAGAAATATTATCATCATTTGATAATATTTTAATCACATAATACTCATATTAATCATTTAATATTCTTTAAACATTTGTATAATATTATTAATCAAATAATAATATTTAAGTCATTTACTAATATTATTAACTATTTAATAATACATTAAACACTTACTAATATTATTAATCATTTAATAATATTTTATTTCTTTTTCTAATATAATAAATTATTTAATAATATTTTATTGACTTTCTAATATTATTAATCATTTAATAATATCTTCTTCATTTTCTAATATTATTAATCATTTAATAATATCTTATTCATTTTCTAATATTATTGATTACTTAATAATATTTTATTCATTTTCTAATATTATTGATCATTTAATAATATTTTATTTATTTTATAATATTATTAATTATTTAATAGTATTTTATTAATTTTTTAATATTATTAACAATTTAATAATATTTTAATAACTCAATTTATTTATTTACACTATTTTAATTAATTGGGTCTTATGGTAATTTATTTAATTTGTCAATTTTATGACCCATATTCACAAACCCGACCCGGTTAATAAAACTTTAATTTTCAAAAATTTCAGACAACCGCTGCGACGGTGCTAGGCAGAACGTTTCATCGCTGCAATGATAGTTCTATTTTCTCAAAACCCTAATTTTTTCACTTTGATTTATTTATTCAATCTTTCATAAAATATTTCATACAAGTTCAAATGATCTCAAATCTCTTTTGTTATGATCATAACTTAGTATTATTTAAATTTGTAAGAACCAATCAACTTACAAACATCTTTTGACCTACAAAAATTAAGATCAAATACACTAAGGTTTTAAAATGACACATTTTTGTAAAAATCACACAACTATTCTATTTTAACATAGATCTTGACGATTCAAATCTCATTACGATTGATACACATAAATCTACCATTTAAGGCACAAAAATCACATAACCAACTTTCATGCTTCAAAATACATTTCATTAAACTAGACATTAAGCTAGGATTTCAAAACCAAACATGTTCTTATGAACTTTTCTTTCATCTTTTCACCTACCAAATACATAGACACATATATTACGCAACTTTATCCATAGATCTTCATCAATATTATAGATATACTATTATAGAGTATAAAAATAGGTTTTAAACTGTTAAAAATATATTTTGACCATATAAACTACATATTGACCTTAGAAAATATATTTTGACCATGAAAAATACATTTAGCATACATGGACAAATAAATATACATATTCACCATTAAATTTATCCTTATACATTCGAGTTTACCATAACTCCATCACACAAGTATTTCTCCTACAACCAAACATGGCTAAACATAAAACTAAACATATACAACAATGAAATAGAAAGATTTTAAGGGTGAGAGCACTTTTAAACCTTGTCTTGGTTGCTCTTTTCTTTTTAGAAAGGTAGTTGGAGAAGGAAAATGACATCCACTAGTTTTGATCTACAATATCAACTCACACAAGCATACAAAGCTAGCACTTAAAGTATATCTCTTAACCTACCTCTTAAGAACACAAGAAACTCTCTTGTTTTCTCTAGAAAACTCTATCTTTACTCTCTTTGGGTGAACTCTCAAAATGACCAACTCTTGCTAGCTTTGATGGATAGTCTTATTCATAGAGTGAGGGTAACTGTACTTAACTTTGCTAATCCACCAATACATAGACAATTAGCCACATAAACTAGCAAAAAGTAAGATCCATGATTTAGGGGACTTGATGTGCATTGGGGAGAAAATTGGGGGGGGGGGGTGTTCTTTTTAAGAAATTACATCAAGCTTTGCACCCTTTGGGGTCCCCTCTTTGGCCGACAATTCCCCTCCATTTTCCCCCCATTTTTGATTTATTTTAAATGCTAAATTGATTATATATATATATATATATATATATATATATACACGCCAACTTGTATAATTATTGACCAATATTTGACTTGTGTTGGGCTACACACTTGGGCTCTAGAATTTATTCAATTGAGCTCATTATTTCCACTAGTTTGGTCTCTTAATAATTAATTTCACTTGGGCTAGACAATTTATTTAACGTAGGGCTTGGCATTTAAATTGATTGGTTTACCAATTTAATTACATGAAGCTTAATTAATATCATTATTAACTTAATCACATAATCCAATTAGACTTGTTAACACAAAAATCAAATGGACCATTAATTAGGATTTCTAGCTTATCGATCATCGATATTAGAAATCTTAGGTTAGTCCACTAGTTTAATTAATCAACCAAGTGGACTTCTCTTTAATTAAACCCTCACACATAAAGATATGATTAATTATGAATGAACACACATAAAAATTTAATTCATACAAAAATTACTTTATTGACAATTAGGTATAATTCTAATTACAATGTGATCTATAATTCATGGTCATTACAACAGTGCCCTGTACCCATAATTTTTTTTAATGTTATCCGAAAAGCTATGTTTTGATGTTATATGATAGAGTTATGTTATGTAAACCTTAAATTAATAAAGACAGTCAAGTTGGTAGGTATTAAGGTATAACTGGGCAATGTGAGGCATAATAAAATGTACCTAAGGTTAATTAAGAACATGTTATGTAAACGTTTGGTAAAGTGTGGATATATTATTAACCTATGTAAGGTGTAATGCATTTAACGTGAATTGATTAAAGACTAGTGGTCTAGTGTTATGTTTTAAGTCTCGAAGGAGATATGTGATAGCGTTATAACCATATAATAACTTATAGGTTGTATGGTGACCGTAGACACCCAAATTTTGCACTTTTGCACTAACCCTGATAAGAGGGCGAAATCGTCACTTGACCCGACATACAAAAAGGAAGGTGGACCCCAACACGAAGCCACCTCAAAGACTTACAGTCAAAGCTGCCAGAACGAACAACGAGCATTAGTGTTACTTGAGATAAGGCAAACAGCTGATCCAGAAAGAACCTGATTTGATCACCAAAGACGACAAATGGCCACTACGCTTACGATAGTCGAGAGTCTCGCTCCCCGATGAGCGAGCGACTGCCCAGCTCGCCGATGAGCTGGCGGGGGTGTAAGGGGGCAGCGCCCCCTAGAAGCCAAGCACAAAGAGCAAATTCTATATCAAGTCGCAGCCCTCCGAACGAGCCTCCCAGAACAATCTAGCACGTTTCCCAGGGATTCCTGAATTGTAAAATACGAGTCTTCCAGCGAAAAAACGAAAGACCGACATCAGTACACGAGAGTTGAGGCAGCACCGAAGCCGGCCGTAGATGGAACTGCGGCTGGCCGCAGCTGCACCTGCGGCTGGCCGCAGCTGCACCTGCGGCCAAGATCTGAGTTCTACATCGCCACTTCCAGTAGCATTTTCCATGAAACGGGAAAGAAAGAAAAAGAAAGGGATGCGAGAGGAAAAGAGAGAGAAAGGAGGCGACGGGAGGGAGAGAAAAAGAGAGAAGAATAGAGAAAAAATGTGAGATCTTCATCTTTTGTACAATCTTATACTAGGTATTGTATCCTATTTTGATTTCCAAGCGTTAAAGCGTCTATTTCATCATTTGGAATGTGAAAAAATCCGAATTTCATAGCTTTGTTGTGCTTTATCTAGTAAATCTTTTAGATCTAGTTTCATTTTGTTCTTATTGCGTTTGTTGGGTGTATCTACTGTAGATCCGAAAATATTTGGTGCATTGCTATTTAAATAGTTTAATTTTGTGTATTTTGAAGTTAGATCCAATGTAGTCAATATATGTTGTAGATCTGTGGATTAGGGACGGGTAGGGAGGATTTATTGCGGATGGAATCTTCTCCTAACCTCCCGATGATATTATTTTAGTTTATTTTATATCTTTTACGTATGTAGCGATCGCGATGCGCCTTTATGTAAATATGTAAATTTTTGGGCCTTCAAACGACATCGAGTCGAAAATCGGGTTTAAGGCCCCGTGATAGTGAAATGTGCGATTGTGGGCGTTTGGGGTTATTTGGATGGCTCACATGCCCATGAATAACTCCAACGCCATTTTAATGCTTGGTTTTCCCTTTTGACGCGAGAAAATGATTTTGGAATGAAATGATAAAGATTTTCATAAAATCAATCAAAGTAGGATATTAGATCACTCGTAGGCTAAAAATAAAATCGAAAGTATCGGATGAGCTCCATTCCTATTTGACGAAGGATTCGAAAACCTTGTTTTATAAATGTCATCATTAAAGATTTTGTTATCAAAACGAAAGCTTAAAAATGAACTTTTCAAAACGAATCGAATCCTTCGTGCATAGGGTCAACGAGATTTCTGAAGTATTTTCGAAAATAAAGCATTCCAACGATTTTCATAGGCACACACGCATACACACAAACGCGCGCGCGTGCATACACACATTTTAGGATTTAAAGGACAGAAAAGCATTATGATAGGGAGCAATTTTCAAAATGTGAGTTCTGGTTGCAGAGGGTGCAATTTCTAGGGCATGTGATTGATCAAGACGGAATATCAGTGGATCCAGCGAAGGTTGAAGCCTTAATCAATTGGGAACAACCGAAGACACCAACTGAGGATCGTAGTTTTCTTGGTTTGGTTGGATACTACAGAAGATTTATCAAAGATTTTTCAAAGTTGTCGGGATCTCTGACTAATCTGACAAAGAAGGCTGTAAAGTTTGTATGGACCGATAAATGTGAGGAAAGTTTTCTAGAACTTAAGAAAAGGTTAAGTGAAGCACCAGTGTTGTCATTGCCAGACGATACAGGAGGATTTGTCGTTTACAGTGACGCGTCGCACAAAGGATTGGGTTGTGTGTTAATGCAACATGGTAAAGTCATAGCTTATCCATCAAGGCAGCTGAAAGATTTTGAGAAGAGGTATCCAACCCATGATTTGGAATTGGCAGCAGTGGTATTTGCCTTAAAAATATGGAGGCATTACCTGTACGGAGAAAAGTGTGAGATATACAGAGACCACAAAAGTCTGAAGTATATTTTCACCCAGAAAGATTTAAATATGAGACAGAGGAGATGGTTGGAACTAATCAAGGATTATGATTGTGAGATTTTGTACCATCCAGGAAAAGCAAATGTGGTAGCTGATGCCATAAGTAGAAAAGGTCGAGAAAGATTGGAAATCTTAACTGCTCAAGAGGAACTGATTAAAGATATGGAAAGACTGGAGTTGGAAGTAAAACATCTGATGGAGTCGGAAGAAAGGTTATATATGGTTGAAGCTCATCCAACGTTATTGGATAGAGTGAAGGAAGCACAGATGCAGGATCAAGACTGTGATCAAATCAGAAAACGCATATCTGATGGACAAGAGACAAGATTCCAGATAGACAATAGCGGGATGCTGAGATTGGAAGGAAGAGTATGGGTGCCGTTAGTATTTGAATTAAAAAATGAGATTCTTCAAGAAGCACATAATTCGCGATTTTCAGTTCATCCAGGAAGCACGAAGATGTACCAAGATCTTCGTCAACATTTTTGGTGGCCTAATATGAAAAAGGATGTAGCAGAATGCGTAAGCAAATGTTTGACTTGTCAAAGAATTAAAGCAGAACATCAGAGGCCTAGTGGATTGCTACAACCTCTAGAGATTCCAGAATGGAAGTGGGAGCACGTTACAATGGATTTTGTCGTGGGACTCCCAGCTACGCAGAAAACCAATGATGCAATATGGGTGATAGTGGATCGACTGACAAAGTTCGCCCACTTTTTGCCGATCAAAGTTAAATTTAACCTGTATCAGTTAGCAAAGTTATATGTGAAGGAAATAGTGTCAAGGCATGGAGTTCCAGTATCAATTATTTCGGATCGAGATCCACGATTCACATCGAATTTTTGGAGGAGTTTTCAAGAGCGTATGGGTACGCAATTGAGATTAAGTACGGCGTATCATCCTCAAACAGATGGCCAAAGTGAAAGAACGATCCAAACATTAGAAGATATGCTAAGAGCCTGTGTAATGAATTTTAAGGGTAATTGGGATGATCATTTGCCGTTAGTGGAATTTACCTACAATAATAGTTATCATGCAAGCATTGGGATGCCACCATATGAAGCATTGTATGGAAGGAAATGTAGAACGCCTCTTTGTTGGGACGAGGTAGGGGAAAGAAAGTTATTGGGACCAGAAATTGTGCAACAAACTACTGAAATTGTTAAAATAATAAGATCGAGGCTCGTAGCAGCACAGGATAGACAAAAGAAGTATGCTGACCAGCATCGACAGAAGAGAGAATTTGAGGTAGGGTCCCACGTGTTTCTAAAAGTCTCACCCTGAAAGGGAAATATAAGGTTTGGTAAGAAAGGAAAGCTAAGCCCACGATTTATCGGGCCATTTGAGGTGTTGAGAAGGATAGGAGAGGTAGCTTATGTAGTGGCATTACCTCCCGAGTTAGAGCACATACACAATGTATTTCACGTGTCAGTACTAAGACCGTACAAGCCGGATTATAAGCATGTAATTGAATACGAGCCGATTCAGATTGAAAAGGATTTAACTTATGAAGAAACTCCTGTTCAAATCGTAGACAGGAAAGTACAGATTTTGAGAAACAAGGAAATACCTTCTGTAAAGGTAGTGTGGAGGCACCACAATATGGAAGAAGCGACTTGGGAGTTAGAGGAGAAAATGAAGAAAGAATATCCCAGTTTATTTGGATAATTTTGTAATAGTGATTCCGGGGACGGAATCCTTGTAAGGAGGGAAGAATGTAATGAATTGCATTTTTGCGATATTGTAAATTATAAGTTATTAATGAAAATTAAATATTTTGGGGTATGACAATTATTTTGGGACAAGCCAATTACATTGTATTAGATGATGGAATTAATTTCAAGTCTAAGGAGACAAATTTGGATCAAAAAGGAATTGAATTGGATTAAAATTGAGCAAGAATTGAATTAAAAGAGAATAAATTCTCTAGGATTTTGGATATTTGGCTAAAATGTCCTTGATAATATAACTAATGACACATATATCCTTAAGTGGATTATGACTATGATGCCCTTGATATTTTGAAAAAGGACCATGATATCCTTGTGATGGAAATTGACTAATATGCCCTCAACTATTAAGGTGAGATGACTTGGAAGCCCCTAACCATGCATGAGTTAAGCTAACCATGCATGGTTAGTTGTTGGAAGATTATATAATCCATGTATGCAAAATTTACAAGTATCAAGAGCTTATAGTTGCAAAGCTAGCAAGAACTTTCGAGAGAGAAAGAGAGAAAAGAGAAGATAAGCTAGGGTTTACTAGGAAAGCTCAAGAATTCAAGGAAGTTGATCAAGAGAATTGAAAGAAACACTAAAAGTGGACCATCCATCACTTACAAGGTTCCTAGCTAGAAGAAGGATAGCTAAAAGAAGGTATACTTTGTGTTCAAGCCATGAAATTTGTAGCTTATGTGCTTACATGCAAGAAGAGAAGAAACCATGCATGTATCTTTAGCTTTACATAATGATTATGTGAAGTTTTGTAAGTCTAAGTGCTATGTGATTAGTTGATCATGCAACCCTAAGTTATATGTGTTGAAACAAAAGGTGATGCACTATTCATATGTGTAGACAAGTTAAAAGCTATAATCTAATGTATGATTACATGTTATATGTTATGAAACATGATGGAAACCTAGTTTGAGAGGATGAAGATGTGTAATACATGCATTATCATAAGTTAGAAAGCATCCAAGAAGCCAAGAGGGTGTAAAACCATGTTTTATGAGAGAGAATTGAATATTAGGCTATATTTTGTGCCTAAATGAAATTATAATCTGTAAAGTGTTTTAAAAGGTACGTATAGAAGCTACACATGCATATAAAGTAGCTAAATGGATATGTGTTGTTGTAGACACCCAAATTTTGCACTTTTGTACTAACCCTGACAGGAGGGCAAAATCGTCATTTGACCCGACATGCGAAAAGGAAGGTGGACCCCAACACGAAGCCACCCCAACGATTTACGGTCAAAGTCGCCACAACGGACAACGAGCATCCGGTCACTTGAGGCAAGGCAAACAGTCGATCCAGAAGAACTTGATTTGGTCACAAAAGACGACTAATGGCCAAATTAACAGCCTCCCAAATTAATACAGCAGAAATTGGCGAATTAAGACCGCGTGGCACGAAAATCGAGAAAAGCAAGCCGGACAGCCGCGGATGCACCTGCGGCCACAGACAAAAGGGACAGTGCGCGGCTCGAGGAGACAACGCACGGCAGCCAAGGATTCGGCGCGGACGGCTAACAGCCCAGCCGCAGATGCACCTGCGGCTGCCTACTGAACCCTATAGATCGGCCATTTCCACCCGAGAGGAAGGAGAAGAGAAGAAATTAGGGAGTTTTAGAGAGAGAAAGCTCGCGGGAGGAGAGAAAAAGAGTGTTGTTCTTGGTTAGATTTGAGTGAAATATTTGTATTCTCTTGCTAATTAGTCGAGTGTTCTTGTGGTGTTGTCCGATTTGTGAAATAAGAAGCTTTGATCGGCATTTTGCAAGGTGAAAAGGGTTTTCTTTTGATATTTTCTTGTTCGTATTAATGTGATAATGTTGTGTTTTGGGTTTGTGTAGCATAGCATGTTGTTATATTGATGATGATCTGTGGGTTAGGGGTCGTTAGCGAGGGTTCCATTGGAACGTAACTTCCTCCTAATGCCCCGATGACATCCATACGGTGATATATCATTCGTTGAGTTCATAGATAGTTGTAGTATTGGCATTGAGATTTGTGACGCATATGATACCGTAATGAGTTAATATTGTTAGATTGGTCGTAGTGTTGGTTGTGCAATGATTTGGGTGAATGTAAGCCTAGGGAGGAGATCCTCGTGGTCAAATCCCGATGATGGACATTTTTGGGTGTATGTAATCATCAGATAGGATGCACGGTTGTATATATGTAATATCGGGCCTTAAAGCGATACCAAATCATGGTCGGGTTAAGGCCCCGTAATAATAAAGATATGTGATTGTGGGTGTTTGGGGTTGTCTGGATGGCTCACATACCCATGGATAGCCCTGACACGTTTTGAACGCTTATTTTGATTTACGACACAAAACGATTTTCCAAAAAATAAAGCAAACGATAAAGATCTTCTAAAAAGAATCAAATTAGGATATTAGATACACGAGGTTTTAAAAGTAAAGAGTTTTGGCGAAACTTTGATCCTTGTTTGACGAAAAAGCTATATTTGATTTTGAAATGTCATAAAAGATGTTTTCGAAAAATAAATAAACGTTTTCATTAAACTTTGTGCATAGGGTTAAAGAGTTCTAGAAGTTGCCCTCATTTTATTTGAATTTACTGTTAGTAGGCAATGTATAGTCTCGATTCCTATTTGACAAAAGTTTAAAAACTATTGCTTTCTAAAAAGACATCTAATAAAAACCCTCATTATTTTCGAAATTAAAATCAATCTTCATTATAAAAAGCGAAGACTTGTCATTTGGGTCAAAAGACGTCTTAAACACTTTCTCGATAAAACACATTTGCCATATAAAATCAAAGCAACTTTTACGCGAAAAATTCACCACAAACATTCATTTAGGCACACACACACACACACACACACACACACATGTTTTAGGATTTAAAAGGATAGAAAAACATCGAGATTGCGGTAACCGTGTTTTCACGGAAGTCGGGGGGTGCTTAACACCTTCCCCTCGCTTAAGCAAGCCCCCGAACTCTATGAATCTCGGTTTGCGGACCAATTAACTCGGAGTCACATATGAGCCAGCGATTACGAAAACAAAATTCGGATGAGTTGGTACATCCATTTCAAATATACCAACTGGCAGCTCTGGTCAATTGGCTCATAAAGAAATCGATCTTTCAAAACCTGTCGACATTAAGCCGACCCTTTTCAAAATCACATTTAATTCAAAAGGCTAAAATTGGAAAGGGATTTAAATAATTAAAAAACGAAACGACGAAAATCCCGGCGTCGACAGTTGTCATATATACGCATAGTGTGTAAAGAATCAAAGTTGATTTATAAAGGAAATTATGTTAAATTGGGGAAAATGCATACCATGTGTGATTATTGGCTATTTTGGTTAATTGAGAGTCAAACGAGGCCAAACATGTAAGTTATAAGTAAATACACGTGTTAGAATCGATTTGGGAGCTATTTGGTGAATACGGCGATAAATGACCATTTTGAACGTTTTAAAACGTAAACCGGCGACCTAAATGAACTATTTGGAATTATAAGGCCAAACAATGATTTTTAAAAGTTTCGAAGACCTACGCAAGTCAATTACATGTTTTATGTGCTCTGTGAAATGTTGGAATTGGAAAATTCACATTAGGGCCAAAGTTAGCTTGAATTTTGGATAGAAATTTTTTTCAGGAAAACCAGTACTGCGCCGGGGCGCGGTATTTTGTTCTTGGAACTGCGCCGGGGCGCAGTGATGCTGTGAGGACCTCGCCGGGGCAGAAGCAGAGCGAGTCGGGGCGCGGTCTGGCCGAGCCAATCTCGCAGCCAGCGCAGTGTCAAGGAGGAAACATGGCGCCAGGGCACCATGTACTGGATTTTGAAAAAATAATTTATTTTGTCCTAAAATGAAATATTTTGATATTAAATGAAAGAAATACATGTGTAAACCATAATTTGATAAAAATAATCAATATGGTAGATGTTAAGGTATTTTGAACACTATGTTATGTGATTAGGGTTATGTATAGCTAAAGAGTAGCTTGTTTAGTAAGTTATGGCATGCATGTGTATGTAACTAATGCATGAACCAATATTGTGGTCATGTAGGTTATAGACGGGATAATAATATACCGATTGTGATAGACGAGGACGAAGGCAAGTTTTTCCATTGAACTTTTATTTGCAGTTCTTTAAACAGACATTCATGTTATTCATTTATATTGCTATGCAAAGTTCTTTCATTATTGAATAGGTCAATGCCAATCTTGATCCTGGCTAGACATACAATGTGATATACGTTGAGATCAAATGTTCATTGTTATGTACTCCAATCCACATTGGTTGTGGTGCGGGTTCTATGTTATGCTGTAATAGAACAACCCTACAAAAAGGGGAATAATTATAATTTTATGACGTGGTTGCGTCGTTAAATGTTTATGTTGTGCACAATATAAAGGTACAATGGGCTGATCACCCAAAGTACGCATCTATTTGAAATAGCAGTCTTTTGACTAACCTGGGCAATATCATTCTATAAGATTGGTATTGTTTTAAACGAGTTCTGGGCCTTGTGGTTGTACAGCAAATAAAATATTATTTCTTTGATATTCATGCAAAGTCAGTTGTGATTCTTGTTCATATATTGAGCTAATGATGATCAATCTATCTTAATGATCCGACTTATTTGTATTCATCCAATGATTATGCATAATCCATATAAATTGTCTATGATTCTCATTTACTCATTTAGAAATATCATGATATTATTCCTTGTTGAACTTGTTGAGCTGTTTATGCTCATACTTGCTTTCATTCATGATATTTCAGTTAAGTCAGAAAAGGCAGAGGTAGCAGGTGTAGATAAAGGGAAAGGAAAGGTCGGCCAAGAATAGAGGAATTTCTAGTTAATGTTGTAATTATTATTATATTTTGTTATATGTCGGATACGACAGTTTGTATGTATAAAGGTATGTAGAACCTGGGATTAGTTATGTATGAATGTAAATTAAGTTTAATATTATTATTATTGTGTTTCGAATGGATGAATGAGATAACAGGGTAGAACAGTTGCATGAGCACCGAACCCGTGGTTCAGGGTACCCGGATTTGGGGGTGTCACAGTTTTTCTCTCTAGCCTCTTTTTGAAAGCGACTAAGGTTTAGGTTTTGATTTTTACATACTTAAAACAGCTGATATATCATGTATATATAGCAGTTAAAAGAATTAACCAAAACTTAATTAGAAAAATAAAATCCGAATTTATATATATTATATTTTAATTAAGTCTTATTTAATTAATATACATATATACAAATTATCCTATTAATTTAAATTCGTAATTTAAATACTATCAATCATATTGACATATTTAAATCCTAACAATTTAAATTAATTCTCTTTTAACTACGTTCTAAGTGTGTGACCCTATAGGTTATTATTATATTGGCAATAATTTTAAAATCATATTATAAAATTATAAACAGTAAGCGGCATCTAGTAATGCATCACTGCTACCTAAATAATAATAAGATCGGTGATTCGATGAAACCTTTTCGTGACCAATGTTTCAACGTAATTTAATTCTTTTAACCTTAACATCCTAGATTAAACTCGAGGCATGGAATGTGTCATACTCTTCATAATTTAATCTTAGTTTTCTTGATCAATGAGTAGACTATATGAAACAAATCACTATTTAAGCATGGTTATGCATTTCATAGTCCTACTTAATCAAGAGGCCTATGGATATCACCCCTAATATATAGGAGGGTTAAATTCCATCTAGATCACTCATATTCCTCACACGATTCATGATGTCCCCAACAATCACCTTTATTGTCCACCCTATTAAAGGTAACTTTTGATGATATCAAAGTACATAAATTCTTGTGTAATAATATAGTGATTTCAGGTCGAAAGATCATTACGTCATTGTCACTATGAGAATTTCTTATGACACTTTGCATAATGCTCCACGTAGAATTCTCATGGTGGGTCTGTCTAGTACATTGTTCTCTGACATGTACATATGCATTGACTCAATATCTCATATAATTATGACAAATGAGATTTGACCATCAGTCAATCCACATACTAGTCTCAATGCATCATTATTGTTCAATTAACAATGATACTTGACTTGGGACATTTAAGAACAATGATACTAATTGTAATTATATAATCTCATGTTCAAGTCACATACTTAAAGCTATATACTTCGTATCACTATTCTAAGGACTTTTATTATGCTAATATTTATATAACACAGTAAATAAAATCATAATAAAATAATTCATTTATTCAATCAAATATAATATCAAATTGTTAAGCAATTACATCAAATAATTGGTCTCTAGGGCATAAACTCTAACATGGTTATGTAAATCCATTGAGATAGATATGTTTGTAAGTTTTTAATTAAAGGAACTTGATTGTAAGTCGAGTAATTATATGTATTAAACTTGAATGTATGGAAACAAATATGTGTAGCAGGATTATGTATGGATAGTTATGAATAGTGATTGTGTTCACAGGCGAGATTAGATTAAATCATAAGGTATATGATTCTGAACTGTAATAAACTAGGCCATGATATATGTATATATGATTTAACCCTGGCCATTAATTTCTGAGTTGTCATTTATCGAATTATATATGACATTCTCTCCCTTTACTAGAAGTGGTAGATCCTTTATTGATATTCATCTACCTTCATGTGCTCTTTATTATACCCGAACATACCATTTGATATACGAACAAGCCTTAAGGAATATAACAAAGTCTAACTCAGAATACACAAGATACTATGATGATCTCAAGTCCAAGGATCACATATACTACTATTACTTAATGAACTCCCATTGACAGACAAGTAAAATTGTAACGCACCGAAATCCCTACGTTCCTTAATTCTATCCTTTCAATTCTGGATTTCACAATCATTAATCTTAAAATCAAATTATATTATCATCAATCATCTTAATGGCGATTTCGTGCGTTAAAATATAACTTTTAACCTTTAAAAACATTAATTAACCATAATGCGATCCATAAATCGGTTTATTTATTTTACATTCCTTACATGTCTCAGGATCGTAACGTTCATTTACCCTTTATTAAAACTTAGGTCAAACATTTATTAACTGTGACATAGTCTATAATAATTTCATAATCATATAATTTATAATTCCACTTAACATCACATGTGAATATATTCATCATATATCTCTGTCATATATAAAACTCTGCTTACCCCAAGCCTGCTCCGTAACTGATCCTGTTTACATACAATCATCTATCGTATCTATATACATATATGTATCTGTTTATATATATTTGTACCATGTTTAGGAGTTTATTACATATAAAACTCGATTACCAACAGTATAATAAACTATCTCTTTACATCCTCTCTCTGGAGAATACATACATACCATTCAATCTCTACGGACTTACAAAACATTCATTTCCTTGTTAACGACCAAGTTTATGATTAAAACCTAGACGTTAATTATATATACCATTATAGGTTTACATTTATCTGCATTACACGCAAATACATATAACAAATTTTCTCACGCTTATTTGAGCATTCATCACTCTTTACCTTTAACTGCACCGGAACCTCCGGCCTTCTCGTACTTTACATGAAAATGTTAGTTCACAGCAAAAGTGAGCACATAGGCTCAGCAAGTCAATCAGATAACACATTTCATGCTTACAGTTTATATCCATGCGTCATGTATCCTTTACTTTACTATATTGTGCATAATGTCATATATTACATTTAACAGTTAGAACATGTAATGGCACGGAGTGCACATTTTAACTCATTTATTATCACATAGTTCACATAGAACATTTATCACAATTAAGTCTGAAGAACTTGCCTGTTCTGCTTTTATTTACTTAACATTTACTGTCTCGCTTGACTTTCCTATCATTTCCTTGCCTCGGGTTGCTAATCTGAACCTTATATGTCAACATTACACTTATATGTCATTATAAGATCATAAGACTTAATATAATTTATCAAACTTTATCCATAATTGCTTAACCAATAATCTCTATTCATTTTACTTTTGATGTATTACACCTTATGTAGGTTCGTAATACATCCTAATTCGTTATCGACATTTTCAAAACTCATATCATTATTTGACTTAGCTTTATGAATATTACATTATGCCTTTTATCATTTCATTATATCTTGACACCCTTTATATTGGTCATTTTTTATTTATCTAGGGTTTACATAGCTTCTCTTTATCATTCTGTATCAAAACGTCGCATTTTGGACACTTTAAATTTTTTTTGTGAACAGTACATTGCACCTCGGCCGCTTCAGACTTCATTGGCCACAAAATCCTCTCAGCCCATGAACAGTACACTGCGCCCCGACACAGTGTTCAGCACAAAACACTGCGCCCCGGCGCAGTCCTGTAGTTCTAGAAATTTTGATTTTTATTGCTGCTTTGCTGATTTTTAACTCATTCAATATACATCCAATTAAGTCCAAATTTGGAACAGTACTAGGTCTTACTATCTAGTATTTTATAAAAAAAATTACTTGCCTCAATTGGCTTCTCAAAATCATAGAAACAATAACCCGTATGAGGGAAATCAAAATCTACCAACTTTGTGATTTTTTGCCATTTGCTTAAAACTTCATTTTAACACTCAATAAAGTTAATATACGTCATATATGACATGTCCAAACTTTTAAAACCACAAAACTTCTTACGAAGCGATATTTGTAAGTTAAAATTCATTTAGGGTCGAAACGATCGATTTCGATCGTTCGAATCGCCTTTTCATTCAAATTTCAATCCGTTGATTTCCAAATCAACCTAAACACGTGTATTTACATAAAACTAGGTCATTTGACTTCATTTCACCTTTAGTTCTTCAAAATTGCCAAAAATCACCCTTTAGTGTCATTTTCAATAACTTTGTAAACTTTTCAAATTCCAAAACTAAACTTAACTTGACATCTTAAACTCAACACACCACATAGGCTACCACATGCACATTTAACCACTTTGTATAATCACATAACTTCTATACGCACATTTCAAAACACTTTACAGATTATGATTTGATTTCATTGTAAATCATAACCTAATATTGTAACTTCATTTACAAAACACGATTTTCAACCTTCAATGCATCTTTGAAGCCATCTACCATAAAAATATGTATATTTCTTACATGTTCAATCTTTCAAACTAGATTTTCATCAAATCTAGCAACATATAACACATGACCATATCTTAAATTATGATTTCTAGCTTGAATTCATACATAAATAATGCACCACCTTTGGTTTACTACTTCAACACTTAGGGTTCCACATGAAACACACTTTTGACACACAACTTACATAACCAACATATATATATATATATATACCAAAATTCATGCATGACTTTATCTATTCTTGAATTTAAATACATAAATACCAAATTTCATGGCTCAAACATAAACATACCTCCTCGTATGCCCAACTTCTTTGCATAGAAAGTTTCCTCATGAAGAAAGCTTCATTTTTTCTTCTTGCTCCATGACCATTTAAGTTTCCTAGCTCACTAAACCTCAAGCTTTTCACTTTCATCCATGGCTTTCTCTCACTTTCTCTCTCTTAGGGCTTAAATTCTAGCAAAACAAGAATGAAGAAGAAGTTTGCTTTGCTTGGTAATATATGAGAGTTAACTCAATATGGGTTAACTAAGCTTAACTATAGTTAAATCAACCCAAGGGCATTTTGGTCATTTTACACTTTAAGTCAAGGGCACTTTTGACATTTCATTGCTTGGAACACATAGGTTATTACCTAATTTGTCAAGGGTATTTTGGTCATTTTATCCTTTAGGACACAATAGTTATTATTTAAATTGTTGAGGGGCATTTTGGTAAAAATCTAATTTTGCTAGAATTTGATTTTCATGCCAATTTTTCATTTCCAAACCAACTTCGTTATTTCTTTTCGTTAATCCATTTCATGCTCATTTAAATCGATTCTTCTTTCGATCGATCGATTAGGTCGCCCGCTTTCCGTTGTACTACGTTCACATAAACTTATTTTACAACTTAAATAGTCATTTAATCGCAAATCTATTACATAACTTTCTTTTAACCATAACATACATTTCTCGTTCCTTACGAACCTTCTTGGTTCTACATTTAATCAATTTCAATTTCCGACATCTCAATTAGTCGAGATACTCACTTTTTCCATAAATCGTTTTCTCGAAAAGCGAACCGCGCTTGGATTATTAAAATCCATTATTTTTTTTTATCTTATTACGTTCATATAGCCATTATACGACTTTTACGTTCTTTGGTACATTACTTAGCACACATACACCAATTCAAATTAGACCTGCACACTAAATTCCTTCTACTCACTTTCAGGAGTATTACCTTGTATACATACACATCGTATAGATATTTACCTCATTCCAATCAATTAAGATAAATTCCTTGGCAATTCTATATATTCACATATCAAATTTTTAATATTCCGTTAATCCTTAATAGACCGATTAGGTCAAACTGCTACTCCTTTTCTACGCATACAGACTTACCTTGTCATTCTCATACTCTCACCTTTCTAGGCCTATTCATTAAGCTAGTTATTAATATACATAACTAAAGCTTAATTTACATACGCTTTTCTCATTTCCATAATTCTCTAACTTAACTCTTCTTTTTTCTTTATCTGCTCAAATATCCATACATACATATTCAATCTATTACCTGCTGACACAACATAGTGTCTTACCATAATTCTTTTGAAATTACCCTAGTGTGGGTATTACAATTTATCCTTCTCTTTAATCCATCACATTGCCATTCAACCATCAGAATTTATATTCATAATAATTTCAGGATCTGTTACGTTGCTAATATCTTTTTAATAAATAGCTAATCCTCGTACATTCTATAGACCCTTATTTATATTAAGAGTCCTTCTATATCATTTTAACCACATAGGTCATTTATAACACATTGATCACATAATAATTCATATTTAATCACCCTTAATACATTCTGTCATTCAAACTAGGTCTTCTCTGCTAACCTTTACTAAATTAATCAAATCCTCATTTGGAAATCCAATAAAAATCTGGGATGTCACAAAAATTTCATTAGGTGTTTCTTGAGCGAGTCACGTTCAGTGAATTTTTTCTCAATAAACACCTACATACTTGCTTTAGTGTCTCTATACAAATGATTATGAGATTAATCATTCTCTTCTAAAGAGCAAGCATAGTATATACTAATTTATCTGGATCATCTAACCCCTACATTAGTGATTCTATGATTAGGAACATTTTAGTTTTGAACTATCTTAAATTTAAATCTCATTAGCATAATTAATATCATGATTCTAAAAGTATTGCTAAAAAATTATTGATTTATCACATTAATTAATTCAATTAATTAAACAAGGATAAATAAATACCTTTAAATAAATAAAACTTTTATTAATTAACTAAATAAGATTACAAATTATGTGCTATCACATCAAATGTGATTAGCTTGAGGGCGCGCTACTTTCAACTGCCCTGCCAATTTGTACTGGATATGGTAATTCTCATATCAAATAGTGTTGGATATGATAACTAGTTAGTATACGAAGTGATAGGGCATCGAACCCAAGCCTATCGGGCTTAGAAGTTTTTTTGTGCACGAGCTAGGCCTAATGGGAAGTAAGGGTAATGCCCGTTATGGACAGCTCATTTGCGCTAATAAATACGCAATCTAACACAGATCTACCATAACGACAGAATAACTCCTCAACCAAAAAGGAGAATATGTGATTGAAGTGACACTGTGGAGTGAATGAAGGTCTATGCTAAATTTTTTTATAACTAAGTTGACTCTTAATTGGGTGAGTGGTTGAGATATGGAAGTGGAGGACCTGGACGTATAAGATTTTTGGATATGATTGTTAGACTAGTTGTAGATAATGCAAAACTCCATTGAAGATATGGAGATAAGATTTGACTATAGTGAGAGAACCAAAATTCAATTCTCACTCTATCTTTCTATATATATATATATATTATTTGCGCTAATAAATACGCAATCCAACACAGATGTTCCATAACGACAAAATGACTCCTCAACCAAAAAGGAGAATATGTGATTGAAGTGAATCTGTGGAGTGAATGAAGGTCTATGCTAATTTTTTTTATAACTAAGTTGACTCTTAATTGGGCGAGTGGTTGAGATATGGAAGTGGAGGACCTGGACGTATAAGATTTTTGGATATAATTGTTAAACTGGTTGTAGATAATGCAAGACTCCATTAAAGATATGGAGATAAACCAAAATTCAATTCTCACTCTATCTTTCTATACACACACACACACACACACACACACTATTTGTGCTAATAAATACGCAATCCAACATAGATGTACCACAACGACAGAATAACTCCTCAACCAAAAAGGAGAAGATGTGATTGAAGTGAATATGTGAATTGAATGAAAGTCTATGCAATTTTTTTTTTTGACTAAGTTGACTTTTAATGGGGCGAGTGGTTGAGATATGGCAGTGGAGGACCTAGACGTATAAGAATTTTGGATATAATTGTTAGGTTGGTTGTAGATAATGCAAGACTCCATTGAAGATATAGAGATAAACTTTGATTATAGGGAGAGAACTAAAATCCAATTCTCAATATATATATTATTGTAACAACCACATGCATGTGACAAATTGACTTTATTTTTTTTCTACTACTAGAGCTTCTAGCGGCAGGCCAAAAAATAAAAAATTGGCCTTGCCGCTAGAGCTTATAGAGACAAACAAAAATAAAGTCAATTTGGCCCCTACATATGGTTGATACAACAATACTCCTAACAACTGGTTGTTGTGGATGACTATCCTACACACACATAACACCCCCATTTATTTTTATCTATCTGCGTTGTGAACTTTTGTAATTTGGCCCGCAAATCTCCAATGAATTGATTATAGTTGGAGTTTTGATTTTTGTTTTCTTATAATATATAGTTGGAGAAAATTAAAAGTTTGACTTTCAGGTTATGCAGGTTTATAGGTTCCACTCATATCCATTTAAATTTATTCATATATAACCCATTTAAAAATTATCCATTCATGATCCAACCTATTAATGAATCATTACCCATTAAATCATCCCATTTGCCACCTCTAATAATCAGTAATAGACAAAAAAAAAAGACTTAGATGGTTGAAATTTATAATTTTAATTAAGGGTCGACTCAAATTAGGATCGTTTCACGAGTATTATTATTATTATTATCAGTACCACCAACATGTGATTATTCTGCAAAAGTATATACATAAATTTTAGCAACAAAATAATATAATATAATTCATCAAATATAAAAAGTATAGAACAAATAAAAATCCATCCTCATCAAGTAATGATATTTTTATTCATAATATGTATTGTCCTTATATTGACCCCATCCCAAGTCCTTATAACTCTCACTTTGATCGTTTGATCATCTTTCTCTTCTGTTAAATCACTTAGTAAAATATGCTTTTGAGACATTTTTTGTTAAGTTTAAAAGTATAATAGGTGATTAAATGTGTTACAATTAGGATAGAGGATGTACTATTTATATAGATTGTAGTTATGTATATATCAAATATTTTTACAAAAAAAGAGATATATGAATTTAGGATGTTATCTGCATAGTCTAATTAGTATAATTATTCGATTTCTCAATTCAAATTCGACAGTATAACTCGTATAAACGAAAACACTTTGTCGTATTTTAACATATTTAACATAATTGATTAAACTTATGGCCAAATGTCAAATTAGACCAAACTTAATAAAATAAGTTAGTATGAACAAAATTGACTCCTAATTAATTCAGGGTCGACTTAAATTGGAATTTCTTCAAGACTTGTTATATATTACCATTATGTACTGAATACTTTACATTTGTTTTGTATAGAAAAATTTAGCTATGAAATTGTCATTTCCCAAATTTAAGACGGTACCATTATTTAACTGGATACACTTGTCTAATTTTGTGTAATATTTTGGGATTAGTATCACCTTCACATTTATTTTTCAATTTTTTTTAATATATTGTAAGTGACATAAATATTATTTTTAATGATACAATATTAATAACATAATAATTTTTGCCACAAATAATTATATCTATATTCAGAGAAAGAAATCCTATATATAAAGTAACGTAGTCGTTAAAATTAATTTTTGTCCGAATAAATCTGTATTGAGAAAATTAGAGAATGTGTATAATTGAGAGGATTCTACTCCAAACGTTGGACACAATTTAAAATCATTGGCACACATTTGAAAGTTGAGGGGCAGTGTGCTCCAGTACAAATTTGTGTAGAGGAAAGTGTAATTAAACCTTAACTAAATGTTGTCCAACTATCATATAAATGAATCATTTTGCTCTCACTTCTACTTTTACCTGTGTTATATGAATCATTTTGCTCTTATTTCTATTTTTACCTGTGTTATTCAAACTCTGAACCACTGAATTATGAACATGTTCGGGAATGACTTTTTTTAAATTGACTTAAAATTAAAATTTTAGTAAATGTATAAGTAAAAATTTTAATAAATTTATAAGTAAAAGTATTCGTCATCAGTTTTACTTATAACTAAAAAAATTAATTAAAATAATTATAAATGTGTTATGCTAATAATGATTTATAAGTTAAAATAAAATATAAAATTACTAAAAAGATAAATAAGAAGAGCATTAAAAAAATAAAAGAGGGCAAAAATATTATTTCATAATATTTGACCAACTTATAAAAAATGACTTATAAGTTATATTTTATAAGTTTCAAAAGGGGGGTTTTTTTTTTTTTATGTGACTAATAAGTAAACTTATAAGTCGAAAAAAAATAAAATAAAAAAAATCATGTCCGAATACTTTTTGTTGGGCGAAATAACTTATAAGTTCGGTTGACAACTTATAAGGAGTTGCGAACAGGCCCTATACCTACGCAACACAATACACGTCTGCTTGAGAGGCCTCTATCGGCTTTGGTTCAATATGGCGGCCTTAAAGCTTGTTATTCTCTCAATCTTTTTGGCCCTAATTTTTACGAAGATTAGTGTCGATGCATCCTCAATCGCTGACGAAGTTGAAGTTGTCAGATCGGACGGCTTTGATTCTTCTTCGGCTCTGAAGATCGAGTTGGAGCAGCTCAAGTCGAAGATTCAATCTTTTGGTTAGTTTATTATTTCTCTCTTTATTTTCCAGTCAAAATCTAACTTTGATGAATACCCGTTTCGTTGTTACAGGGGTGCCGTTTTCTTTGTAAATTACATGTACTATTTTGTACACATTATTTCTAATATATATATATATATATATATATATATATATATATATATTGATGTAATTTTTTAACTTTTAAAAACACTGTGATCTTTTGTTATTGTTTAGAATTCTCATAATTTTGTTGTCTAAAATTAAATTAAAATGTTTCAAATTTGAAAAAAGGGTTAGACTCAATTATGTTGCTTGGTAGTATTTGCTAACTTTGAGGTTCATAAATTAATATGAGGCAATCAGTTGAGTTGACCCTTTAAAGTCCTTTAAATTTTCTAATGTGGCAAGTGAGATTGAGCTAATATTATGCATGAGATAGTTCTTGTTTGTTATGAATGTGCTAGTCAGTTATGTTTTGTTCATATTAAGTCAAAAAACTGTCTCATGCATTATGCATAGGCTGAGCTCAACTCCGATATTAGAAAAATGAATCAATTGAATATTAGAAAATTGATTCATTGCAATTTAGGGATGTCGAGATGCTCCATTATTTTTTCAGTAAACTAAATTTTATTGGACCAAGACCATATAGAAGTAAGAATCTAAGATGTAGCTTGATTTGGACAAAAAATTTCTACATGATATACAGAATAGTGGATTGAGAAATTAAAGACATGTAACAAATTATGAGATTTTGATCTATACTGTGGTACTACTGGCTGTTTTTCACCCCTACTTTTGTTTTCTATAATTTGGTAATTTAAGAGGCTCTGTGTCATTAAAAAGGTTAGCAAAGTCACATTAATTGAGTACTAGTAAACTTAATTTGTATGCTAGTATTGGTTCAATAAAGGTGAGGCTTTTAGTTGTGTTCACCCTTCTTATCCTCTAATGTTTCGAATGCTATATTGGGACTGGCTATGCAGAAGATAAGTTTTTGACTCTATGAACTAAAATGTTTCAAATTATTAATAATAATAATAAATAAATAATCATCGTAATACGTCAAAAATTTGTCTCATGCATAGCATGGGTTTTGTTGCAGTATTAGAAAACGGAATTTGTTAAATTGAAGGGATGTCGAGACATCATAATATTGTTTTTAGTTGTATAGCTGAGTTAAATTTTATTGGAACGTGAACATATAGAAATAAAGATTAAAGATACAGATTAATAGGCACACATATTTCAGTCGAGATTGGTGCTTTTCATGGAGTTCCTGTGTCGGATTTTTGTTTAGGGATTGGATGGTAGCTCTCCATTGAATTTTTTATCTTTTATGTTTTCGACTTGTGTATCTTTTTCTCATTTGCTATTTTATTGGAGGACCTCATTTAGCCTGTAATTTCTGACTTCCTTCTCTAATAAAATCATCTTCTTTATTTTTAAAAGCATGGACACAATTTTCGTATTGGAATTATTGAAGTAGAACAATGAGAAGGGACATGTATTACGTCTAATTTTTGATGTGCTGATAGTAATGATTTAATACTGGCAACTCTTTGTTTTGTTTTTGTATTTATTTATTTTATAGGAGTTTACATTTTCCTAATTTTAGACATGTACGTAAACACATAAAAACATTTATGTACTTACATTGGGTTGGGGTATGTACTCACGGAGCGGAAGCGATTAGTAATTCCACGAACAAAGTTATATATATACACTATGTTACACGAACTCTTCACTTTACCCTAAACTATCCATGTTCGACATATGATACTCGGACAAAGGTATAGGTAATGAACACTTCATTTTATTTTAAAAAAATTGCAAAATGAGTATCCGTGTCGGACTCTTCAAAATACTGTGTCTGATTGGACACTCCATCTGAGTTTGTGTAATATATCATATATATATATATATATATATCACGAACACAACTACGTATCCCACAAACGAAGTTTCTTTGTCGGTATCTAGTTGGTACAAGCAACACATGTGAAGAGCCCAATGAATCCACACCAAGAACACCCAAGCCACAAAATAAACATATGGATGGATGATTAGAATAAACCACAAAAGTATTAGAGAGAAATTGAGCGTAGAAAAAGTAAGAGTAAAATAATAATTTGCTATGATGTATATTTATATTAGGAATATACAATCCTAATCCTTAGGAATTATAGTTTAAGTCCTAGTACTTACTTAGTTAAGGAGACTTATCCTATAATAAATCCAATTTAATTGTATTCTATCAATTTTTATTGGGTTATTCACAATCCATAGCCAAGTGGATGTACGGGACTGGATGTGAGAATAACCCAAATTTGGTGAAAAACTAGAGGGGCCGTTTAGGCAAGAAGAATGGTTTTGGGCTTATAAACTGTGCCTTGCCTTTACGTTGCTCATTGAGCCTGGATTCTGCTTCTGGGCTCTTCGATCCAACTTGGAATTGGGCATTATCTGTCACAAGAATGATGTTATCAGAATCATCATGACCCACTGGGCCAACCCGGGTCAATTACTAACGGTAATTAATATGGTTGATTCTCTTGTATGTTGACTCTAGTGCTAATACAGTTATGGATTATCACTTAGGTTAATGAAATATTTTAAGAGCATGTAACTGTTCTGATACTTCAACTCATATTGGTCTTATGTGATGCACGAGATTTGTAACTTTTTGTGAATGTAAATGATTCTGATAATACGTGTCCAGAATAAGGTGGAAAGCTGTCTTCTTATATGCTTACTTTTTATGAGTTCCAGAAAGGGATTAATCTCATTTAAAGGACATGGAAGCACGGCATCCTGGTTAACTAAACTAAATTTATTAGACCACTAACATATTTATTAAGAATATATGACAATAATCTCAACGCACTGTAGACATGTATTATACGTGGGTAGAAGTGGGGCAAAGCAGTGAGAAAAGAACTGCGGAAGCAACTATAGAGATTAGGGGAGTAACTATGACTTACTGGAACTCATTTTGTAGTTCACTTTGCCAATTGCTGGTACAATATTTGTTGCGACTTAATCTGACATTGTTTTTGTATGAAGAATCACAAATTGATGTGAAGACTAAAGAAGTAAAAGGGAAGGATGCGAAAATTAAGGAAAAGGAGAAGATCATTAAAGAGAAGTCAGATACTATAGCATCTCTCCGTAGCGAGATTGCTTCTCTCCAAGTGAGAAATTTTAATTTCTGGCCTAACCATTTTGTTATTATGTCTTTACATTTTACCTGATATAAAACCAAAACAATTATGTTGCCCTTGTCTAACTAGTTTTGGTTATATTGTTTCTCAGAAAAAAGGAACATTCGATACTGAAAAGCAGCTAGCAAAGGCCCATGCTCGAGCCAGTGATCTAGAGAAGCAGGTTAGTTATGGTTAAAACTAGATTTTTACTCAACATACCACAGAACCTTCATTGTTAATGCGTTAATTTTTTGCTGAAGGTGGAGAAACTTGAAAAGGAATCAGAGATTAGGGCCAAGGAAAAACAGGTCTTAGAAACCCGGATAAATGAATCTGAGAAGAAGGTCCTTGAATTAAATTCAAAACTTGAGACTGTAAGTAGGTCCGCATCAAATTCTAAATTGTTGCAGCTGAAACTTTGAGCTTTCATATATTTTATATTGTATATGTGGCATTGCAGTATTCACCTATAAAAAAAATATACTGCATCACAATATTCTATATTTTGTGCTTGCAATGGTCTAATTAGGAAGCTCATTTAGAGTTTCTATAGAGTCTTGAGCATATATGTCGTCTTGTTAAGCGCAACACCTAGTTAAGTAATCAAAAGAAATTTTAAATAATAAGTATTCATGTTCTTATCTATATATAAAGCATGAGGGCTTCACCTGTTCTGGTGAAACCTTTTCCGCTACCTGTTTTGCCCCTTAGTTTATACTCTCTCTGTCCCAAGATAAAAGTTCTCCATTGACTTTTGTGATCAAATTGACTATTTTTAAAATTAACAATTAAACATCTTCATTGAGATTTTCAAAAAAGCAAACATTGAGATTAATACTAAATTGTATGTAGTTTATAATGTTTATAGATTTTTTACATACATATAAAAGAATAATAAGATATATTGATTTGAAAAATGGTCAATTTGACTATAAAAGTCAATGGAGGACTTTTATCCTGAGACGAAGGGAGTATGATTTTTACATATTTTATCCCACCTTGTTTCCCTTTCTCTTTTATGTGTCAAATGTGTAGCTAACACAATATTGGAAAATTGCACAAAGTTTGAGCATAATTTACCATAAAAAAGTTGACAATATCTTTGCATCCATTGGCTGCATACTAATCTAATGTTGCAATCTATGTTGGACATGGAAGCATGTAACTTGGGACTTGGTAGGAGGATCCTTTTCATGTTCAAGTCATAGAATGCTAGTTTCTTCTATTCTTAACGAAACTTGAATTTTTTACTTTTAGATGGAATGATGATCTTTAGGAGGGGTATTGGGATTTTTGCTAATTATCTGTTGCCATGTTTCTTTTTGCAGGTCCAAAAAAATATTGATGAACAAAAGGTCAAAATTCGTAAAACTGAACGTGCCCTTCAAGTTGCTGAAGTATGTTGGTAACATGGTGCTTGAACTTCTTGTATACTATATATATATATATATATATATATATATATATATATATATATATATATATATATGCACATTAAAATGGTGATCAAGTATTTGAACTTGAAATTTTATGCAGGAGGAACTGATGAAGGCAAAGTTTGAGGCCACTTCAAAAATCAAGGAGTTAACGGAGGTACACCACTTGAACGGTCACTCATTCAAGATAAAGAGTTTAGGGTCCAAACTCATTTATCCTGATAGGGAAAAATTTGTATCAGGTTTAACTAATTTATAATTGACCATCAACTCATTGGCATCCTCATCAGAGATGAGAGTCCGAAAATATGGAAGTTCCAAGATATATAATCACGATCACGAGCAGTAAAATCTGAAAAGGAAGCATTAGGCAACATTATTTTTTGATTAATTATCTGTGTTTCAAATACTGTAGTTAAGTACCCATACTATAATTGGTCCATCAATTTATCAGGATTTACATCAAGGTCATGGAAATTTGTAACACCAATTAGGGTAACTTCCAGTCATGCCTTTCACAAGCTCAAGATCAATAGATATCTCGAGCCACTAGAACCAAAACAGATGCCTAATCCTTCTTGGAATAGTTGGAAGTTGAAACTAGTGACTACCGTGACTCAGGAAATGCAAACAACACCCCATCCATTTTGGAAGAGAAGCAATGATAGAAAAGAATCACGGTCTGGTGTATTATCAAACTCCACCTCCTAACTAGCCCTATGATCTCCCCCCCCCCCCCCCCCCTAAAAATTAGAGTATATTAAGGAAATGACAAACATACAAAAGGAAGGGTTGCCCCAATCAGACTATGGGGAGACATCATCATTAGACATGCTTAATGATGTCGAGCCTATAATGGATTGCAGAACTAAATGCCTTAAGCTAGCCCTGTTACAAATATGCTGAAATCTCAAACTACTCTGCAATCTACACTTAATTACATGAATGATATCATTAGCTAAGCAGATGGCTGGGATTTTGGAGTTTTGATGCCATCTAGAGTTTCTTTCCCGCCATATGGAATATACTACAGCTGAAATCCCAAGCTTACTGATTGAACTCAAGCATGAATTAGTTGCATTTCTTGAGAAAAGGTTGACCAAGGTATTCCAATCTCTGGAGAAGCCATGCCAGCCACAGAATCTAAGAACCTTGTGAAGCACTTGGAAAGAATAGGAGCAGGAGAAAAACAGGTGGTTGAAAGTTTCCTTATGGACATTACAAAGCCTGCAGGTGGAGTTGACCTCAAAGCCATAGGTCTGAAGATTATCAGCTGTTCTAATTCTCTTTTGCAATGCCAACCAGGTGAAGAAAGAAAATCTGGGGATGTGCAGCTTGTGCCAGATCAGGTTGCACCGATACCGAATTGATCCTCTGAGCCAGATGGAATGCCATATGGTAGAGGCTTTAGTGTCTGTAGCCGAAGAACCATCCCAAAGGAGCTGGTCCCTTTTATTCAGATCAAAGTTCCTAGCATAATCAAAATGTGCCTTGAACTCAAACATAGCAGGATGATTAGAGGTCGGAAGCTGCCAGTTGGAATCACCTATAATGTCACTTACCCTTGCATTGGCAGAGAACCCCAAATGCACAATAATAGGATCATGACTAGATGCTGCCAAGGGTTAGGGGTTAATCATTGGATCAAACCACAGACTTATACTCTGACCATTGCCAATCTTGTAGCCAATGAAGGGGAGAGCAATAGTTCTAAGCTTTTGAACTTTCCTCCAAATCCAAGAGCAATCATTAGGAATGGGGATTCTCAAAAAAGGCTTCTGATTAAGTACAACAATTTTAGTCCACATAGCCTAAAGAGGAGCATAAGGTTTGATGACATTTAGGAGATGAACCAAGATTAGGGAGTTATTCCACTCATCAAGCTGCTTAATACCCAGGCATCCTTCATTCTGAGGCATAGCTAACTTAGCTCAGGAAACTTTAGCATTGTGCTTCTCCAAATTAGGGCCTTTCCATAAGAACTTACCCCAAGAATTTGGTAGGAAGGGTTCCTAACTGAAAATTGAGCAAATTGAGGATATCCCTTGCCTGAGCAGGTGGAACGTGGGCAAGAATGCATTAACTTTGGAAGGATTATGTTCAAGCCCCGAGAGGTGAGTGAAGGATGAGAGACATTGGTTAAGGTCGACAACAGATTTAATGTCTCCATGGTAGACCAACTTAAGGTCGTCAGCAAAACACAAGTGTTTAAGTGCAATTTGTTTAGTCCTCCAGTGATGCTTAAAGTCAGGACGTTTAGAGTGGTGCCATGACAAGGGCAAAGAGGTAGGGAGATAAGGGGTTTCCTTGTCTCAGGCCTCTAGCACCATTAAAAAAACCACACAAGGTAATAGAATACTTGGCAGTGGAAACACATGCTTTGATCCAATAGATTAATTTTGGTGGATACCTGAACATTTGAAGAACCTCAAATAAGAAGTCCTATATGATGGAATCGAAGGCCTTCCTAGATCAATTTTCATTGAGCATCTTGGGGAGCCTTTGAGCCATTAGAATGTTATCCCCAATCTTCCAGCCAGGGACATGCCGATTGAAATGAGGAGATTATATCTAGTAATGTTTGTACAAAAATGTCCAAAGTGCCAACTAAATAGTTATGTTTCTCATTGGCCTTCGGAGGAATTGTCATCAGTATTATCTCCCATTCCCTTTGCTGTGTGAGGGATCGATTTACTTAGGCCGATGCCGAAGGCAAAGGGGCAAGTTGCATATCTGATAGTGGCGATCGATTACATGACCAAATGGGTGGAGACAAAGCCTCTTTGGCATGTCACTGAGCAGGACTACATTCAGTTTCTCAAGGAGTCGGTTGTTTTTCGGTTCGGCATCCCCATGGTTTTGGTGTCGGATAACGTATTGCAGTTTGTTGGAGCAAAGTTTGAAGAGTTCCTGTCTGACTTGGATATTCAGCATCGGAAGGTGTCTGTGCTCATCCTCGGGCCAATAAACAAGTAGAGGTTACGAACATGACTTTACTTAATGGAATCAAAGGAGATTAGATGAAGTAAAGGTAGACTGAAGCATTGATTCCTGTAGAGATTGGATCGCCTTCATTCTAGATAGTGAGCTTCAGGGAGGCTTACAATGATAAGGGTCTTCGACTTAACTTGGATCTATTGGATGAAGTTTGGGATGTGACAATGTTAAAGTTGGCTGTCTATTAGTAGAAGACTGCGCGACATTACAAACAAAGGGTCAAGTAGAGGAGATTTGACGTTGATGATCTGGTGCTTCGAGAGGCAGATGCTTTGACTCCTCAGAATATTGGAAAGCTAATGCCCAATTGGGAGGGTCCCTATGAAGTAATTGAAGTCACTGCATTCGAATTCAAGTGATGTTCATATGAAAATTCCCACCTCCAATTTCTACAAATATTTCTAGAAATAGAGAAGGCTTTAGGAGCCTCAACTCTAGTCTCAATTAGACCCAAAAAGGAGATATGATTATCTACAATAAATTCAGAAGCAGAGACCTGTTTAGGCCGTTTATTTACACCCCTAATATTATATGAACAAAAATTAAGCATAGAGAAAAGGGTAAGGTTAATTAAGCGTAAGCCTTCCCCCCCTCCCCCCCTCCCCACCTCCCAACACAACCCCACACACCTCGATTCCTCCTCTTAATTGCATGAGCTTGTACCTGAACAGCTTTGAGCTTGTGTTTCAAATTCCTGCCTTCCTTATCGTCAATAATTTTCTGTTTGTCAACCAGGGGGTTAGGCCTTGGGGTGCTATCATAATCCGAGGGTCCTGGTTCTTCTGCAACAGGAGCAATTGCAACAAAAGTATTTGAAATATCCATTGGGGCAATTGGACCAGCAGTTGTAACTCCAGTAGTTTCAGTGGGGTGGAATTTCCTTTCCTTATGTACAGTTATCCAACTATCTGAGGCTTTTGGACTAACACAGCCTTTTTTCAGGAGCAATGGGTCAGGAGATGCAGGTGGGGAAGGATTCAGAACAGTAGCATCCTTGGGGGCAGAATTGACCTTAGGAATCCATTGGTAGTTTGTACGAGGGCACTTAAAAAGAGAGTGACCAAAAGTTTTGCAGTGGGAGCAAATCTGAGGCTTGTTCTGATACTCCACCTTTCAACTAGATTTTCAGTTTGGCTCTCCTCATTAAGGACTGAGACCATTAGAGATGCAGGCATGGCAGAGTCCACTTCTATCACAATGCAAATCCGAGCAAAACTCATAGGTTCCAATTTTTCCTAAGTTTTGTCCATGAAAAGAGGCTTGCCAATACCACTGGCAATGTAACTGACCTGGCATAAGGTCTGTTGCAGCAACAGGAGTAGCCCTATTATCCACTGGACAAAGTGATGGGCCAGCGTCAGATGAGATACCCGCTGGGGAAAGCCCAGACAGACCTGGCAACTGTGCTTGGGGGGGCGATTGGCCATCACACAAAACAGAAACATCCTGGTCTCTCACAGAATGTGGATCAACACAAGCAAGTCTGCTATCTTCCTCATGAACGTTAGCATTCAAGGCATAGGAATAACCAAGTGGTTGCACATATCGGATATTATTATTATCAACATGAACACTAGAACTGGTACCTTGTACAAATCTGTTGACATCCTATAATGTATGCCCCCTAGAAGCAATGAAAGCCATTAGGTCCTGGTTCTTCTTTCTCTCCTCCATCATAGCAATCTGGTTAGATTGTGAAAAGTGGTGAGCAGCTTGGAATGTTTGAGATACACTATCATTGTTGAGAACAGCTTGAAAGACCTCCATACACAGATCATCCTGGCCTTTATCAACACCATCGGAGGAAGCCAAAAGAGTAGTCTTGTCAGCTTCAACAAACCCATGGCCTGAATCAGGTGGGGTGATGCCATATTCAGCATATAAGTCTCTAGAACCAGAGCTTTGTGGATCATCCAAAGAGTACACCATGGCGAGAAGAGAGATTAGGAAAGGCAGAAGGAAGAAAGAAGAGGAAGGAGGAGAAGGGAGAAGCAGGGAGAGAAGTGCAGGAGAAAATGGTGGAGGAGGTGGTGGATTAGGTAGGCCAAATCCTAGAGAGAGAGAGAGAGAGAGAGAGCCACCTGTTCATAGGAGTGTTTTTTTGTGACCCTACGAGTTTCCTCCTCAAAGGCCCTGCCTAGCGCAACCTCTGCTCAGCAGAAATAGGAACACCAATCACGCCCCTAAACCATGGGTCTCATCTCAACCTCTTCCTCGCAAAGTCATAAATAAATAATCGCACCCACAGTTAAGAAAGGATTATGAATCATTTCTCCCAAATCAAGGTTTAGCTCTGCAACAAAGTTCTGACTTTTCCTGCTAGTATAACCACCTTATGAAAAGCTTTGAATTGCAATCCCCATCATTAAGACACTATATCATATCCTTCTGGAAAAGAACCTCTACAAACTTAGTTAAGCTGAAGTCCTGAACAGGACCCAATTCCTCTTGCATATCCATCTCTTCAGCATCCCTTGAAGTAGTGTTCTTTCCAACTCTAATGTTCCCTGAAAACCTCTCTGCTCCACTTTTTCAACTTATCCTCAACTTGTGCATGCAATGTGTTCTCTACCCATTACTCTCGCATTCGACTTTCTCGATCCACAACGAGCATCAGTTTGTCGTCTTTGGTGCAGTTGGTCATTAAAGATTTTATTTCTTCAATTTTTTGTGAGAGTACTTTCTATGTTTTACCTAAATTCTAAATGAGACTGATCTTTGCTGCACTATAATTCACATTATTAAATGATTAATGACCAGGTTCATGGTGCATGGCTACCACCTTGGCTTGCAGTTCATTTATTTGGTTGTCAGGTAATATATTTGGAGCATTTAAAATATGTCCTTAGGTACCAATTCTTGTCAGTTTTGACTTTACTGCTAACCTGCAGTCATATGTGGAGACACAGTGGAAAGAACATGGAAAGCCTGCTCTGGAAATAGCAATTCAGAAGGTATTTTAATTTTAATGTATTCTGTTTTTTTTGTTATCTGTTTGTGCCAAGTGTCTTTTGCATAGCGTCAGCGGGAGTTGTATTTCTACAATAGATGGTTGGGTTCTTTAGGTTCTAGAAAAAACATTATTGTCTCCTTCAGAATGTCTTTTTATTTTTTTAATCTATTATTATTTTCAGTATTTTATTGAAGCATTTCACTTTTGTCCAGGCTAAAGAGAAAAAGGGCCAGGCTGAGAAGTGGGCTGAACCCCATGTGGAAACAGTAAAGACTGTAAGACACCTATGCATATGTTGTGCTTCTCATCTTTTAGTTTGAGATTGTTTCACTTTATATGATACAGAGTTTGGGAACTTTGGGTGAAGTCTATATCTTCCTTCTCTTTATGTAATACTTAGGGTTGTTACGGCGTTGCCAAGGTGTCGCCAAGGCTTTCTGTCGCTGCTGCCGCACGGCAAGTCAAGTGGTCGCTTAGCTATTAGAGAAAGTTGTGTGCCTAAAGGAATTAGTCGCCGCCTTCGCAACTTGGCGATGCTATGGACAACTAATGGCCAATGTGCGATGACTTTTCTTCTAATTTTGTATCCCACCCAATTATTCAAACTTGCCAGAACAAAACAAATCTAAGCCGCGATAAGCTATCGGTAATCAAAATTAAAATGAGCTACGGAAAAAAAGATGATGAACTGATCTGAAAATGCAATTAGTGGCAGATACAGATCGCCATCGAGAGAATCCCCTCTTAAAACGAGGAATTGTAAATAGGTGCCGTCGATTCTTCCATATTTTTCTTTTCTCAAAACAGAATAACTTTAGCTAGAACCATCAACCATGACTCTTTTTCCACCATCATTATAAAAATAGAGATACATGTTCAAGTGTGAACCAAATTTGCAAGGAAGCAAATTGTCAAATTACATTACAAAATCAACTATTTTAAATATAAAATAGCACCCTTGACAACATCTTCATAACAATAGTAGTTACAGAAATAATTATACACCAACACTTTTTGATTTTTCTGATTTTAGTTGTGCAAAATACATGAAACGTGAATGAGAAACTCTGCTTCTGCTCGAGACTCTCTGCAATTTGAATAACCACACAGAAGTTAGAATGAGAAACTCTACTTTTGCTTGAGACAACACTTTCCAATTGGAATAACCACATAGAAGTTAGAATTAGATAAGTATGATCAGTTGATAAATTTTGTAGTTGAATATAAAGGTAATAAATAGAATAATGATAAAAACATAATTTACATAATTGTGCTTTTAATGGTATTCCATATAAAATGTTTGGAGTTTTAATGTATATGAAATTTTATTGCCAATACTCTTGTGAAGTAAATAAATAATATATAAATTGCACACTGTGAATGACTTATCGCCATATAGACGCCATGACAGTCGCCTTGTAGCATAGGCGTCTTGGTGATTGGCTACCACCATGACTTGCCGTGGCGCCGTGACAACTATGGTAATACTGCTTGAAGACTAATACCGTTGCCAATCAAGAGTTTTGATGCTAGTACGAAACCTTAATATGGTTCACTAAAGCCACATATTTTTATAGGTTGTCATTTTATCCTATATTTGCTTAAAAAAGACTTGTGTGTTTTTGGTCCACGAAATTGCAACTGCTTCAAAATGACAGAAGATGCCTGGCTTCGTCCTTTTCCTCGCGAGGATAATTCCTCTTGATAGGACCCATTTATCAAAAAAAAAATAAAAAAATTCCTTGATATGACCCTTGCCTTGCACCCAAAGCAGTGCTTGCCTTATCACTGCCCATGAGTTTACCCATGCACTAGGTAGATATCTCGACAATAGTCCTTCCTCTTTGTATGACCCACTTTTAAAAAATTTCCTCTTGATACGATACATTTGTTGCATCCAAATTAGTGTTTGCCTTATTATTGCCATGAATTTAGGTCAATTTACCCTGGAACACGGTAGATTCCCTTGCCAATACTTCTTCCTGTTCGAGTTTCCCCATGCACAACAAAACCTTCATTCAGTCCTCTCTCTTATCATCGGATAACATGGCTGACTGAACCTCCTCCATCTTACCTGTTGTTTTCCATGCAGCATTGTGATAACTATGTTGTCATACGAATCAATAAGTGAGCTAAGAAGCATTAAGGTTTTATCTTCTTCCTCAATCTTCACATCAACCTTCTCAAGTTGATCCACCATACCGTTAAACATATTCATATGCTCAATAATATTCCCTCCTGCTGCCATCTTCAACCTACACATATGATTTGTTGTTTTGTGGTCATGATTTTTTTTAAAACTTTTTTCCCTACAAACCAGTTGGAGTTTTCCCTTAGATAACATAATTGACGATGTTGTCCACAAAATATTTTACCGTCGCACAGATTTTTTTTTGGGAATATAATTGTACTTGTGTTCAGGCTCCAAATCCTCTCAATCTTTATCACTCATTCTTTGATTCTCCTCCTTTCCATTCAACGGTGTTTGGCTATTTGCATTTTTTATTGAACTAGGAGGTCCTTTACCCTCCTTTGCCATAAAAGTAAATATTTCTATACCATCACACAAACTTATGTTAAATTTGTCATGGGTCCTTTTCTCCACATGACACTGATACCAGATTATTAGGGTATGAGCCCTCTCAAAGGCATGCGAAAAGAGAATCTAACTTTCTGTGCAAAGTTTCCTCTTCCCACAAAGTTATGGTCAGATAAACAAGAAACAAGGAATATATTGAAAGAATACGAATAGGAGCCGAGCAATGGAACATGGTTTGACAAATCTACCTCCACCGAGGGATTCAACTTTATTAGACTTGAAGATGTGGTATAATCAAAGGTAAAGTGTTTGTGTACCCAAATCCAGTCCTAGATCCCCTTGTACATTCTTTGTCTAGCCCCAACAAAGATCCTAGCCTTACTCAGTCCCTAGGATTTTCTTAACTCTCTTGTATCAGTGTATGTTTCAATTAAGACCCCAAGGACCGTGTTTGCAGAACCTAAGATGCTAGATCCCATATCCTTTAATGGAATAAGGAAAAATATAACCTTAGTGGAAAGGGAACACAAATCCTTTATGGAGAAGACTTCAAGTCAAATCACAACAATATTATTGTTATAGTATTTGAACAATATATATAACCAACTGTTACATTGCACAATACTTTGGCTTTGCATCATTTTGGTTTCTAAAGGCCTCAGTGTGACTGTACCAAGTTCAATTGTGTAGCTTTGAACCTTAGTTAAGCTGGAAGTTTACTCGGAATATTGGTGTTTGGTTTAGTTTCTCCATTAGATTTCTGACGGACTGAAATGTTTTTTGTTGTCCTTTTGTTTCTATCCTGCTAATTTCAGAAATGGATCCCGGCCATCAAGGAACGGTGGATAGCTGTAACAACTTACATCGAACCTCATGTGCAGTCATTAACTACAAAATCTGTTGAGGTTTATGAGAAATCTAAGAGTGCTGTAAGTCCGCATATTATTAAAGTACAGGAAGTTGTGGATCCTTATTATCAGGTATATAATTTATATTATTTGATATAGTTGCTCACATGCTCTATTTACTGCCATCCTAAAGTGCACTTGATTTGGTGGCAGGAAGTTACGAAAGTTAGCAAGCCATACATAGACCAGCTTGCAAGTGTAGCAAAACCTCATGTTGAAAAAGTACAGGGTTCTTTGAAGCCATACACGAAAGAGGTGGTTCATTTTTATGGGACGTTTCTTGAATCTGCAACTATGTATCATCAAAAGGTACAACATATTTGTTTGTGTTACTTTAATATTTCATTTGTGATTTTGTTGAAGTGCTTGGAGAGGATTTTGAAAGAGCTATTTATCTTTCTCTTTGTTGTGAAATGGAACCTTTACTGGAATTTTTGTGTTTTATCTTTATAGAGATTGGAGCTGTCCTTTTTGAGTGTTTTCCCCCTTCTGTTATAGGGTGTGTAGACTAATTGCCTCCCAATGGTTGAATTTTCTTTACACTAGTAAAATTTCTTCTTCATTAAAAAAAGCTTAGCATCTGAATTTTGGGAACACTTTGAAAATTAAAGTGATCTTAATTCTCTTTGTTTTGTTATTTGTTTCTGTGTGAAATCATATGAGACAGGTAGATTCCTTAAGCCTAATTCTGAGTTCTAATTTCTTTTCCTGGTTGTTGACCGCTTTAATGGTGTACTAATCATAGGAGACTGTCTGCATATCACATATGTTACTTGCTTATCAAATCACAGTCTTCGTTTGATGTCATGATTCACACACTACAATACGAACATATTGTAGCTCTTGAGTTTCAGTTATCTTTCATAATGTTTGATGTCATACTCCGTCCTATCCCATCAGAGTAGCTTATTTCATGGAGGCACTCCTTTTCTTTAAACCATTGCATTTGCAGTAGAAGGGGTTAGATAGCGACATTAGGCTTGACAGGTGCTTGGAAAGTGTCAAGAGCATTTGCTATATGAACATAGAAGCTTTGATACTTGTAAATGTCCTTAAGATAATTTATATAGATGACACATTAGCAAATGATATCTTTCTAAAAAATATGCTGCAATCTTCAATCAATGTTCATCGAGTGCTCACTCTCATCTGGCTTCTATATATGCCTTTGTGGTCGTTAATGGGAACAAAAGAAGAGGAGCACAGCGGATAACATGCATAAGTCGAAAGTCCAGCTTTGCAGTATAGGGGGAAGACCAAGCGAGCGAGAAAGAACAGTATTAGAAAGATGGCCCAAGTATTTGCAGTCTAAGCGAGAATGAATGTAACTCCGACCGTCTTGCCTTCACTTCCAGATGGGCAAGGGGAGATTCTATATAGGGAATGCACCAACCCTAGGTGCAGTTGAAAGAGCATCTTCAGTAACAAGAAGTCTCTGCAAAGTAGAAGTAGACGAGATAGGGGTAGACCTTGATGCGGTTGATGCTATCGGAAAGGGTAAGAACAAGATCAGGTTTGGGTTAGCGTTAAAGGTGGGCTAGTTCCAGGTTGGAGCATCAATGGGGTCAGATCAAAGTGAGTGAAGGCAGTTGTGACGATGAGTGAAGTGAGCCACTAGAGCCAGTCCTGCATTCTACTTCGCTGATGCAAGTAAATCGGTCTAAGAAATGTTTACGGGTAAGACGAGACTATAGTTTGAGGGCAAGCAAGCCAAGGTGAACAATGATTAGCCTACGGTCAATACAAGGAGTATAGCTTCATGCTTATGCAAGGTCCTCCCATTTGGTCATTCTTCACTGCCTCAGATGTACGCCTTCCCTAATGCTTTTGGGCTTATGGGAAGGCTACTTGGAGTCGTCTCCTCATTCCCATTATAAAAAGTCTCAATGAAGACCTATGCTCGTACGTGCATTTTGTACTCCCTTTGCTTTATTGTTATTATCACAGAGGATCGATTTATGGTGTCATTTAAACAAATTGTATTCTTCGTTGTTGTTTTCACACTCCTATGTTACTTAGTCATTGCTTAATTAGTAAAATGTGGGTGCTTATGAATAGCTTTTGCAGTAAAACATTAGCTTTTGGATTTCAATTTTAAAAAAACATGTTATTTACCGGTTGGACTTTATGAGCTATTAAACTGTGCAAGATTGAGCATACTAATGCATGGTTTTGAAACCTGGCCCTATCGGTTCAACCGATGCTAGTCCTATGTCCGGTCCGGTTTGGCCGGTTGGACCAGTTTAGTCAAAAATCGGATTGAACCGGTGGTTCAACTTGTGAAACCAGTTAAGTTGACCCAGTGAACCGGTTTTTAATTATTTCTTTAATATTTTTTTAATAGCAATTTTTTTAAATATTAAAATTAACCACTTTTAGTACTGCTGTAACACAAATTCATTATATTTTAGTTTATCAAAAACAAGATGTTTTAAAATTTTATTAATTATTAATAATATATATTTTTATATATTTATGATGTTACAAGTTCAATAACAGTTCGACCACTAGTTGAACCAAATGACCTATCCACCCGCTAACTTTTCTGGTTCAATGACCGGTCCGAGTGTGAAAACATTGTACTAATGTTAAAATGTCAAAGTAGGAATGAATCTTAAACAATAGGTATTTGGATAGGATATTGTTATGAGCTAAATGAGCTATGCCTTGTATTGTTACTTGTTAGTACAGGATATTGAAAACTAAATGAAGTTTCCAAGGCTGAATTGTTGCTGTTTTCTAGGGAATTTTTGTGGGAAATTTTAGACAGGTTACAGGAATTGTGGATTACTAGGCAAAAATTAAAATTTCCAGGGATGGAATGGTTTGTTAGGTAGATTTGCTGAATGAAAAACTGTCAGTCAATTTTTTAGCACTTATAGAATTGACAAAAGTGGAAAAATAATGATAAATAGAAGAAATCCTAGAATCCATTGAAGTCTTTCTAAGAGTCTACAGAAGACGTCCTTAACAAATTTTCACCATATAAGTACTCCCACTTTGCACCAGAGTTTATTAATTAACCTGTAAATTTTTCCTTCCAAGACTTGGTTCTAATATGCATGTTTTTGTTTTCTTCGGACTGGTAACATTCAAAATATTTGTTAGATTGAGATATGTTTTTTACACTGGTAAACTATTGAGCTGTTCAATGCCGTAAGTATGGTCTCATGTCTTTTGAAGGTTCAAGGTGCAGTGCAAGAATCTTTGAAAAAGCACGAGCCTACAAGAGCTCTAGCGACTAAAGAGTTGGTGTGGTTTGCGGTATGTATTTATTTAGTCATTGTTATGGCCTTATCCCTTGTTCTGTGACCACAGGAATTCATTTGACCATTTCTAATTTATGTCCCATTACACTTCCAACTATTCTGACATCATTTTTTTAGGCCTCTGCGTTGTTGGCTCTGCCCTTCATCATTCTGTTTAGAATTTATTCAACGATCTTCAGGTCAGTTTTTTCTATCTGCCTTTTAATTTTCTGTCTGCTTTTTAAATTTTTTCAGTACCTGAAATTTTGCAATAATTTATCCAGAGGATCAGAAATTGGTTGCATATCGGTTATCATTTTTATTCTTGTTTCTGACTAAGAAACTAATAGTTTGTCTTTCTTTTATACAAAATTGCAGTAAAAAAACACAAAGACCCAATCGAAATGTTAATCCAAATCATTCGCGTCGAAAGTCTAAACGTGGACATCCGGAAAAGTAAATTTACAGAGTTTAATGCTCTTCTCAAGCATATTTGAGGTATGTTACAAATTTCAAAATCAAATGTTTTGAGTTTTCTGGAGATATGATATTTACTTGGATGATATATTGATTCACAAATATTAATTTTCACTCTCTTTATGTTATTTTATGTATGGAGATTTGCATTCCACATATCATTTCACATTATTATTATTATTATTATTTTTTGTTGCAACCAACAGTGCCCAGTCTTTTCTGCTTTATTTTTTATTTATTCATTTTATTTATTATTTTTCCCCTAGAGCTATGTTTATTTAAAAGGACTATTTTCATGGAATTACACTTGGTAATTGTAGGCAATATTTTATCCTTCAAATAAATAATCATGTGTTTGTTAGAGGGTGATAAGCTCTACAGTACGCATGCGTAAAGTGATTGCTGCCCAAATTGTTTTCTAGCAAAGTTGTATGATGGAACAGTTACGACACCTTAACCTGTCACTTATATGGAAACGAGAATCTTGGTACAATCGCTTGTGCAGTGGATCTTGCGTTGAATGGAACTTCGATCCGTTGTCTATATAGAGACAAGAACCTTAGTATAGGTAGAATACTCCACACCCAACTATGTATTGTTGAATGATAAGTCAAGATTGAATCTTAAGAACACAACTTAGAAATTCTTAAAGAACCAAAAGATGAGAAAAACCTCTCAAGAATTTTATAAACTCAGAATAATTGTAATGTAATGTAATGTTTACAATAGCTCTCAACTCTTATTTATACTAATCATATGAATCCCTAATCCTTAAAATAAAAGGAACTAAAATTACATAAGAATCCTATTCAAAGAAGGAAACAAAAACCCTAATTATGCTGAAAATAAGCTAAATTCCGCGTTCGGGCGCTGCCTTTCTGCTAATGGATAGCGTTGTTGGATAGCACTGCGGCGCTGGGCTCTGCAAGCTGGTGCTGCTGGATGGCGATACGGTAGATCGCTGGTTTGTGGTTTGGCTCGCGTTTTGGGCTCATTTTACTGGGGCTTGCTTGAATCAATTGGATTAACTTTAGATCAACTTTTTTATTGAATCCCCTTGACATTTTATCAGCCCAACACTCTTGAATCAATCCATTAAGTCCTTGAATTTTTTAGCTCGTGCTCTCGCGTCTGGCCCAATTAGAACTTGAACTGGATCTCTCCAAGCTATGATTCCTTTACTTCCATCCAAGCTAAGCATGTTCTCATCATTCATGTCCTCTTGAAAATGATTTGTCCTCAAATCATCGCCTGCATCAAACGGACTTAAATCAGAAACATTGAATGTAGCACTAACACTATACTCACCAGGTAAGTCCAATTTGTAGGCATTGTCATTGATGCGCTTGAGTACTTGAAAAGGACCATCTCCTTTTGGAAGCAATTTAGAATGCCTTTGAGTTAAAAATCTCTATTTTCTCAAATGTAACCACACTCAATCTCCTGGCTCAAAGATCACTTGCTGACGTCCTTTATTTGCTTGCTAGGCGTATTACTTTGCTCTCCTTTCGATGTTGAGTCTCGCTTTCTCATGTATTTGCTTAACAAAATCAGTATTTTTCTTTCCATCCAAGTTAGTATATTCAAAAACTGGTAATGACGATAAATTCAGTTGTGTTAAAGGATTAAAATCATATACAATCTCAAATGGTGAAAAATTAGTAACAGAATGAACAGATCTATTATATGCAAACACAACATAAGGCAAACACTCTTTCCAATATTTAATATTCTTTTTAATTATAGCCCTCAACAATGTTGATAAAGTCCTATTAACTACTTCCATTTGACCATCAGTTTGTGGATGACAAGTAGTAAAAAACAACAGTTTAGTACCAAACTTACATCACAAAGTCTTCCAAAAGTAACTCAAGAACTTAGTATCTCTATCAGAAATAATTGTCTTAGGCATGCCATGTAATCTAACAATTTCTCTAAAGAATAATTAGCTATATGGGAAGCATCATCAGTTTTGTGACATTGAATAAAATGTGCCATTTTAGAAAACCTATCCACTATCACAAAAAATATAATCGTGACCACTTTTAGACCTAGGTAAACCCAACAGAAAATCCATGGAAATATCAACCCACGGTTCACTAGGAATAGGTAATGGTGTATATAATTCATGGGATTGAACACGGGATTTAACTTGACAAGTAATACTTCTATATCACAAATTCTCTCTACATCCCGTTTCATGTGTAGCCAATAAAAATGTTCTTGCAAAACTGCTAAAGTTTTATCTACACCAAAGTGTCCCATTAATCTCCCTCCATGTGATTCTTTAACTAATTACTCACGCAAAGAACTAGCAGGTATGCACAATTTATTTTCATGAAATAAAAATCCATCATGCTTAAAGTACTTGTCTACTGTATTCTTTTCACAAGATTTATACTTTTCACGAAAATTATGGTCTAATGTATATAATTTCTTAATTTGCTCAAAACCAAGTAATTTTGCATCAAGAGTAGATAGAACACATACCTTCGCGAAAGAGCATCTACAACGATGTTCTATTTACCTTGTTTGTACCGGATGACATACGAGAATGTCTCAATGAACTCCATTCACCACGCGTCTCTTGTTCAACTTATGTTGACCCTTCAAGTACGTCAAAGTTTCATGAGCCGTATGTTTCACGAACCATTTAAGCCATAGGTAGTGCTGCCATGATTCTAGCGCTCGAATCAATGCGTACAACTCCTTGTCATAAGTAGGATAGTTCAACACCACCTCACTCAACTTCTCGCTGAAGTACGCAATAGGTCTTCTTTCTTGCATAAACACCGTTCCAATTCCCAAACCTGAAGCATCACATTTAATTTCAAAAGTTTTAGTAAAGTCAAGTAAAACAAGGAAAGGAGAATTAGTTAATTGCTTTTTAATTAATTGAAACTCCTCTTGCTCATCTCCCCACTTAAATCCCACTCTTCTTGATGATTTCGGTAAGAGGTGCAGTAACGTTGCTGAAATCCTGCACAAAGCGTCTATAAAAACTCACGAGTCCATGGAAACTGTGATCTTGGTTTACATTCGCAGGACTCTGCCATTCTTGGTTCGCACGTATCTTCTCTTCATCCACTTGAATTCCCTGTGAGCTAACAACAAATCCAAGAAAAACAATTTTATCCGTACAAAATGTGCATTTATCAATCAGCAAATAACTTTTCTTTTCTAAGCACATCTAAAACTGATTTTAAATGTACTTCATGATCGTCCAAGTTTTTGCTGTACACTAAGTTATCATCAAAGTAGACTACCAAATTTCCTAATGAAAGAACGCAAAACATGGTTCATTAATCTCATGAAAGTGCTAGGTGCATTAGTTAATCCAAAAGGTAAAACTAACCACTTATATAAACCATATTTTGTTTTAAAAACAGTTTTCCATTCATCACTTTCTTTAATCATAATTTGATGATATCCTCTTTTTAAATCAATTTTTGAGAAAATACACGAATCAAGCAATTCATCTAACATGTCATCTAAACGAGGAATGAGATGTCGATACTTTACTGTAATGTTATTTATCGCTCGACAATCTATGCACGTACTTCACTTCCCATCCTTTTTAGGAACTAAGATCATCGGAACTACACACGGACTCGTGCTCTCTTGAATGAACCCCTTCTCCATTAGCTCATCAACCTGCCTTTGCAACTCCTTTGTCTCCTTGAAATTGCTCCTACATGCTGGTCGATTTGGAATGGTATCACCGGTCACGAAATCAATTTGATGCTTTATTCTCCAAATAGGCAGTAAACCCTTTGGTAGCTCCTCGGGAAACACATCACCATAGTCCTGCAAAAGAGATGCAACACTAGGCAAAGAAAAGTTATTCACGTTAGTATTTAAAAACGCCTCCTTGTACACAAGTACAATCACTGGATATTTACAATTTGTATATTTACAATTTTGCATCAAGAAAATCTTAACAAGTTCCATAACTATGTATAACAACTTATATAATATTGCATGTATTAAATGCGACTTTGTATGTATTTAATTTATTATTTTGCTTATTCTTATTTTCTAGTACTTTTTTCACTTTTAGCAATATATAGTGTTTTGTTGCTTATCTCTTACCTGATACCAAGTCAAGAATTAACTGCTGGATATGTCTTCCAAATACCGTGACTTCGAACCCTGTTTCCCCCCTTTTTTCTTCATCTTTTTCCATTTCTTCTTTTCTTCTTTTACTTTTTCTTATCCTTTTTTTTATACTTTCTTTCTTTTGTTTATTTCACCTTTTTTCTTGCGTTGTTTCCCTCTTTTTTCATCTTTTTTCTTAATTTCACTTCCCTCCTCTTTTTCTTCCCCCGCTTTTGTTCTTTTCTATTTTTCGTGTCTTTATGCCAACATACTTTACTATTACAAATATAACTCGTGGCGCGCAAGTGATCCATAGTCATAGTTGTAAGGATAGTCCTATCCTTACAACAAATCTCTTGCCTTCCAATCTATAATCTAACAGCCAAGATAGGGCATCTATCTGCCGTTTAATATGGGGAATGGTTACAAACTAAATTGCGGACGATGGACCCACTTTTTAAAAACCTAAAATGCCCCTTTGTTGAAAATGCACAACGTTCGCACTATTAAATTGCGAACGGTAAACGTTAAAAGGTTGTGGAAATGTAATTGAGGTTGTGGTTAACCTAAAAGTAGGAATGCCAATTGGGCTGAGCCGAGGCTGTCAAAGTTCAGCCCAATCAAATATTGGCGAGCCCATGTTTGGGTTCAGCCCAATTATTTCGACACAATTGGGCTTAAAATGTTGTTCAAACTTGGTACATATGTGATTACGAGCTTCGGGCCTATTTTTGGGCAAGTCTAAATAAAAATGCATTAAAATTAATAATTTAAATATGAATAATAGAAAACAAATGCAACTCATTATTAAAACGACAGTAACTCTTTTTGACAACCCATTGATAAAATACTAAAATCTTTGCCAGTCACAACATCAGAATATTACTGAAAAAATAAGATGTGTGAACCTGAAACATACAAATAATTATGGTTGTAATACATCTCTAGAATATTTAGATAAGATTAGTTAAAATGATAAAAACGTTTTTCATTGGTCTTTTGCTCTTCTTCTAACAAAATATTTCAACAACATTTCTCATTTTGAATGGCCTTGTTAGTTGCAACTAGGAAAAAAAAACAAACAAACTAAACATTAGTTCAGATTCAATACAAAGAAAAACAGGAAAATAAAAATTCTACAGTAAGAGGCTAAGAAAATGAATAACTTTAAAGAAAACATGGTAATTCATTTTTAGTTGAAGATACTATATAAATATATAGTGTAAATATGTAAGAAATAATATAAATAGTCTATATATTTATACGTTTTTAACACCACAAGTCAGTTGGGCTTATAATGGGCTGAATGACCTATTGACCAAACTCGACCCTAATTTCATTTTGGGTTCAGCTCAATTTTCGAGCGAGCTTTTAATAGGTCGAATGATCGATCGGGCTTGACCGACCCAATTGACAGTCCTACCTAAAGGGGCTTTGTAGAGTCTTGTAAGATTGAGATAGGTATATAAATGACTAGATTTCTGGAGACATGTTTTCCTCCCATTTAGAGGTTTTAGAATTTCATAAGATCGAATATATCGGAGCAAACATGACTTGAATTTTGAGACCTAGTTTCAGTCTGACGCTTGTACAGTTTAACCTTTAATAATGCAGGGCAGACTTCTAAACTGCCTCAGGCTATTTATTTGTTTCTGTGCCTTGGCTCACGAGGGTCTCACGGTCATTCCACCAACTTATTATTTTCTTATTATCTTGTTTTTTGGTGTACTTGCTGGATGTTTAAAGTAAAAATAACAGTTTCCATGTAAGTGGCATGCAAATTTTGCTTGTGGCAAGAAGATTTTACTTCTTGTTCCTATAAAAGCTTTAGCGTAATCATTTTTGTATGTCAGCTGAAGTCAGATGTTTTCTCCATCTCTTGTAGGTGCAGTCCTGGTGTTCTCAACAGGTGTTTTGGGGATTCAATGTTTATTTGATTTTGAGCTCAGCTGTTGTTTCTGAAGTTCTTCTTTTTCGTCTCTCTATTAGAGAAGGAGATAAAGAAGAGGATTTAAATCTTTTTTCTAACAGAACAGATTTATAGGCAGTTAATATTTTTGTATTATGGCCACTCAGTTATTTAGATTAGTTTTACTTTTCAGTTTGCTTGTAAGCTTCCCAAAATCACAGAAAGTGCCAGTCTCTACAGTTTGTGTGATAAGTATTTCTTTGTGCAACAAGTCTCTCTCTCTATTCATATATATAAATATATGTAGAGAGCGAACTCATCCATAACAATTGGGTGATCAGAGTATTATTCCAACAAGCACATCTTACACTGTTTATCATAATATCTAAAGGCTTAAATTAATTGAATGTATGGCGCTGCTACTAGAGCCTCTAGCGGCAGTGATTTTCTTCTGAAAATTTTAAAATTTGGCCTTGCTCTTAGAGTTTTTAGCGGCAGTGACTCTGATCTTAGGACAGTAACTCTACGATCTCCAGGACAGTAACTCTACGATCTAGTCTATCACTGTTGCTAGAAGCTCCACTGTTGCTAGAAGTTCTAGTGACGGGGCTAATTTTTGCAATTAATTCAAGCATTTGGATATTATGATAGACGGTGTAAGATGTGGTTGCTGGAATAGTATTCGCAGGAATCGATTGCTATATATATATATATATATATATATTTTTTTTCTTCTAGTGGCATTTGTCTGTGTTCTTAATATTCCTTTATATATACACATTAGAGATATAATTGTTTACAATTATGTTAAAACTATTTATACTAGTTAAATATTTTTAAGTGTTTTTTTTTAAAATTCCAGAGTTGGTCATTTGACGACAATCTCATGGTCTATTTTTCTAGTCTTAAGAGGAGTTTGTTACAGGTTATCTAAAATAGTCATCTTAAATATCTTGTAATGTGAGTAAGTTATTCTAATAAATTGTTTTTGTTATATTGGTAATTTTTATATTTCTGGTAATCTCATACTCGATAAAATAGCAACACAATAAATTTCGTTTCAAATATTTGTGTCGCTAGTAGCATTATTAAAAATAATATTTGTGTCGCTAAATATTTATTGAGATAATTGGATGATAGGGTGTCTGCTAGTTACGGCCGAGACCCGTTTGAAATAAGCCCAAATATCAACGGCCTTTTGGATAAGAGTCATCAAATAGCAAAATTCAATCCAGCCGCGTTTATCTCGTTATGGGCAATAGGTGAGGTGACTTGGGAGCATCCCTGGGTTATGTTTACTTCACTAGGTCAGGCACTCAACTTGGTAAGTAGCTTGGGAAGGGTTAAATGCCAACCTGTAGTGTATATTCGGGTGAAGGCTACCCAGCACTTGTATTAATTAATTTTTCACTTATAGGTATCCTCCTTTTAAAATTGGCTGCATCATATTGAAAACTTATAACGAAGAGTGAGATTATGAACCGTTGGTATGGGGTTATTAAGAAGGTTTGCTCCATTTTTTAATTTTCTAAGTTCGAATCTTATAAACAACACCTAGAAGAATCTTCTGAATTCTGAATGCACCATGCCGATATAAGGGGTGTGTCCCTAAAATCGTCTAAGGAAAAATTTAATCTCAGTTATCGCGTAAACTAACCCGAGGATACTCTTATTGTTCAAATAAATAAAAAAAAGAATTATCCTCGTCCAAATAAAAAAAAAAGATTTTGGTTATGAAAAACAAAAAAAATCCTGGAGGGACAATGGTACCTACTCAATAGTTTTGCTTCGACATGCTTAGGGAAGATCCCGGCTCGTGAATACTAGTGAACAATATACTCTTTCAAGTTTTAAAATATTTCTTGTTACACAAAAATAATCTCGTTTATAATATACACAAATATTATTAATGTATTTTTATCTCATATTTATCATTAAATATAATAAATTATTAGTTTAATAGTGGTTAAATTTAATAAAATTATGATAAGAAATTTGAGTATATTGTGTCATTTTATAGAACTATTAAGAAGAGGAGCAAATTTTTTTGTGGAACAAAATTTATTTACAAATTAGATTCTTTTTATTGTTAAACATGGGGAATAATAGAAGTCATCAAATATAGATTCAAAAAAATAAATAAAATACATTCACATTTGCAATTTATATAATCATTTTTTGAATTTTTAAAATTAATTTAGATATTTCTAATCTTAAAATTGATGAGATTCATTAATTATTATAAATTAATAAATCTTACACTTTTTTGTAGATATTTTATAATATTTTTTATTATATTAATTAAATTAAAGGAATAAATGTCAATTTTAATCTTAAAAATATCTCAAATTGACTTTAAAAAATTGATAATAATATTATATTTTAGAACGGAAGGAGTACATAAAAATATCACTATAAGATAATATTTTAGAACTTCATTTTTTGGAAGTCAATAATTTTTTAAAAAAGGATCACTTTATATAAATACCTATATGCTAACAAAAATTACAAAATCTGCCCGAGTAGATATACATTCTTTTTCTCCTTTTTAAAATTAGAAATATATATATAATTTTTAAATATTAAGTGAGATGAAATTTCTAATACACTATTCCCTCCTTTCTAAATTATAGGATTATTTTTTACTTTTAAAAGCCAATTTTAAATATTTTAAAACTTAAAATTGAGATGATTTATCAAAAATTATGAAACAATAAATCTTACAATAAATACTAATTTTTAGATAGTTTACGATATTCACATTGTATTCACAATAATTAAAAGAATTTATGTTGAAAATATTTTAAGTTGACTTCAAAAAGTCAATAATAGTCTTATACTCCTTCCCGTTCTACAATATAATATCAGTATTAATTTTTTAAAGTCAACTTAAGATATTTTCACACTCAAAGTTGGCATGAATTTTTTTAACTTTAGTTAATACAATGACAAATTTTGTAAAGTATCTAAAAATTATTATTTATTATAAAATTTATTATTTTTAATAAATTATCTTAACTTTGAGTTTGAAAATATTCAAATTGATTTTTAAAACTCAATAATGATATTATAATTTAAAATAGAGATAATATTATTTACATTTTTCTTTGATTGACTACTATCATGTCATGAATAATGTACATTTTTATTTAGCATACATTTGAAAAAGTAAAATTATCTTTAAATGTAATCGTTTTAGAAATGTAAATTAAAAGTAACTTGGTGAATGGTGGGGAGGAGCTGCATGTGAGATTGTGAGTAAACGGAAACAAATTTTTTTCGTTTTAATTTTTTTTAGTGTGATTTTGGGAAAAAGAGCGAATTTCTACTATGATGAAATTTAAAGATTAGTTTAAGTGAAAATATTAGGATTCAATATTATCAATTCGCCAGTAGGCAATATTTTCAAAAGACGTAGAAATTGTCCGAATTTGATTTTTTAAATAAAGGGCTCTTTATGATGATTCCATAATTTTGGTCTTGTATAATGGAAATTTGCGGGTTCAAGATTTGTTTAAGCGAGTGAAAGATTTTAGGCACCGTTCGATTTTTCTAAATTGATTATTGCATTCTTATATTTTTTTTTATATTGAATGGGTTGATTGAACTTATATAGATGTGTGAAAGTGTCATTCACATGTGTACGGTGTGATCCAGAATAAGAGTTGAATAGATAATTTAATTTTTTTTAACGTGTTACCCATTTTAAATAGATATAACTTGATTGATTATGCATCAAAACAAGTTAAAAAACCCATTTGGATAAGAAAATATCTAATTGTGAGCTTAGAATTGTAGAACCAATCACACATAGTAAAATTAAGTAATTGTAAAATAAAGTGATCTCTTAATTCTCCTCTATTCTTCTCCGTTAAGAATAGATGATCTACCAAGTAGTTTGCAAACAAAGTACAGTTAGATCACTAACAACTATTACAATAGTTCCACAAATAAACTTTAGTCATAAAGACTAATTGATGTAATCATTAAAAAAAGATATAATCCTGATCACTAAGAATGCAAGTAAAGGTTTGTGTGATGTTCTAAGCTATCTTTTAAGTTTGAAATTTCTTGTGTTATGTTTAGATTGGAAGAATAAAGATAAAAATGGAATGATTCATTCTTACGAAATAAAAAAAAAAATTGTGTTTGATTACTCTATAAATGGATCGTTCCCATCAGTATCAAATTTATTAATTTAATTTCTTGAGGGAGGATATAGAATGATTAATTCTAGCTGGAATAGAATAAATCATTTCTCTTTATTCTATTCATTTCTCTATCTCATTTCTTTGCTCATTTCATTTCTTTAATTTAAACCCAACATAAAACTTAGCAGTAATGTGGCGTTCTCTCAATCATAAAGTGTAGGTACGAAGAATAGTTGGCAAATCAAATTATCTTGCGAGTGCATAAAAGTTCGCGAGTAACCTTCAAAGGTTGATTGAATTTAATCGTTTGAATACGTCTAGCATTGATACGTGACATTTTTCATTCCTAGCACTGTTCCTTTGTTTGCTGTCCTTGCAAAGCATCTTTTGACAAGTACCGGCGTATGCAAAAGTAGACAGGTGTAGCAGGCTCTGAAATAAGTGTTGGAAAAGTTGTTTTTTTCTGTGTCCCCTGCGTTCACTATGAAAAGATTGATCCATTTCGGGGTTCTAAATCTGACTTGGGGAATTCGGCCGTGAGTTGAGTGTGACTTGCAGTTTGTCCACTGCACTACGAATTTGCATTTGAAACTAACGATCTCTTTGTCCAAAAAGTAATCTAGAATCTACTTTGCTATCTTGGATCTTTTGGGAGATGTTACTTGACGATTTGCACAAAACGTTTCTGTCTTTAGAAGCCTTGGTCAACTAAACAATCATTAAACTAAGAACGGAGAATATTTTCACTAAACGACTCTACGAATCAGAAAATCTTCATTCCACTATACGATCTGTTGACTAACGGATCTTCAAGAAAACGATCTCAGAGCTCCAAACGATTACAACTCAACTAATCATTTAGCCTATGCAACATGTTTACTCTACGAAATTTACACTTGGTACAAGATTTATACAACTTGATCCATCAACCATACTATGTTGTGTTTGATTGCATTTTAATACATCTTAACAGCTTACCTCTTAATACATTTTAACAACCCACATGTTTGTATTAAGGGGTCCTATAAATAGTTAAGATGTAAATATTAGTCTAAACTATTCAGAGGATCTCTTAATACAAAGTTGTGGGTTGTTAAAATATATTAATAGGTGAGTTGTTAAGATCTATTAAGATGCAATACCTTAGAACTGTACAAAAATCTTTACAAATACACTTTAATCCTCGTCAAATCAAATAGGCATTTAAAATAATGCAGTAATTAAATACAATGTGCACTAAAAATTTCATGTGTTTGCTTTCCACTATTTTTTTTTCCACTTTACATTTGAAAATATAATTACAATTGAAAAGACAAATGACTTCCTATTCTAAAAGGATTAAAAATGTCACTTTTATTATATTTTGGTTCTTAGAAAAGAATAGGAATTTTTACTTAAACTGCTAGCTTAGACTTTTTTTAATGAGAAAATAATATTATAAAATAAAAATAAGATAAAATTGTAATATACTATCTGTATGTAGGTGTGAGCCCAAGTATAAATTAAGGTTCACATTTAATCTAAAGACGTAAACAAACTAAGTCAAAAATAAATGAGCGAGACTTGAGAGAGTCCCTCATGAATCCTGAGGCAGAAGACTTGTGGGGGCAACTTATTTTGGGAATTGATTGAGGGATTGGATTGATGGCTAGAAGAATTGGACGATCTGGGTATTACCCGGGTAATTAGGGGTATTTTAAGCATTTTTCTATTACTAAGTGTATTTCTAAAATTTTTCCTAAAGACATGTGCCTGTCACATGATCCATGTGCAAGGTAACTCTATAAATAGCCCTTCATTTCACAATAGAATGGACTTTTTGTTTTTTAACCACTTGGAGGATTCTCTCTCTAGACGTAAGGGAGCTCGAAGGATTCTCTGAACTTGTGAACGACTTTGAATCAAGTGTTGACTTGGGACCCCTGAGCCTATATTGAATTTAATCGAGATCACCTAACACCTGACAAGGCTCTTGAACACTAGCGATTACGCTGCGATCCTGAGAGTTCTGTAACATATTTCTTGGGTAATTGCTCACCAATTCTTCTCCCATCTTTAATCCGTTGACCGATTCCGTATTCTTCGCAGATTTCTCGCCTCCACCATTACTGTAACATCCCCGAAATCCCATCATTTGTTAATGGCAATCTCGTGCGTTAATACATACATTTCCATCTTCATTAAAACATAATACTGTTCATAAACCTGATTATTTAACTTACATTCATCACCTGTCTCAGAATCATAACCTTCACATCATCATCTTAGAACTCAGATTATAATTACATATATCATGACATAGTCTATTATAATTCAAAATCATATATGTTATGATTTTACTTAACTTAGCCTGTGGATTTAATCATCATTCATATCTATACATACATATACCTGCTTGCTTATATCTGATCCATATATGCGAGTTTATTACATATTAGACTCGACTTACCATAATATCTTAATTGTATCTCTTTACAACATTTCTCTGAATCAAACTTATATGCATAGCTATCTCTAAGGATTTATAAAATCATACATCCCTTTATTCACAACAAGGTTTAATATTTAAAACCAAGACGTTACTTAACTTGTACCCGTACAAATTTACATTCATCAATTTAGTTATTATATTACACAAATGAATATAATACACTCTTTCACATCCTTCTATGCATTTACCATTCTTTACCTTTAGCTTAACCGGAATCTTCGACCTTCTCATACGTTGCCTGAAAATGTCAGTTCATAGTAAGAGTGAGCACAAAGGCTCAGCAAGGCTAACAGATAACACTTTTCATGCTTGCAATTCATAACATACGTCATGCATTTTTTACTTTACCATGTTGTGCATTTTTAAAATATACATGCCATATATTGCATTTAACAGTTAAGACACATAGTTGTACGAAGTGCACATTTCAAAATACTTGCTGTCACATAGTCTGTCAAATGGTTCATATAGAACAATTATTACATTTCAATAAGTCTGAAAAACTTGCCTGTTACACTTTACACACTTAACCTTTACGTTCCTCTATCGTCTTTTCTATCCTTCATCACGTCGGTTTGTTTATTCCGAACTCTATCTGTCAATACACAACCTATATATCATTATAGGATCATAATACGTCTCATACATTCTTTAAACTTAATCCATAATTACTAGACCACTAGTCTCTAATCATTTCACATTTGATGTATTATACCTTACATAGGTTAATAACACATCATAACTTGTTATCGACTTTTTACTTAAGCAATATCATGCTTTTACATAGCTTTAGGTATGTTATATTATACCATTTCTTATTTCATTATACCTTAACACCCCTTACATTGACCATTTTTTTTTTTTATCAATCTAGAGCTTATATAACCTATCTTTATCATCTCACATCAAAATATAGCTTTTTGAAAACTTAATTTTTTTTGCCGTGTACAGTAACCTCGCCCATGCGAGTTTAGAGCTCGCTGGCCGCGAAATCTTCTCGGCCATGAACAGTAACCTCACCCCTCCGCGCAGTGTTTAGTACAAAACACTGCGCCCCGGCGCAGTTTCGTAGAATCTAAAAATCTAATTTTTTTGTTACCTTTGCTGATTTTTAACTTCTTCACCTTATATCCAATTAAGCTCAAATTTGGACCATAGTTAGGTCTTACTACCTAGTATTTTATAAAAATTCTACTTGTCTCATTTGACTTCTTACAATTATTGAAGCAATAGCCCGTAGGAGGGCATTTAAACTCGTTTTTATACTTAGAAAATTTTTCAACCTTAAAACTCATTTTTACAAACTTTGTGATTTTTGGTCATTTGCTTCCAAACACCATTCCAACACTTGATAAAGCTCATATACCTCATATAAGACATTTGAATCAACTTTGTGTTGCTCAAGGCGGGATTTGTCTGTAAAAATCCATTTAGGCCGAAACGATCGATTTCGATCGCTCGAATCGCATTTTCGTTCTAACTTTCATCCGTTGACTACCAAATCAACGTAGACACATGTAATAACATAAAAGTAAGTTATATGACTTCATTTCACCATTAATTACTCAAAATTACCAAAAATCACCTTTAAGTTGCATTTTCATCAACTTTACTTAAAATTTCATTTTTCGATTTATAGACTCAACTTTCCATACACTCATAATTAGTTCATTTATCATCTTTGTGGCCTTATACTACACATATAAGACTTATTCCAAACTTTTTTACCTTTAATTTATGTTTACATAAACATATTACCATCTTAAGGAGATTTAACCTCCAAAATCACATTTTCTATACCTTAGAGTATATAACATGCTATATACATGCAAATACCCTTCAAATCCTTATGTTCAACTTTATAACTTAATGTTTCACCAAAAATTTCCAACTTTAAACACATATTCTTTCATAACTCTTAACTTTAATCATACATACATGCTTAAACTAACATAAATCATTCATGGATGATCAACTTCTTTACATAAATAGCTTTGTCATGATGAAGGTTTCATCTTTTTTTCTTGCTCCTTGATCATCCAAGCTTCTTAACTTAAGAAACTTCAAGCTTTTTGCTCCTTCTTCCATTGCTTCCCCCCCTCTCTCTCCTAGGGCTTTCTTTCTTTTCCTTTCTAGCAAATTGAAAAGTGAACTATTGGTTGCTTTGCTTGATTTTTTATGAGAGCTAACTCAATTTGAGTTAACTTAACTTAATCATGGCTAAATCAATCCAAGGGCATTTTTGACATTTCACCACTTGGGACATAACGGTCATTACTTAATTTGTCAAGGGCATTTTAGTCATTTTGCCCTTTAGGACACAAAGGTCATTAAAAAAATTGTTAAGGGCATTTTGGTCAATAGTCAAAATTTTCATTTTCATGCAATTTCCTTTTTAAGGCAACTTTGCTAATTTTCTTTCATTAATTCATTTCATGCTCTTTTAAATTGGTTTTTCTTCCAATCGACTGTCTAGGTCACTCATTTCTTACTGTGCTACGTTCATGTAATCTCATTTTATAACTTAATTAACTATTTAATCGCCAACCGACTAAATAACTTTTCTTTACTAAAAATACATTTTTATACTCCTACGAACCTTCTCGGCTCTACATTTAATCAATTCTAATTTTCGACATCTCAAATAGTCGAAATACTCAATTTTTCCATAAATTGCTTCCTCGAAAAGCGAACCTTGATCGAATTACCAAAATCCATCATCTTTTGTCATTTTTACACTCATTTTAATATTTTATGACTTTTACGTCCTTACATTCATTTACTTAATGCACATATGCCAATTTTTAGCATACATGTAATCTACATTCCTTTTACTCATATTCGGGAGTATTACCTTCTGTATTTATACATCGTATAAATACATAATTCATTTCAATCAATTAATATTAATTCCTTAATAAATTTTAAATATTTAAAAATCATAATCCTTATTATTCCGTTAATTCCAAATGCACCGATTAGGTTAAACTGACCATTCCTTTCAACACATACTGCCATACATTACCTTGTCATTCTCGAAATCTAGCATCTCACAGCCTATTCATTAAGCTAGTTATTAATATTCATAACCAGAGCTTAATTTACATATTTTTCATCATTTTACTTTTATTTTCAAATTTTAATTTTTTCTTCCATTATTAGATAATATAATTAACAACAACAAAAGAACCCACAACCAATCTTACAAAATGCAAGTGTGCATCAACATGTATCTATTCCACCTACACTTAAGATGAGCCAGTATGCAATGACGTCCCAAAAGGCATTGGGGACTGGTTAGTATGTGACAAAGGAGGATATGATGGATTTGATCAACCAGATAAAGAGGTAGGTGACCAGGCTTGCAGAATAGATTTTACCCCACCATACCTAACGTATGTGAGAAGGCAATCATACCTTGCGGGGTACATTGAACACTTACTGCAGTTCCCTAAGTATAACGGAGAGAAATGGAATATGGGAGAACATATTGCATGATTTGAAGAGTCGATGTCCCCGTGGTTGGGAGTTGATGAAATGAGTAATCACAATATTTTGTTGAGAGAGTTTAACAAGACACTGACTGACGACGCCTTTAGTTAGTACTGCAATATGGAGAAAGGGTCAGTTCGAGACTGGGATTATATGAAATTACAGTTTTAAAAAATATTATTTTATGTTCAGAAGAAGGTGTCGATTATAGAGTTGATGAAAATTAAGCAAATGTCGAATGAAGAATTGTCTGATTATGTTGACAGGTTTCGGGCTTAGGCTTAGAAGTGTTTAGAGCCCAATGAAGAAAGGAATTTGGTGAGTATTTGCAATAACGGTGCCAGTGACACCTTCAAGCCCCACTTGAACATGAAGTCTTGTGATTCATATGCAACGCTTTCCACCTTTGTACAGGATATAAGAGGAATTGTGGCGGTGCCCGTGAACCATCTGACTACTACTTGGAAGGGCAAGAGGACCACGACTGTGACAAATTCCCAGCAAAAGGCATAAGGGGGAAAGAAGGAGAGGACAGAGAAGGACATCAATGGCAAAAAGGAGAAGCCAGGTGGTAAGTATTCGAAATTGCCGATTCCAGGGCCAATTACATGTAGTGAAAAAGCATTAAGGAATATACTTGATCAATAGATAGAACATGGAGTGGTAAAGCCTCCGAGAGCCAGATTTCTGATAACAGTGGAGATGAAGAAAAGCCCGAATTTTTGTTTGTACCATAAATATATAGGGCACCCCGCTATGAATTGTTACAGCTTGCAAAAGATCTATCATGAGAAGCTGACAGCAGGGGAGGTTGAGTTAGGGCAAGGAAACAGTGTCCATGATAAACCATTGCCCAGTCATAAAGGTAAGGAAACATGTAATACCATTGTTCATGTTGATGTATCGGGAGCTGGAGAAGCTGTGATGGTAGAGAATTTGGAAATACCGAAAGAGATGGAGGTTTTTGAGCCGGGGATGCAAGTGACGACATTAATGAATGGAGTGAAGTTTTAAAGTTTTTTTTGATCAGATTAGGTTGTCCAAAGAGGTGAGGATTGAGGCAACTAAGGCAATAATCAAGGCTGTTGAGGCACATAAGACGTGCATGACAGCAAATACAACTTTTGTCAGAATCATAGAGAAAGAAGAGGGCCAGATTTCCTTTTCTAAGGCAGACAGAGAGGTTAAGTATCTGCATTACCGTTGTATGTGACGACGGTTATCAATGACATGGAAGTAAGAATGGCGTTCATCGACAGTGGGATGTCTGTGAACATCATGCCTTATAGCGTTTTCAAATCATTAGGGTTGTTAGACAAGAAGCTCATCAAAGAGAAATCAAGCATCATAGGGTTCACTAACCAGTGCATTAAGACCCTTGTGAAAGTAGAATGCACACAAGGCAATCACATTTGATGTGATATATCATATGCTTTGTAATTTTATTCATTTATTAATAAAATAATTCATTTATTTAAAGACATTTTTATTATCCATATTTTGCTGTTGTAGTAATTGTGATAAACCCATAGTTTTTGAGCAATATTTTTAGAATCATGATGATGATCATACTAATGAGATCTAAATTCAAGATAGCTAAAAACTAAAATTATTCCTAATCGCGGGATCACTAAAATGGGGATTAGTGAATTTAAATAGATTAGTACATACTATACTTGCTTTTATGAAGAGAATGATTGATCTCATAATCATTTTTGTAGAGACATTAAAACAAGTTTGTAGGTGCTTATTAGAGAATAAGTTCACTGAACGTGACTCGCTAAAAGAATACCTAATGTCAATAGGAATTCCTAATGTGATAGTAGTACAAGTGATTCTTGGACTTGAGATCATCATAGTATCTTGTGTATGATAAGTTATGCTTTGACATATCCCTTAAGACTTTTAGGGGATATCAAATGGTATGTATGAGTATAATAAGTTATATATAAAGATAGGTGGATGATTAAAAGAGAATCTATCACTTCTAATAAAAGGAAAGAATGTCCTATGCGATTCGATAAATAACAACTCAGTAGTCCTTGGCTAAGGCAGAATGAAAATTTGAAAGGAGTTTCTAATTTACATTAAATAGAGTTGTGCATTTAAGAATTGAAATGCATATGATCAAATAAAATAAAACTTGATAGTAAATCCATGTCTTATATTTGATTGTGAAATTGAATGGTAGAAGTAAAGAGTTGTATGGTAAAATGATTAAATATTGAAATCTATATTATTTGAAAATTTGTTAATCGTTAAAGGGACTTACCTTTACTGTGAAATAAATATTATTTATTTAAATGAATTAAATATTTTAATTTATTTATTTAAATAAGATTAGAATTGTTCTAATTGATTTATTCTATAATCGATTTAATATGGAGAACCTAAATGGTCACACCGTAAAAAAAATAAAAAAATATTTAAGAAGTAAATGACATAATCGTAATAATAAATTTAGTATATTTAATTTATACTATAGTAATAGAATAAATTAAATAGTTTAATATTTATTATTCAGTATTTTAAAAATATTAATTATAAATTAATAAGAGGAGTTTTATTATTATTATTATTATTATTATTATTATTATTATTGTTGTTGTTGTTGTTGTTGTTGTTGTTGTTGTTGTTGATCATTGCATGTTTAATTTGATGATAAGAATTAAGCTGATGAAGGCAGTCAATAGCAGGAATGTAAAGTCCTTTGATGGCACATAATGTACAAGGACTTAGTTAGATAAGATCAAAGGTGTTAGGTTGATCTTTTGAATATAAATGTATTGAGTTGTGAAGTCTTTTGATTGTTTATGATGTACAAGGACTTAGTTAGAAAAGATCAAATCTGTTAGGTTGATCGTATGTTATATCTGTTTAGTCAAACTGATCATAGAATATACTCTACGACTCCAAGCAAAGAAGACTCAACGATTCTGTCTGTTTGTAGAGTGGACTATACGACTTCGCGCAAAGAAGACTCAACGATTTGGTACGTTCGTAGAATGTACTCTACGACTTCACTCAAAGAAGACTGGACGACTAAGACCGCTCGTAGAATGGACTCTACGATCCCATTCCAAGAAAACTCTACGACCAAAGAAGAAGCCCAAGCGTAGAACGGACTCTATGACCAACAGAGTAGCCGTAAAGTAAAACTCTACTTTTTCGAGAAAAATTGTCTTATCACTGAGCAGTCACTGAAGCAAGGGGAATTGTAGAGTTAAGTAAAAGCAAGAGACCTTTTAAGCAACACTACGATCTAAACCTAAATCATCGTTTGACTCTTCTCCTGTACTAAGACAGAAGCAACTTCGTTGACAAGAACAATTTGCATTGATGTGACAGAAGAGCTTCTGCTGAAAGCTCAAAGTCATAAATATCAGGGGACTGACCCAAGCGCACTATGCAACAGAGAGAAGACTTTCAAGGCAGTAAAGTCAGAGGACTGTGTCCTATCAGTCCTATAGTATGGAAGGACCAAACGACTCTATGAAAATTGGTAAAAACCTACGACTGACATGTCTGTCCCCAAGAAAAAAGGAAAACACCTTCCATGGACTAAAATAGCAGATAAATTAATACCTCATCAGGGCATTAATGAGCTAAATGAATATAATATTCAACAGCTCTACATTGTGAGGTAACGGGCAGAAACTGAAGCTAAGGGCAAACATTCCAACAGGAAGAAAATAGAAGCTCTCATATAAAGCGCCCAGATCTGAAGAAAAAATAAGGAATTTTTACACAAAAAAGAAAGAAATACGCAAGAGTTAAAAGAGATCAAACCAAAAAGAATCTTGCATCGCTACTGAGTTCTTCAGAAACTTATGCTAAACGCAACTCAGTAGCACACCCAAATCTACACTACTCAAGAAGAGTTCTTAGTGAACTAGAGTATCTAAGTCTGTTAGACTTACATAGTTCTTAGTGAACTAGAGTTCCAAGACTGCTGGTCTTGAAGGAATCTTAGTGATTCAGAAATTGTAAAAGTATCGTTAGTGAATTTGCTGCTTGAAGAGCAGATAAGTGGAGTAGGAGTCTTGTGAACTCTGAACCACTTAAAACCTGGTATCTTTCATCTTGTGTCTTTTAACTACTATATCTACTATATAATTACTTGTTGAATTATTATTTTAACAAATCAAGAAGGGGTAACTAAATCATATTCCGTTGTGCTAAACAAATTAATTAAGAATTCATTATCTCTTAAAAATAAAGTAAGAAAAAGAAAAAGTTTTAAAGTATCTATTTAACCCCCCATTCTAGATATCTTTTGTGTCATTGGGAACTAACAATTGGTATCAGAGTTGGTTCTCATATTTGAAGCCTTACAAGCTTGAGTAGACCTAATGGCACACAACAAGAACGGATCAGAACTCGGTGGAGGTAACAAACCACCAATGTGTAATAAAGAAAAATTTGCTAACTGGAAAGTTCGTATGCAGGCTTACATGGATGCAATAGACGATGAGCTATTCGAGATAGTACTCAATGGGCCATTCATACCAATGAAGCTTTCCTTAACAATTGAAGATCCAGACAAGCTAGTAGCAAAGAAAAGAGAAGAATGGACCAACAACGAAAAGAAGGATGTTCAAAGAGATAAAAAGACCAAAAACATCCTATTTCAATCTTTAGATGATGAGCTGTTCGAAAACGTTGTCAACTGTAAAACAGCTCAAGAAGTCTAGCAGACTCTGCTGATCATGCACGAAGGAACAGAGGAAGTCAGAGAGAATAAACAATCACTGCTTATTCAACAGTATGAAATGTTCACCCACATTTCAGGGGAGAACATTATAAACACCTATGAGAGATTCAACATGCTACTAAATTCTCTCAGATCATTTGAAAAAGTCTATCCAAACAGAGATCTCATCATCAAATTCATGAGATCCTTGCCAGGTAAATGGGATGCCAAAACCACAGCCATCAGGGAGTCAAAGAACCTGGACGAGATAACTGTACAACAGCTCTATGAAAATCTTATCACCTACGAGCTGGAGCTGAATCAGAGGGCAGAGACCCTATCTGAGGGAAGAAAGAAGGAGAAGGACATTGCTCTTAAAGTTTCAACTTCAGCTCACAGAAGCAATCTCAAGGATAATTCTGATTCTGATAATGATGAATCAAATGATGATGAAGGTGCTGCCATGCTAGTCAGACAATTCAAAAGATTTATCAACAGGAACAGACCTCAGAAGTTCAGAAGCAACAACAGCAAAGAACCAACAAGTGACCTTTGCTACAACTGCAAAAAGCTAGGTCATTTCATTGCTAAGTGCCCTAAACCCTTAAAAGAAGAGCTGAGGAGGGATAAAACAAAAACAAATCCAAAAAGAGAATTCAAGAGCTTCCACAATCAAAAGAAGAAAGACAAAAGCTTCATAGCTGAAGGCTCCTGGAGTGACTCAGAAGAAGAACTAAACTCTGAGTCAAGTGACGATGAAGAGCCATAGAAGGCCAACCTATGTTTAATGACAAACGAGGAAGGACACAGCAAAGAGAAATTAAACATAGATGAGGTATTTGACTTTTACTCTCCTGAATTAAGCATTGATGATCTTAGAGAAGGCATGCATGACTTAATGGTAGAACTACACAAATATATGAAGATGTTTAGAAGGTTATCTAAAGATTACTCTCATCTAAAAGAAGATAAAGAGCAAATTAGCATAGAATTAGAAGCCACACTTCAAACTGCTAAACTTCATTCTAGTCTTGAGACTGAGAATGAAAAGTTAAATAGGAAAATTGAATTAAGCACTCAGAAAGAGTCTTCACTAGTATCTAAAATTCAGGAACTAGAAAAGACAATTTCCATATGGAACAATTCAAGTTTGTCTATGGACACCATGATCTCAAGCCAAAGAAATGTGGCTGACAGATCAGGATTAAGTTTTGAGAATTCTCTCTCAGAGCCTAATATGGAGAATTCAAAGGAAATAAATGAAAGCAAATCCTTTAATTCTAATAAAGGAATTGTGTTCATCAAATCCTGTGATTCAATCCCTCCCAGCTGTCCACAATCTGCTAATCCTGCTATCATATTAGTCAATAAAACTCGTACTGGTCTGGGGTTTAGAAAATTGAAAAACAAGTCAACATATGTAATTGAACCTCAAAGGATCATAAATTCTAGCAAAACTTACTCTACGAACCATCCTTATAGAAACCGTAGAATTTATTATCACTCCATGAAATATGAGAATCGTAGAGTAACATGGAAGTAGAATGTAGATCAGCTCAACCGAAGGACTTTGAGCAATTATAATTCTCACAAGACATGGACAAATAAGAATTCACATATACACATACATAATCGTCATATTAATCATAGTTATGATTTATCAGGTTATCATTATCATCAACTGCAAAAACTCAAAATCAAACAAATCTGGGTTCCAAAAGGTACTAACAAAATAGGACCCAAGCAATTGTGGGTACCAAAATGAAGATTGATTTTTTATGCAGGTAAGAGATCCATCTGGTATCTTGACAGTGGATGCTCAAGACACATGACAAGAGATAAAGCTCTTCTGACAGACTACAAGGAAAAGGATGGTCCTGCATTCATTTTTGGGGACAACAATTCAGGAAAAATCAGAGGATATGACTCAACTGGAAATGGTGCAATATCTTTCAGCAAAGTTGCTTATGTTGAAGGACTAAAGCATAACTTGTTAAGCATCAGTCAACTATGTGACAAAGGGCATCAAGTCACTTTTCTCAACAACCAATGCCAAGTCAGAGATTTGAAGACTAACTCTCTAAAGCTAGTAGGAGTTCGAGAAGAAAATGTCTACGTGGTCAATCTTGCCAAATTAAGTACAGATGAAGTAGTCTGTTTCCTTGCTAAAGCCTCTGAAGATTTGTGCTGGCTCTGGCACAGAAGATTATCTCATCTTAACTTCAAGAACATGTCAAAGCTTGCCTCCAAAGACCTAGTAAGAGGATTGCCAAAGCTTAACTTCATCAAAGAAAAACCCTACAAAGCATGTCAACTTGGAAAGTAAACAAAGATCTCTTTCCAGAGCAAGACATTCAACTCAAATGATAGAGCCCTTCATTTGCTACAAATGGATTTATTCGGGCTTATCCCAATAGCAAGCCTTGGAGGAAAGAGATATTCTTTAGTCGTCGTAGATGACTACACTAGATACACATGGGTATCCTTTCTAAGCTCTAAAGATGAAACTATTTCACATCTTATTAAGCTCTTCAAACTAATCATGAATAAAAAAGGTGATAAGATCAAGGCCATCAGAAGCGATCATGGAAGAGAGTTTGACTTTTCAGATATGGACCAGTTCTGTGAAGAAAATGGAATCATTCACAACTTCTCAGCCCCAAGGACTCCTCAACAAAATGGAGTAGCAGAAAGAAAGAATAGGACTCTGATTGAAGCTGGAAGAACTTTTCTTGGAACAGCCTATCTTCCTGAATATTTTTTGGCTGAAGCCATCAGCACGACATGCTACACTCAAAACAGATCACTCATACACTCAACATTAAAGAAGACTCCATATGAGTTATGGAAAGGAAGAAAGCCAAACATAAGCTACTTTCATGCTTTTGGCTGTCTGTGCTATGTGCTCAACCATGGCAAGAAGCATCTAACTAAATTCCAGCCAAAGTCAGATGAATGAATATTCCTTGGTTATGCAATGGATAACAGAGCATTCAGAGTATTCAACAAGGAATCCTTAACTGTTGAAATCTTTATCCATGTCACATTCGATAAATCAGATCCTGAAAAGAAAAGATCAACTCATAACGATTCATCAGATATAAGCTCAATGATCAAAGAACTCAAGATCGTAGAGTCTGACTCTATGATCATGGAACCAACAACAGAAATCATTGAGCAAGTAGAGAAAATCGTAGAGCGCACCACACCAGACATTGAAACTCTACGATCAGGACAAGAAGTTGATTTGGAGGAACTCAGACAAGAAGGCACCAGAACAGATGTTCCTAGCAGAATAAAGTGGACTAAGGATCACACTCAAGATCTAATAATTGGAAATCCAGATGCCAGAATCAAGACAAGAGCTGCAACTTCAAATGAATGCTTCTACCTAAGCTTTCTCTCAAAAGTGGAACCCAAGAAGATCGAAGAAGCCTTAGGAGACTCAAGTTGGATAGAGGCCATGCAAGAGGAGCTAAATCAATTTGAAAGAAGCAAAGTATGGAGATTAGTTGTCAGACCTCAGCATAAACCAGTCATTGGCACAAAATGGGTCTTTAGGAACAAAATGGATGAAAATGGTGCGATTACAAGGAACAAAGCTAGATTAGTGGCCAAAGGCTATTCTCAAGAGGAAGGAATTGACTACGATGAAACCTATGTTCCAGTAGCCAGATTGGAAGCCATAAGGATCTTCCTTGCCCATGCTGCACACATGAAGGTCAAAGTCTTCCAAATGGATGTCAAGAGTGCATTTCTGAATGGAAAACTTCAAGAAGAAGTCTTCTACGTGGAACAACCTCCAAGTTTTATCAATCCAACTTTTTCAAATTATGTTTATAAATTAGATAAAACATTATATGGTCTAAAATAAGCTCCCAGAGCATGGTATGAAACCTTAACTAACTTTCTTATTGAAAAAGGATTCACTAGGGGAAGAGTAGATACTACTATATTTTTAAGAAAACATAAGGATAAAACACTGCTAGTTCAGATCTATGTGGATGATATTATTTTTGATTCTTTGGATGAAAAACTGTGTGAAAGGTTTGCCAAGCTTATGCAGATCAAGTTTGAAATGAGCATGATGGGAGAACTCAACTTCTTCCTTGGACTTCAAGTAAAGTAGACTGATGAAGGCATCTTCATAAACCAAGCTAAATACATCAAAGACTTATTAAAGAAGTATGACATGGAATCTGCAACTGACATGAAAACTCCTATGCCTCCTGCCACTAAGCTTGACAAAGATGAGAATGGTAAAAACACTGATATCACTCAGTACAGAGGTATGATAGGGTCACTCTTATACCTAACTGCTAGCTGGCTAGACATAATGTTTGCTACATGTATATGTGCTAGATTTTAGGCTAACCCTAAAGAGTCTCATCTAATGGCTGTAAAAAGAATTTTCAAATACCTTAAAGGAACTCAAAATTTGGGATTATGGTATCCCAAGGAGTCTTCCTTTAATCTAATAGGATATTCAGATGCTGACTATGCAGGATGCAAAATAGACAGAAAAAGTACAAGTGGAACTTGCCAGATGCTTGGCAGTAGACTTGTATGTTGGTTAAGTAAGAAGTAAAACTTAATATCTACATCAACTACAGAAGCTGAATATATAGCCATAGGTAGTTGTTGTGCACACATCCTATTGATGAAGACTCAGCTTGCTGATTATGGGTTAGAGCTTAAATCTATTCCTATATATTGTGATAATACAAGTGCAATTGCTATAACACATAACCCTATCATGCATTAAAGAACTAAGCACATAGATATAAGATATCATTTCATTAGGGATCACTTACAAAACGGTAATATATCACTTCACTATATCCCAACTGAAGATCAACTAGCAGATGTGTTTACAAAACCTTTAGATGAATCAAGATTTAATAAACTAATAAGTGAGTTAGGAATGCTAAATCTAGACTCTTGATATATATATATATATATACACACTCCATGTTTTGGAAGCTACTAACTTTGCAGGAAGAAAAGTGTTCAAGGAAGTAAGTAAAGGACAAGTTCGTAAAACTCACTCAACGATCACCAAGCCGAGGATCGTAGAGTATGCTTAAGGTCGTAGAGCCCACTCAACGATCGACAAACCAAGAATCGTAGAGTACACTACAAACCATAGAGCTCACTCAACGGTTGTCAAGCTAAGGATCGTAGAGTACTCGCCAATCGTAAAGCTAACTCAACGACCATCAATACAAAGGATGGAAATGTCAAGAAGGACTGTAAAGCTCAGGGGGAGACTAAGGGCAAAATGGTCATCAACCAACTAAAAGTGCTTCTATCAAAACTTGACACGCATCTCAGCAAACATAGAGGGAAGTTTTAAATATTTTGAAAACTGCGCGTCGTTCATTATTCTTCAAAAATCAAAAACCTAAACCTCTCTCTCTCTCTCTCTCTTGAAAATCCAAAACCCTAAAATTTTAATACTCAGTTAAATCCATTCTTCTTGTTTCAGAAAATCAATCCAATGGCTCCTGCTTAAGTCATTTCTGGAAACGAGCTCAACTTCGAAGCATTCACGACAACAGATAAACAGTTCATAAGGATAATCTAGTTACTAGAAAGGGTCGGCCTTCGAGAAGCTCTGGGAACAAATACGAGGATTCTAACAAAGCTAGTCCGAGAGTTCTATACAAATGGATCCTATGCAAATGGAACCCTAACCACCATGGTTAAAGGGGTTCAGCTCAACCTCACCTCTGAAGAGATAAACCTAGCCCTAGGTTTCAAGCATGAGGGTCTCACGACTCTCAATATGGTGAGCACAGAAGAGGGTCTGAGAAGAATGCACCACAAAAAGAATCCGGAGTTGAAAGGATTGAAGAAGAAGGAATTTCTCCAGAAATATGAATTTTTGGCGGACATCATTGGAAAATGTCTCCTCTGTAAAGATTCTGCCCACGACTTTGTCAGCGAGCTCCAACTGAAAATAATGACAGCCATAGTAAAGAAGATGAATATCAACTGTGGCTCATATTAGTTGAATGGATTGGGAATTGGATCCAAAATGTAGAGAAGGCGAAGGGTACCAGGAAAATGCCCTATGGGAGATTTATCAGCATTCTCCTTCAATCTATTTTGGGGGACAAAATTGAGCACGATGAAGGAGAAGTCCTCAATGCCACTAAAGGGATGACTCAAAGATTGTTCGAAAACTGGAAAAGAAACCCAGTTGAAAATAGAAAGCTATCCTGGTCTGGAGATAGTGAAGGAACACAGAGTAGTGCAGGGCCCTCACTGTTAAAGAACTTACCTGCAGAAGAAGAATCACATGAGGTCAGCAAGCAATCTCCTGGTCTCATCAGAAAGAGGAAAGGAAAGAAAGCTCTTGAGATTGAAGAACCTAAAGGCTCATCAAATGAGGCCCTTAATGCTGCTCCTGAAGAGAAGGGTCTCTTAAAGGATGAAGATTCAGATCTGCAAAGAGAAACTCGCAGCAAGTATAAGGCTGAGGAGGCCACTTCAAAAGAGCCAAGGAGAAAGAGAAGAAGGCTAGTAAAATTAGCTCAAAAAGGTTAAGTAGCTGAGGGGGAGCTACATCAAAAATCTAACAATGATCTAGCCGAGGGGGAGCCATCAGTAGTTCCTGAGCCAACAGCTGCTCAGATTGAGGGGGAGGATCAGGAAGACATTTCAATCCCTTTAGCCACAATGAATACTGATGAAGAGGATGACATCGAAATAGTGGCAATCGAAAGAAATGAACAAAGGCATCTTAACTATAACTGCCTGCTGAAGTTCTTGCCACTGATGTCATTCCACCGAGCCTTGGTGTACAACACATGGGATCAACTATTTTGGACCTACAAAGCATATCCCAATGTGGTGATTCTGGCTCAAGGCTACCCTCACAACCTACATTTTGCCCAAAAGCTGATCTCAAACAACTCATTTTCATCTTCAATAGGGCAAAAGGTACACTTCATCCCTCTCACATTTATACAAAATCATACACCTGCCTGGACCTTTAATCGTTTTGAGGAGCTGTCTAACGTAAGCACTCGAACAAGCTCTACGTCCACCACTACCCTAGTCGTAGAGTCCTCACACTCTACGACTAGTGGTCAAGGAAGCTTAAATGATCAAGACGTAGAGTGCCCTCAAGACTCTCCTCAAACCCCACCTTCAACTTACTCAATGCCTCCTGTGTAAGGGTTTCGACACAGTGAAAGCAGCGGAATTTAAATTTTTTTTGAAACCCTAAGACAGGATCCATGCGAAAACAGATTAATCAGAGGTTTAGATTATTTTACCGATTATCTGAGATGTTGAGAAGACGATGGAATTCTGGAACGGCTTCGAATCTTCAACGCAATCCAGCGACTACGTCTCTACGGTATCCACACGAACGATCCGCGAACCGTCACACGATCTGCAGCGAAAGGGATCTGCGGTACTAGCCACCAAGATCAGGATTTCTAACCTATTTTTCTCTCTAGCCTCTTTCTGAAAGCGGCTAGGGTTTTAGTTTTTCCTTACGTTACTTTTTTAGACTACTGATATATCATATATATAGTAGTTAATAGGAATTAACTAAAACCTAAAATAAATAGAAAAATAAAATCCGAATTTATATATATTATATTTTAATTAAGTCTTACTTAATTAATATACATATATACAAATTATCCTATTAATTTAAATTCGTAATTTTTAAATACTATCAATCATATTGACATATTTAAAATACTTACAATTTAAATTAATTCCCTTTTAATTACGTTCTAAGTGTGTGACCCTATAGGTTATTATTATGTTGGTAATAATTTTAAAATCATATTATAAAATTATAAACAGTGAGCGGCATCTAGTAATGCATCACTGCTACCCAAATAATAATAAGATCGGTGATTCGATACAACCTTTTCGTGACCAATGTTTCAATGTAATTTAATCCTTTTAACCTTATATCCTAGATTAAACTCGAGGCATGGAATGTGTCATACTCTTCATAATTTAATCTGAGTTTTCTTGATCAATGAGTAGACTATATGAAACAAATCAATATTTGAGCATGGCCATGCATTTCATAGTCCTACTCAATCAAGAGGCCTATGGATATCACCCCTAATATATAGGAGGGTTAAATTCCATCTAGATCACTCATATTCCTCACACGATTCATGATGTACCCAATAATCACCTTTATTGTCCACCCTATTAAAGGTGACATTTGATGATATCAAAGTACACAAATTCTCGTGTAATAATATAATGACTTCAGGTCGGAGGATCATTACATCATTGTCACTATAAGAATTTCTTATGACACTTTGCATAATGCTCCATGTAGAATTCTCATGGTGGGTCAGTCCAGTACATTGTTCTCTAACATGTACCTATGCATTGACTCAAATATCTCATATATTTATGACCAATGAGATTTGGCCATCAGTCAATCCACATACTAGTCTCAATGCATCGTTGTTGTCCCATTAACAATGATACTCGACTAGGGACATTTAAGAGCAATGATACTAATTATAATTATATAATCTCATGTTCAAGTCACATACTTAAAGCTATATAATTCGTATCATTATTCTAAGGGCTTTTATTATGTTAACATTTATATAACGCAGTAAATGAAATCATAATAAAATAATCTATTTATTCAATCAAATATAATATCAAAAATGTTAAGCAATTACATCAAATAATTAGCCTCTAGGGCATAAACTCTAACAATCTCCCACTTGCACTAGAGCCAATCACTCATGTATCTAATACCCATGGAACTAGTGTGACCTTCGTGCTTCTGCTGCGACAAAGCCTTGGTCAGTGGATCTGCAACATTATTATCTGTTGGCACTCTGCATATATGTACATCTCCTCTATTAATGATTTCACGGATGAGATGGTACCGCCTAAGTATATGCTTGGATCGTTGGTGAGATCTGGGTTCCTTAGCCTGTGCAATGGCTCCATCATTATCACAGTATAACTCAACTGGATCAACAATGGTTGGAACAACACCAAGTTCAGTGACGAACTTTTTAATCCATACAGCCTCCTTGGCTGCACTAGAAGCAGCAATATACTCAGCCTCTGTTGTAGAATCGGCTACTGTCTCTTGCTTCGAACTTTTCCAGCTAACAGCACCACCATTAACGCAAAACACAAAACCTGACTGAGACTTATAGTCATCACTGTCAGTCTGGAAACTAGCATCTGTGTAACCCTTTACTGCCAGTTTATCTTCACCTCCATATACCAAGAATGAATCCTTAGTCCTTTTCAGGTACTTGAGGATATTCTTGACTGCTGTCCAGTGACCTTCACCTGGATTCGACTGGTATCTGCTCGTCATGCTCAAAGCATACGAAACATCCGGACGAGTACATATCATTGCGTACATGATAGATCCAATTGCCGAAGCATAAGGGATCTTTCTCATACGCTCCTCATCATCTTGTGATTTAGGACATTGGGCCTTAGAGATCTTTACACCATGAGTCATGGGTAAGTGTCCTCTTTTTGCCTCTTGCATGCTGAACCGTTTCAGCACTTTATCAATATATGTACTTTGACTTAGGCCGAGCATTTTTCTCGATCTATCTCGATAGATCTTGATACCTAAAATGTAGGTTGCATCGCCCAAATCTTTCATGGAGAAACATTTTCCTAACCATGTTTTTACAGCCTGTAAGGAAGGAACGTCATTCCCAATAATTAATATGTCGTCTACATATAATACCAGGAATACAATCTGACTCCCACTAACCTTCTTATATACACAAGGTTCATCTTCATTTTTTATAAAGCCAAACTCTTTGACTGCTTCATCAAATCGAAGATTCCAACTCCGAGAGGCTTGCTTCAATCCATAAATGGATCGCTGCAGCTTACATACCTTTCTAGCATCCTTTGGAGTGACAAAACCCTCAGGTTGTGTCATGTACACATCCTCAAGGAGATTTCCATTAAGGAAAGCAGTTTTGACATCCATCTGCCAGATTTCGTAATCATAAAAGGCTGCAATAGCAAGTAAGATCCTGATGGATTTAACCATTGCCACTGGAGAGAAGGTTTCATCATAGTCAACACCTTGAACTTGTTTGAAACCTTTTGCTACCAGTCGGCCTTTATAGGTTTGTACATTACCATCCATGTCGGTTTTCTTCTTGAAAACCCATTTGCACCCGATTGGTTTTACCCCTTCGGGTGGATCAACCAAAGTCCATACTTGGTTAGTATACATGGAGTCCATCTCAGATTTCATGGCTTCAAGCCATCTCTCAGAATCTGGTCCATTCATAGCTTCTTGGTAGGAAGCAGGCTCATCCTGATCTATGAGCATCACATCGCCGTTTTGAGTCACAAGAAATCCATAATATCTCTCAGGCTCTTGGCGTGTCCTACTAGATCTACGAATGGCTTGTGTAATTTGAGCAGGTTCACTTTCCACAATATCTTGTGGTTCCTGCTCATGTTCCAACTCAGGTTCAATGATATTTTGTGGTTCACGAATTTCTTCGAGTTCTACTTTCCTCCCACTGTTTCCTTTAGAGACAAATTCTCTTTCTAGAAAAATACCAGTTCGAGCAACAACCACTTTGTTCTCAGAAGGTTTGTAGAAATAATACCCTTTTGTTTCCTTAGGGTATCCCACAAAATTACATTTGTCAGATTTTGGTCCGAGCTTGTCAGAAGCCAGACGTTTTACAAACGCCTCGCAACCCCAAATCTTCATGAACGACATACTAGGACGTTTCCCAGTCCACATCTCATATGGTGTCTTTTGAACCGTCTTTGTAGGAACACGGTTAAGTGTGAATGCAGCTGTCTCTAGGGCATGACCCCAGAAGCTTATTGGAAGATATGCATGACTCATCATTGATCGTACCATGTCCAACAAGGTGCGATTTCTCCTCTCAGACACACCATTCCATTGTGGTGTTCCAGGTGGAGTGAGTTGTGATATAATACCACACTCCTTTAGAAGGTCATCAAAATCTTGGCTTAAGTATTCACCACCTCGATCGGATCGAAGGGCTTTTATGCTTTTGCCAAATTGGTTTTGAACTTCATTCTTGAATTCCTTGAACTTTTCTAAGGATTCGGATTTGTGTCTCATAAGATACACATATCCATATCTACTAAAGTCATCAGTAAATGTAATGAAGTAATAGAACCTACCTCTTGCTAATGAACTCATGGGTCCACATACATCACTATGTATAAGTCCCAATATATCACTAGCCCGTTCACTGTGACCAGTGAAAGGGGCTTTAGTCATCTTACCTAATAAACAAGACTCACATTTCTCATATGATTCAAAATCAAATGAATCCAAAAACCCATCTTTATGGAGTTTGGATATGCGTTTCTCATTAATATGGCCTAAACGACAGTGCCAGAGATATGTCGGATTTGAATCATTTGATTTAAATCGTTTTGTATTTATGTTATAGATAGGCATCTCTAAAGCAAGAATATAAAGACCATTAAACAATTGTGCAACACCATAACATATTTCATTTAAGTAAAACGAACAACTGTTGTTCTTTATTAAAAACGAAAAACCTTTCTTGTCCAAACAAGAAACAGAAATAATGTTTTTGCTCATAGCAGGCACAAAATAACAATCCTCTAATTCTAATACTAGCCCAGTGGGCAAAGATAAATGATAAGTTCCTACGGCTAGTGCAGCAACTTTTGCTCCATTCCCAACTCGTAGGTCAACCTCTCCTTTCGCCAAAGTCCTACTCCTTCGGAGTTCCTGCACATTAACACAAATGTGAGAACCACATCCAGTATCTAATACCCATGATGTAGAAGTAGACAAATTGACTTCTATAACATATATACCTGAATCAGAAGTCGTACTTCCTTTCTTTTTCTTCAGTTCTTCCAGATATGCATGACAATTCCTCTTCCAGTGTCCAGGTTTTCCACAGAAGTGACAATCACCTTCTTTAGCTACCCCACCTTTAGGTTTTAAAGCCTGTTTGTTTTTGAAATTGGGTTTGGCACCAGATTTAGATCCTATCTTCTTCTTGCCTTTCCCTTTTCCCTTAGCATTCCCCTTTTGCACCATCATTATGGGATCGGGTCCTGCCTTTTTCATGTTGTTCTCGGCAGTTCTTAACATGCTCAACAACTCAGTAAGTGGTTTCGTAATTTCATTCATGAGATAATTCATGACAAATTGCGAGTAGCTGCTGTTCAAAGATTGCAAAACTAGATCAGTTTGGGCTTCCGCAGTAATCGGAAAACCCAACCTAGCAAGGTACTCAATATACCCAATCATTTTCAGAACATGTGGACCAACTGGATCACGTTCACCCATCTTGCAGTGATACAACGCCTTGCTTGTATCATACCTCTCCTGTCGAGCATGCCCTGCGAACAATTTCTTGAGATGCTCGATCATCTCATAAGCATCCATTAACTCATGTTGCTTCTGAAGCTCAGAGTTCATAGTTGCTAGCATGAGACAACTCACGTCTAGAGCATCATCTTGATGCTTCTTGTAAGCATTATGCTCTGCACGTGGTGCAGTGTTAGCTGGTGCTGCAGGAATGGGCCCATCAAGGACATAGAGCTTGCGCTCTTGTTTGAGGACAATCCTCAAGTTCCTATGCCAGTCTAGGAAATTAATTCCACTCAGCTTTTCCTTCTCAAGGACTGATCGTAGTGAAAGACTATTTGTGTTGTTGGTTGCCATTGATATCTACAATTTATAAGTGCAAAAATAATAAGTCAAATTGCAGAGTTTTGATATTATGTAATTGATAATAGTACATTCCAAATATACCTCCCACTATTTTAATCAAATTAATAGCCCTCACCATTAATTCGGAAAGCATTTTTTTTTTTATTAAATCTTTCTAGTGAGCTAAGATCCATATTTCATTACGCCTTAAGTTAGCTTTGGCTAATCTCTTAAAACATAATTATTTAGGTAGACAACCATTTGTCAATTATATCATATATAACTCTTAGATAGTTTGGTGAACAACATTTGTTCTAGTCCATCTAATGGTACATGCCAAACTCTATGCCTCTAAGTCCACAATCCTATTGAGATAACTTAGTTAAGTCGGGCCCAATGCTTTTAACATTTTGGATATCACAATTATCCTATCGCATCTTACCAAGATAAATGGGGTACTTTGCTTTGGCAAACCTACATTCATTGATCAAGGTCTTGATGAGTGTCATTCATTGGAAGGCATCTGATTTAGACTTAATAATTTTATGAGGGATTTTATTAATTAATTTAGATCTCACCAATTTTAATCTTATTAAGCATGCACGTTATTTATCATAGTATATCGTATACAAGCATAAATAAAGTGCAAAAATTAAACGTGTCACAGTTATGGCCCAACCCTATGTCAATCCTTTCAAGCTAATGAAAAGATTGAAGGTCAGTCTATGGTGGTAAAAGGTCTTCAAAATAGTAGCTTCGTTGGACCTTCCTCGTTCACGTGTGTCTCCTCTCCATCGTCATCTTGTCTTCTTGATTACACTCGTACATTACATGTTATAAAGAAACCTCGAGTTACATTCGAGGGGATTTAGATGAGAAGAGAATATTACATCAGAATATAGAAAGGCACGACATGCAAGCCGTATTTCAAAAAACCAAAAACCACTAATCCTATGGGGTCAAAAGAGCCATAACTGTGCACCATGCATATCACAATAAGCACATAACACAATTTATTTCATTTAAAGAATATTATAAAAAAAATATTTGGGGTCACGACCATCGTGCGCTACGGCGGGGGGGTCCAAGGGGGGGACTCCCCCCCTGGCGGTGGTCTCGCTGACCGGTCAGCGAGCGGGGTCGGGGGCAGCGCCCCTGGAATTTTTTATTTTTATTTTTTTAAAACTACAATCTGTATATGAATCTCTGAAACAATTTCAGAATCATATACAATCCACCATAGTAACAATACACCCAGAACATATCATATATGTCCAAGTTCGATTAATCATATTAAATCGAATCTTCATGCTTCTAATCCAATTAGAACAGAAGACGTACTGTTATTCCACCTTGTAGGATACGATTAACAGAAATCATATACATGCATATATATTACAGATTTCCAGAATAACCATACATGCAGAATATCATATATTCAATTTCAGATCCGTAAACATGCATATATATTATAGATTTCCAGAATACCCAAACATGCAGAATATCATATATTCAATTTCAGATCGGTAAACATGCATCATCATACATCATATATATCGAATACAATAGAACACGTAATCTGAATCAATCGTTTCGCAAGTAGCTCTGATACCACTGTAAGGGTTTCGACACAGTGAAAGCAGCGGAATTTAAATTTTTTTTGAAACCCTAAGACAGGATCCATGCGAAAACAGATTAATCAGAGGTTTAGATTATTTTACCGATTATCTGAGATGTTGAGAAGACGATGGAATTCTGGAACGGCTTCGAATCTTCAACGCAATCCAGCGACTACGTCTCTACGGTATCCACACGAACGATCCGCGAACCGTCACACGATCTGCAGCGAAAGGGATCTGCGGTACTAGCCACCAAGATCAGGATTTCTAACCTATTTTTCTCTCTAGCCTCTTTCTGAAAGCGGCTAGGGTTTTAGTTTTTCCTTACGTTACTTTTTTAGACTACTGATATATCATATATATAGTAGTTAATAGGAATTAACTAAAACCTAAAATAAATAGAAAAATAAAATCCGAATTTATATATATTATATTTTAATTAAGTCTTACTTAATTAATATACATATATACAAATTATCCTATTAATTTAAATTCGTAATTTTTAAATACTATCAATCATATTGACATATTTAAAATACTTACAATTTAAATTAATTCCCTTTTAATTACGTTCTAAGTGTGTGACCCTATAGGTTATTATTATGTTGGTAATAATTTTAAAATCATATTATAAAATTATAAACAGTGAGCGGCATCTAGTAATGCATCACTGCTACCCAAATAATAATAAGATCGGTGATTCGATACAACCTTTTCGTGACCAATGTTTCAATGTAATTTAATCCTTTTAACCTTATATCCTAGATTAAACTCGAGGCATGGAATGTGTCATACTCTTCATAATTTAATCTGAGTTTTCTTGATCAATGAGTAGACTATATGAAACAAATCAATATTTGAGCATGGCCATGCATTTCATAGTCCTACTCAATCAAGAGGCCTATGGATATCACCCCTAATATATAGGAGGGTTAAATTCCATCTAGATCACTCATATTCCTCACACGATTCATGATGTACCCAATAATCACCTTTATTGTCCACCCTATTAAAGGTGACATTTGATGATATCAAAGTACACAAATTCTCGTGTAATAATATAATGACTTCAGGTCGGAGGATCATTACATCATTGTCACTATAAGAATTTCTTATGACACTTTGCATAATGCTCCATGTAGAATTCTCATGGTGGGTCAGTCCAGTACATTGTTCTCTAACATGTACCTATGCATTGACTCAAATATCTCATATATTTATGACCAATGAGATTTGGCCATCAGTCAATCCACATACTAGTCTCAATGCATCGTTGTTGTCCCATTAACAATGATACTCGACTAGGGACATTTAAGAGCAATGATACTAATTATAATTATATAATCTCATGTTCAAGTCACATACTTAAAGCTATATAATTCGTATCATTATTCTAAGGGCTTTTATTATGTTAACATTTATATAACGCAGTAAATGAAATCATAATAAAATAATCTATTTATTCAATCAAATATAATATCAAAAATGTTAAGCAATTACATCAAATAATTAGCCTCTAGGGCATAAACTCTAACATCCTGCTCAACCTTTCCGACCTCCAAGATATCTCCTGGCACTCGAAGACATTCCCTCCACCTCTGGTCAAGAATACTTTCACATTCCAAGCTCAACAACTGACCAGGGGCAAACAACTCAACTCCTTCAATAAATTATGGACAAGATATCTCTGCTTCCCACTATTGAGGGATTAACTGAATTGACAAGCTATATGCACACAAAGATACAAAAAGACCTGACATCTAAGTCCCACAACACTCAACGGAGAATAGACAATGTTGTTACTGCTGCCAACGAACTTTCTCAAAATTTGGAAAAATAATTCTCCTCAAGGTTGAAGCAGTTAACAACAACAGTTTCTGAAAATCTCGAGAATAGGGATAAAAAGTTTTTGGAAGCAATAGAAAACCATCAGAAGTGCGTTAAAATTCTTCAAGAAACTAGTGAGAAATCTATTGCTCATCTTGCTAACCAGTTCCTCGAGTTGAAGAAATCCATCAGAGAACAAACTCAACGATCAGATACTATCAGTGGTGGAAACGAAACAAATCCTAGTTGAAGAACGACTTCAAGAACATCGCAATGATGTAGCTGCCACTCAGACTCAACTTCAAGAACTTGTTCGGGGTGTGCAACAGCTATAAGAAGAAGTGGTTAGAATTAAAGATGCCAACAAGGGGGAGAAGAAAACGAGCACAAAACATAAGAGTTTGGTTACAGAACCAACTGTAAGTCAAAGCAGAAGAAGAAGAGCACCTCAAGGGATGAGAATGGTTCAAACATCAATTTAACCTCCTAGGTTTGAACCAGTACCAACTCATCCCAGACAAGCCTCAAATGCACGAAGTCATCAGGGACAATCTTTAACTACGAGGCCATTTAGCTCACAAGAATAGCTTCAAGTTAAAGAAGAAGAAGCTTTGCAGAGGGAAGAGGAACTGAGAAAAACAGAAGAGGAAATGAGAGCATTCTTCAGGCAGAGGGAGGAAGATGAGAGAAAGCGAAGGCATGTAGACGAAAGAAGGAGACCTCCTAGTAGAAGGAGATAAGTTCTGTTTAATTTTTTTTTTTACACTCATTGTATAACTGACTACACATCAATAAATTCATATTTTTCATTAGAAAATAAGCTGCTCACTGTATGTTAGGCATTTAATTTTTCATATGCATTTTGCCAAATTAAGTTGTTCAAATTACTATCTGCTATTTATGTTGTCATCATCAAATAGGGAGAGATTGTTGATCATTGCATGTTTAATTTGATGATAAGAATTAAGCTGATGAAGGAAGTCAATAGAAAGATTGTAAAGTCCTTTTATGACACATAATGTACAAGAACTTAGTTAGATAAGATCAAAGGTGTTAGGTTGATCTTTTGAATATGAATGTATTGAGTTGTGAAGTCCTTTGATTGTTTATAATGTACAAGGACTTAGTTAGAAAAGATTAAATCTGTTAGGTTGATCGTATGTTATATCTGTTCAGTCAAACCGATCATAGAATATACTCTACGACTCCAAGCAAAGAAGACTTAACGATTTTGTCTGTTCGTAGAGTGGACTCTACGACTTCGTGCAAAGAAGACTCAACGATTTGGTACGTTTGTAGAGTGTACTCTATGACTTCACTCAAACAAGATTGGATGACTAAGACTGCTTGTAGAATATACTCTATGATCCCATTCCAAGAAAACTCTACGACCAAGGAAGAAGCCCAAGCGTAGAACGGACTCTATGACCAACAGAGTAGCCGTAAAGTAAAACTCTACTTCCTCGAGAAAAATTGTCTTATCACTGAGCAGTCATTGAAGCAAGGGAAATCGTAGAGCTAAGTAAAAGCAAGAGACCTTTTGAGCAACACTACGATGTAAACCTAAATCATCGTTTGACTCTTCTCCTGTACTAAGACAGAAGCAACTTCATTGAAAAGAACAATCTGCATAGATGTGACATAAGAGCTTCTGCCAAAAGCTCAAAGTCAGAAATATCAGGGGACTGACCCAAGCGCACTATGCAACAGAGAGAAGACTTTCAAGGTAGTAAAGTTAGAGGACTGTGTCCTATCAGTCTTATAGTATGGAAGGACCAAACGACTCTATGAAAGTTGGTAAAAACCTACGGCTGACATGTCTGTCCCCAAGGAAAAAGGGAAACACCTTCCATAGACTAAAATAGGAGATCAATTAATACCTCATCAGGGCATTAATGAGCTAAATGAATATAATATTCAACAGCTCTACATTGTGAGGTAACAGGCAGAAACTGAAGCTAAGGGCAAACATTCCAACGAAAAGAAAACAGAAGATCTCATATAAAGTGCCTAGATATGAAGAAAAAATAAGGAATTTTTACACAAAAAAGAAAGAAATACGCAAGAGTTAAAAGAGATCAAACCGAAAAGAATCTTGCATCGCTACTGAGTTCTTCAGAAACTTATACTAAACGCAACTCAGTAGCACACCCAAATCTACACTACTCAAGAAGAGTTCTTAGTGAACTAGAGTATCTAAGTCTGTTAGACTTACAGAGTTCTTAGTGAACTAGAGTTCCAAGACTGCTGGTCTTGAAGGAATCTTAGTGAATCAGAAATTATAAAAGTATCGTTAGTGGATTTGCTGCTTGAAGAGCAGATCAGTGGAGTAGGAGTCTTGTGAACTCTGAACCATTTAAAACCTGATGTCTTTCATCTTGTGTCTTTTAACTACTATATCTGCTATATAATTGCTTGTTGAATTATTACTTTAACAAATCAAGAAGGGGTAACTAAATCATATTTTGCTGTGCTAAACAAATTAATTAAGAATTCATTATCTCTTAAAATAAAGCAAGAAAAAGAAAAAGTTTTAAAGTATCTATTCAACCCCCCTTCTAGATATCTTTCGTGTCATTGGGAACTAACAATTATTATTATTAGTACTTAAATGGTTTATGAATTAACTAATAAGAGTACTCTCATATTAGTTCCTAATTGGATTGGGAGGTTAATAAAAAATCATATTCCTAAATAGTTTAGGTGAGTTGTCTATATCTATAAATAAGACGTGTTATTATGGATTAGGGTTACACACACTTTCATAAGATTTAGGAGAGTACTCACACGTTCTTTAGATCTAAGAAATTGAAAGAGAGAGAAAACTAGGGTCTACCATCATCCACTTCTTGAATCCTTATTCTTCCTTGGTGGATCACCTCTAGAGGCTAAACACTTGGGTGACTGACATTGATCAAAGGAATTTAATCGATGGAATTCGAGGAGAATGCGAAAGAATTGTAGTTGAACTTGTACTTGAGGAAGTTTTGTTGTATAAGGGTATAATTCTCTATCTCTTTCTTGTTAATTAATAATTGTGCATAAAGATCGATCCTAGTTATGGTTTGTAAAATTTTAAATTCTGATTTTATCATGCTTCTATGATGCCCCCAAATTCAAGTCCTTTGAACCTCAGGTTTTATGATCATAAAACCTGAGGTATTTTAGAGCTAAAACAAGTAATAACTACTCGTGCACTTTCTTCTTGCCTTTATCTGTCAACGTTCCTCCAGATGTTTCGTTCTTAGCTGAAATGTTAATTTTAAACAAGAATGAGCAATCAAAATGCTCAGCAAGTGTAACATTTTAAGATAAATAATTCGTATCTGAATAAGCTTTGATGAAATATTTCAACAGTGGAACAAAAACTGTGAATTGAAATAAATAACTGTTTTTCAAACTTTTGATTTAAAACACTACTGAGGGTCGTAAGACCTTGAACCTTACAGGTTAACAAGTAATACTACTGTAACCGTATTCATACAGACTATATAAGTCATGATGGTACGCAAGGGGATTAACCTTTTATACCTATGTATTGTGCACAAACATTTTGTTCTCAAATGCAAAGGATCAAAATTATAGTATTTGATAAACTTTTTCCCTTTTTACAAGGTTGTTCGTCTCAGTTTTCCAACATTCGAATTCTTACCAAAACGATTTGGTTCGATTTAGCTTTTACAGGAAGTGAAGATTTAACAATTATATATTAACAATTATCTAGTCGAAACATTTGGCTTAAAGTTACCACTACAAAAAAAGGACATTTGACAACGGTTTTTCGAGCAACGATTTATAAAATTGTTGCCAAAAATGCATGTTTAGCAACAAAACTTGTCATTCATTACAGTTTGTGAAAGGTTTTTATTTTTCGTAATGAATTTCATAGGTCGTTGCAAAATTTCATTGCTAATTCGTTGGTGGGAAAAAAAAATCCCCACTTATTTACTTTTTTCGTTGCCAATTCATTGGTAGTAAAAAATCATTTCCTACCACTTGATTTCTCCTTATCGTGGGCAACAAAAAGTTCTTGATGGACATTCGACAATATTTTTGTCGTTGCCAAAAATGAATGTTTAGCAACAAAATTTGCCATTTGTTGCAGTTTGTGAAAATTTTTCATTTTTCATAATGAATTTTATAGGTCATTGCAAAATGTTGTTGCCAATTCGTTGCAAAATTTCGCTGCCAATTCGTTGGCAGATTGTGATTCATTATATGACAAACTTAGACTATGACTAGAGTAGATATTTTGGTAATAATATTTTAAGAATGACTATTTAAAATTAGTGAATAACTTTATTCACTTACAAATAATATTGTGATAAACAAATTTATTTTACGAGAGAAAATTTTCCTTTACTAACTATAAATTGAGAATCTTTCTTCAATTTAGTGAGAGAAAAATTCCTTCATTGATGACTAAGTAATTAACTAGAGAATGTTTTAGTAAGGAAAATAATTCTTCAAAAATGTCCATTTCTCAAATAAAATCCTTCACAAATTATAAATTTGTAAATAAAAAATTAATTGCTTAATAATCAAAATTCATTGCAAATTATAATTAATTTTCAATTCAGTGATTATATATATATATATATATATATATATATATATATATATATATATTTGTATTATTATTATTATTATTATTATTATTTCAAGTAAATATAAATGTCATACTTATTTCAAACCAATTGATAAACTAATGCATAAAAGAGCTAATAAAATCGATACTCAACATATAAATAGATAATGCTCGAGTCACGATAACTATAAAATTTGTTATTATATCTTGGTCTCCTAAAGACCATAGTGCCTACAATATTTATTAACTAACATAAGAAAACTGAAAGGATAATAACGAACTTGAAGGAATAAAATATGTCATCCCAACAATGGTGATATTTCCTTCTTCAAATTATCACAAATCAAGCCAAAAAATTTCTCCAGCAGGATATCTCGCTTCCATAGGTGATAGTCCATCCTCAAATCCAATATATTTGAACTGAGATTTTAGACCCTAACAAGTTTAAAACATGTATGTAAAAGTAAATCAACCTTATCTAGAAAAGGTTATAAAAACTGTCCTGGATTTTTTTTTAAAAAATGATAATTTATACAAAAGTGAATATTATCTATGTAACATTAAAAACTAATACAAATTTTTAGTGACATAAGAGTTAATACAGAAATTTAACATAACAATAAATGGAATCAATGTAAGAAAAATATATGTGAATACAATTTTGGCATATGAAGCTCATAATTACCAATAAATCAATAAAAACGAAGCAAAATAGAATTACCGGCTATGATTACACTTAACAATCGTAAGCAAAAAGTTGGAACTAGCATGAAAGAAGAGTAACTCAGAGATACCATAACTAGTACTCCCTCGTTTCAACAGTGTATGCAGGTTGCTTGACTTTTAGGTATATCATTACATGTCAAGACATGCATTTGTCATCAACAATATGCAAATATGGATATAAAGAAAATTTTGCCTATGCAATGTCAACTTGAAAAACAAGCCAATAAAAATCATAAGATTATCAATATATGTTAAACATAGTCTTCTTCAGTAACTCAACCGAGTCTACATAACCTTACAAGAATATTATGAATTACGAGCCCAAAACAATGAATTTATCGACCTCATGATTGAGTTATGAAAAAGGAAGAGAAGAGTACTAAACATCCTGAATTAGAAAGCAAAACTAATTGAGGATTAAACTGGCAATAGAATATAGGGGAAGGAAAGTACATGTAACGACCTCGAAATTCGACACACCTTATTACCTTAAATTTTATGTTTATCAAACATTATTTTCTTAACGTCCAAATTTCGGTCCGTTAATAAATTTTTAATCACTTTAGTTAATTCTTTAATTGATGTTATAATCATCAATTATCAACTTTCCGTATAATTTTTTTTTTCACTTTTCTCAACTATTGCATTAAAATATTTGGACATTTAAAAACTTATCATCTTGATCCTAGTCCCTGGATCGTAACCTTTACTTTTCTTTCTATAACTAATATCATAATGCTCAACCTTCATAATTTAGTATTTTTCATATCCATAACACTATTCCTTGATTCAAATTTTTTAATTAAATATAAATTAATCTCTATCATAATAATCATCTTGAACAATCATAGTTCAAAATTTAACTCTATTTGTCCTATCCGGATCCAACATAAATGTACATACAAAACATCAGTATAAACTTTGCAATTTACCACATTGAATATAACAATTTCATTTACAACCTTCTACGTTGATCCATCTTTAAAAATAATCCGATATTCTTGAAATTTATTTCTCTACTTGCAAAAATGTATATTATGCAATGAGCACAACGGCTCAGTAAGTTCAATAATTTATGCTTCACGTAGCACATACCTTAACATACTCAGTGTGTGTCATACATCATGTGCTGTGCTTCTACTATAACAATATATCTCAAATCATTGTACAAAGTACACATAGTTGTCATATTATCCACAGATCACATAACACATAATTTATATGCATTTGAACAAGTATTAACATATCATAACAGACAACATTTAACATTAAATGACTGAAGAACTTGCCTGGATTGTGGCATTAAATAATAAATACCCTTTTTATATTGCTCCTCGTACAACCTTTCAAAGCTTAATTTTCTTCCTTTGTTGGCACCAAAATTTCTTCTTCCTTCTTGGTGGTAGCCATGGTGGTCAGAAGGTGGTGGTTGGTGGTGGTTCAGATGGGAGAGAAGGAACAAGAGAGAGTGAGTTTTTTTTGTTTTGTTTTGTTTTTTTTCTTCTTCTTCTTCTTATTCTTTTTAAATAACGAAAAGCTTAACAGTTTTTTTAACTCAATTCACTTCCACCGCCTCACACGCCAACCGACTTAAAAAAATTATCGAACGTCCCAAAAATAGCATGCAAAATTTAATTTTATACATTACGTAATTATATCGTGTAATAAATATTTTATATAAAATATTTATAAATATTTTATATAAAATATTTATTTTAATTCACTAAAAATCATACTTTGATTTATAAATAATATTAATACCTCTTTTGTGTACTTTACTTGACAAATTTTGTACACGCATAATGACATGCATGCAATTATTTGAGGTAATTTATACCTTCAAAATTCACAAAATAATTCATATAACATATAAAAATTATTTTTCATAATTTTTCACTTCGTTATTTGGACCACATGTTACATCAACATGTTTACGTTTCTCAAATATTATTCTTCATAAAAATCATAATAATTCCATTATACATAATTATAATTTTTAATAATTTAAAACATTCATTTTTTTCTCATTTATTTTCATTTCTTTATAATTTACACTAACTTTTCTTATATAAATTATATAATTTATTATTATATAATTTACATAATTACCTTATTCCTATATAATTTCCATTCCACACAAAATACAAATTATAAAATTTTCTTTCATCCTTATTCAACTAAATTTTCTTATATAAATTATATAATTACTCATATATAATTTATATAATTATTATTTTCTTCATACTTTATTTTAATTTCCTTATATAAATTATATAATTTATTATTATATAATTTATATAATTACTTTTCTTCTCAATTAATTTCTAAACTTCCTCCATAATTCTTGATTAAATCTAAAATCAATAATTATAATTTTACTAATTTCCTCATTAACTTTTCAAAAATTTTCGGATTAATTTAATTATTAATCCCTTAATTTTCATAATTAATGAAATTTATAATTACAACAATTAACCATAAACACACACACACACACACACACACACACACACACACACACACACACACACACACACACACACATATATATATATGCATATATAATTCATACATCTCACATTATCACATAACATCATTTAAATACTAATTTCTGTACTTCCACAATAATTTAATTGTACAATTTATTGTACCTCTACTTGAATTTCTTTTATTCCTCATAAATTGTTTTTAAACAATTTATTTACTTTTCGATTATTTTAATTCCTCACAATTTATCATGGTCTTCGTACAAATTTAATTTACTAATTAAATCTCATCACATACCTTAAATCACATAAAATAATAATTAATTTACACAACCTTGATAATTTTATCGATTAAATTCTTATTTAATTTTATTAAAGAAATTTCGAAAATTCGGGTCCTCACAGTACATGGTCAAAATAAGTAAATCATCTTCAGAACACCATTAATTCCTTCAATGATGTGGTCAAATATAGCAGTTCTCTCAGATTCAAAGGCATTCCAATGTTATAAAACAACAGTTGTTGAGGTAGGTGCCAACCACTTATTAGTTATTATTTATAATAGCTACTGTTATAAAACAACAGTTGTTGGCGTACAACAATACAAGCACATATATTTAATTGCTTGCAGTCAAAAGAAAAACCTGATGCTTTTCAAGAGGTCGATCAAACTGCTAGAATGCAACATTCAATTCCAAATGGATTCAACAGATCTTTCAAGAAACTTAGTTGAATTCGAGATCTTCTGAATTAGATTTCTTCATAAACTTGTGCAGTTGAAATTAAGCTGGAAATGAAATTATAAAGTAAATGAGTCAATTAGTCAACAATACCTTCTTTTATTTAGCAAAGAATTCTGAAGCGAACACTGAAAAGGCAAGAATGTTTCATTTCACTACTCTATTTAAATAAGAAAAAGCAATAAAAATCACAAAATAAATAAAGAAAAAGTTTTCAGATATATGAAATTGAAAAAACATAAGCTGAATGAGGCAAATGTCAATTGATATAGGTAATATATTGAGGCTTCATAAAATCATTAATTGACCTACTTTTCATCAGACCAAATTCATTTCTCAGCCAAATCACACAATCCTCACAGTCTAAGGAAAAAAGGCTTGCCCCTTACCATTTACACATATTGGCCAATTGATACACATGACCTCTACTTAATGGATTTGCACTTGGTGTGACACTCTATTCCCTTCCAGATTGCCAACAGATATTAAATTAGCCAAAACATACCAGAATAGAAACAAACCATAAGTCACCATTGTTTAGGGACAACCCAATTAACACAATAATCAAGACTCCAAAAGTTTCTGATTTCGATAAACTATTTATTGATCACGAAGTTAGTATCAAAAAAAGCTGTTCTTCATTAGATTGTTTATAGAGATGTGTTGTAGCTAATTGTAGACGGAAGGAAATGTAAAACTACTAGCATAAAATGTAAATTATTATTATGATGGTCCCATATATAGCACCATTATTCCTTCTTTTCATTTTACATTTTTCAATAATATGTAGATGATTATGTAGTAAAAGAAAGAAAAGGACTTCAAGAAAACAAAAACCCACAAAAATGGTGAATTTTCTTGTCCAATTAACTCCAAGATGCATAATTGACTTTCGGCTGCTGTGGTTCTGCGTAAAGCTAGCACATTTAATTATTTTTGTGATGTTTTGTAAGAAAACTGAGTCCAATGAGTAAAAAGGGAGAAAAAATCTTTTGGTGAAACATATCTAATTTGGACCCAATTCAGTGATGACATAATGACAACCCATAATTTTCATGCCCGGTAATGACAAGGGTGAAGCAGCTTAGTCTCTTTAGAAAAAATAAATAAACCAGTGTTAAATTTCCCCCTAATAGTTTTAAACCATTTAACCTGAATATCAAACTTTGCCCTTTTCAGGAGATCCTCACTGAATCACACATCCACCATTCCAAAATGTATGAATAATTGATCAAATAGGTTATCATTTAAATAGTTCAGAAATGTAATACTTCAATTGTGCATATGGTGTATGAAGCACAAGCATAAAAATTAAATTAGACAAAACATTCATACCCATAAAATTGTTTACAATTATTCAATTAGAGGACACAAGAGAGAGAGAAGGATGAATGAAAGCAAACGAATTGGGGAATAAATAATTAGGCGCGAATCTTACCAAATATGAGAAGATCCGACCGGAAGGCTGCTGTAAAGTGAAGAGAGAGATTTGGTTGCCGGAGTTCGGTAGAGAAATCTAGCTTAGCATGAAGTTGAATCGAGGAAGAGGGAAAGTGGATGAGAGAGACTTTGAGTTGTGGCAACATATATATGAGTAATCTTGGAATTAATCAAACTCTTTTTAGATGAAAAACCCAAAAAAGAAAAGAAAAGAAATCTAAGAAAAATCCCAAAAAGAAAAGAAAAAATTTAAACCTTCTAATCTCATACAAACAAAATTAGCCTTAACTTAAAACATTAATTTAATAATTTTTTTTTTAAAGTTTATTAATCAGTTAATAAAATGGTAAGTTTTTTCTATCTAAAACCGAACCTGAAAATTATTTCGGTTATAACTAAAAGTCCAAATAATCAAAATATTTTGGTCAAAATTTTGATTTTGTTCGGTTATTCGATTTTATCCGTTTTTTGCTCAATCCCACCAATAAGCACGTTTTGCCCTTTTTTTTCTTCTTCTTCAAAGCGTATCGTTTTACATTTTAAAATTATTATTATTGAATAACTCATTTTTTTTTACATGAGACGAAAGGACTATACTTAATTATATTAACATTCTTAGTTTCTGTCATATTCATCTATTAATTTTATCACGTGTTTATGTGTTATTTGAATGGTTTTTGTGTGAAATGACTAAATTATTCTACTGTTTTGATAATAACAAAATAAGAAATGTAGAGCGACTTAACTTTACGATTACTAGACTTTATGTTTTGCAATAGCTCTATGATATGACTCTATGATTTTTATCGTTCTGTCTTTCAATGTAGAAACGTAGGGTGAATCCTCATATTATAGAATGACTTAACTCTATGATACTAGACTTTATGCTTTTGTAGTAGCTCTACGATAGTAAAGTGGCTTTAGTCTTTACTTTACGAACTGATATTCCTCTTAACGATCCTAGAGGTTGAGCGCTTCACTTCTTTACATAGTAGAGTGACTTCAAGTTTTACTCAATGATGGTAGAGTTTTCTTTGAGTAATTCACTTATTCACTCTGCGATAGTAGAGCGACTTCAGCCTTTACTCAATGAATTATTGATTTTATAATTTCATTAATATTGTATTTATATCACTGTATATTTATTTATTTATTAATCACATATATGTATTTAATTGTTCTAATTTAGAGATAAAATAATTATAGATTGGTACGATAAAAATTATGACAAGAGAATGTTGTAACAAGAGAATAATGAAAAGAAAAAAATTCAACGATAATATAATTAGTAGTGAATGAAACATTTTTCACAATTTATTGTTTGCTTTTGTAAAATTGAGAATATAGAAAAATAGGTACCACTATCATTTTTACAGTGAAATTTGACACAAAAAAAAAAAAAAATCTACGAAAGAATTATTATTCGCTATATAGTATTATTACATTTTTTTGCGAGAGAAAAATCTATCACTATTTTGAACAAAATAAAATTCTTAAAATTAATTGTGAAAAATATTTCCTTTAGAAATACTAAAATATTACTGTTCTGCAAAAAAAAGATTTATTGAATTGTTCTTTGTTAATTTATGACAACTATCATTCACTATCCTCAAAGACCAATTATAAGCAAGCACACAGATCATGAGTTTCAATCATTAGATGATCTTAAGAACTGGTCACCATAGTCTTCATAGCAAATTAACTTAATCCGGATCATGGTGTTGTTAAATTAAATTTTAATTACTCTACTTAATTGTGGCCCTTGATCAGTTCTAAAGATTATATCTCTACCGTCGGATCAAAAGGCAAGTGTTAAATATAAAACTCAAAAATGATTTTTTATTTTCACTACTTTCATCTTTTTCTCTCTCTTGCTGGCTGAAACCTCTCATTCTTTCTCTAAAACCCGTTAAAACTCATCTATTTTAATCAAGAATTTCATGATTTTGATTTTTTTTCACCAAATCTATTTGATTAATACGTTTTTACATGATTTGTAAATAAGTTTTAGATTTATAAAGAACATTTTGGCGGAGGTTTTCGTTTCTCGATTCGGTGAATTTGAAAGGGAAGTCAGGCGCCACCACCTATAATTTGATACAGGAGGATTAGGGAGGGTATTTGACTCCGTGGGTGGAGGAGTTTACCAAGTCGTTTACTTGCTTGAAATCGCTCCATCTCCGATTGTTATCTCGTGGAAATGCGCTCCAAGTTTTTAAGCTCTATCCCTATTTTTTCCACAGATGGCTTTCATGTTACTCGTGGCTGCAGGTAAATACTGTTCTTTTACTTGAAAATATTGTCACGATCGGAAATGCTGAAGATTGCAGTTTAACAGCAAGGAGGGAGTAATTTAGCCGTTGGGAGTTGTTTGGCAAAACTCAGTCGTTTTAGTTGTTAATTGTAAGGGATATGATAAATAAAACGTGGTCGTTTGGGCTAGTAGCGAGAGGTCATGCTTTGGGTTGCTGGAACACGCGTCCTATTATTAGTGGGTCAGTTAGTTTGTTCAGTAGAGTCGTTAGGCTGTGCCTTAAAAAGAGCAAAATCTGTATTGGATTGGCAGCGAATTGATGAATGAAATTTCCTTACATTTTTCTTTCCCCGCAAGTTATCTTCTCTTTTTTTTTTCCTTGTAAATTTCTGTTAAGATCGTGACAAGTGGTATCAAATCACCCTGGGCCAAGGCTATGGTGGATTCTGCAGCAAAGATCAGTTTACAAAAACATGAAAAAGACCTCAAAACAATAGATGACAGAGTAGATTCAGTACTGCATTAGATGGAGAAAGGTTTCGAACAGACCCGGGAACGATTTGGCTCAATAAACGAGCAAATTTTTGGCATCAACTAAAGGATTCAGTCCTCTAGTGAAGAGCTATCTAAGAAAACGACTGAAGTACTCGAAGCTATCCATAACAGCGGAGCAGAGAAATTCCGGACGAAGGAGGTATCTACTGTTCCTATTTCACTTCCTGCAATACAAAACATAGCACCAATTAATTTACCTTCCCAGAACTACTCTACATCACCACTTTATTATACCAATTCAACAACACTCAACCACCAGAATTTGAACCGGACATGTATACCAGTCACCGTACCTAATTCCAACCAATTCTCATCTTATATTCCTATTTCCCTAAACTCATCAACCATTGAGCCCAATATACGGCCCTATCATCAGAACTCCACCACCACCAGCACAAGGACTTTAATCAACAATGTGACAGGGATTCCATGGATACCTTATACTGATTTTTCTCAGACAATAGGAACCGCTGTGCCCATCCCAGGAATACAATTGTCTGGAACCAACACCCCACATGCTTTCACTCATACTCAACCCCACTATTCTAGCCCTTATATGTCTTACAGCCACAATTCAGCCAATGTTAATACTCCTCCCTGGTATGTACCTTCTGAAGGGAGTCCCCTAAGGCATCAATCTGCACTAGCACCTCTCACTATGCCCAAAATGGATTTTCCTAAATTTGAGGGTAAAGACCCCAGGGGATGGGTTAAGAAGTGTGATAAATTTTTTCAGTTGAACCCAATGCTAGATGCTAGAGCCAAGGTCTTGTATGCAACTTTGCACATGGAAGGTGAAGCAGACATCTGGTATCAGTCATTAAAGGAGGAATGTCCTTGCTTGTTATGGGAAGAATTTGTGGCTCACACATGCAAGAGGTTTGCCATTAGAGGACATGAAAATCTTATTGGGCAATTCAATAAACTGGTGCAGAAAGGCAAGGTAGATGAATATGTCAAACAGTTTGAAGAACTGAAAATCTACATGTTGGCTCAAAACAGGTCCTATACAGAAGGGTATTTCATTGAGAGCTTCTTAAGTGGCTTGAAGGAGGAAATAGCCACAGCTTTATATATGTTTAGACCTTTGACCCTCAGGGATGCCATTGATCAGGCTAGGGGACAGGAGGCTCATCTGGAATCTCTAGATAGGAGACATCACACTACAACCAAACATATGCTTGGTAGTGCTGCTAATTCTTATAAAGCAGCAATATCAGCAGCTAGGGATCAAAGTTCTGTTAACAAGGGATATGGACCGGCCCAAAAAACATACCCCATCAAGAGGCTCACAACAAATGAAATGGCTGCTAGACGAGAGAAAGGCTTATGTTTCCATTGTGATGAAATCTATACCACGGGACATCAGTGTAAGAACAAGTACATATACTTGACGATCACAGAAGAGGAAGAGGAGACTTACCAGCTGAAGGAGGAGCAAACACCTGAAGTGGCACTGATAATTCAGGAGGAGGGTGAGGAAAAACAACAACTGGAAGAGGATTGTGGAGTGTCCCTTCACGCAATTTCTGGCACCAATGGCATCCACACCATCAAACTGGAAGGACAGATTAAGAACAAAACAATCAGCTTGCTACTTGACAGTGGATCAACCTATAACTTCATTTCAGAATCCCTGGTTAAAGGCTGCCAATTATTAACTGAACCCTTTACCCCTATTAAAGTAACAATTGCAAATGGAGAAACTATCATGTGTGATAAACTAGTTCCAAATTTTACCTGGAAAATGGAACAAGGAGAGTTTCAGGCTCCCATGTATATTATAACCTCGGGAGGTTATGATGCTATTTTGGGGGTTCAATAGATGAAGACAGTTAGTCCTATCATTTTTGACTTTGTGGAAAGGAAGGTGATAGTGCATTGGAAGGGCAGGAAACTTACATTGGGGAATCAAAAGGAGGGTGCACATTTTTATTCTATACAGATAGAAGATAAGTTCAATTGGGATCCAAAAAATGAGACCTATTTTTTAGCCCAACTGACAGCAACAGAAGGGAGCAGCTCTGCACCATTAGATCCTCCTGCAGAAATACAACAACTGTTAGTAGAATTTGAGGATTTATTCAAAGAACCTACCAAGCTACCTCCCCCAAGAGCTCAAGATCACTACATTCCAATCCTACCAGGCTGTCAACCAGTCAATGCAAATCCTTATAGGTATCCTTATTTCCAAAAAATAGAAATTGAAAAGATGGTTAGGGAAATGTTGAGTAGTGGCATAATAAGACATAGCACTTCACCCTATGCATCTCCTGTACTATTAGTTAAAAAGAAGGATAATACATGAAGGTTTTGTGTTGATTATAGAGCATTGAATAACATCACTATCAAAAATAAATTTCCTATCCCTATAATTGAAGAACTGTTAGATGAGCTTAAAGGTATCAAGGTCTTCTCCAAACTAGATTTGAGGAGTGGGTATCACCAGATTAGGGTGAAAGATGAGGATATTCAGAAGACTGCATTTAAAACTCATCAAGGGCATTATGAGTTCATGGTGATGCCTTTTGGGCTGACTAATGCACCAGCTACATTCCAATGTATAATGAATGAGGTTTTCAGTTCATATCTGAGGAAATTTGTCTTGGTTTTCTTTGATGACATCTTGATCTACAGTCCGACACTGGAAGATCATACCATACATCTCAGACAGGTATTTAAGGTACTCAAAGAACACCAGTTATTTGTAAAGAAAAGCAAATGCAGTTTTGCTCAGCCTAAGGTAGAATACCTTGGCCATGTGATTCGGGAGGAAGGGTAGCTGTGGATGAAACTAAGATAGAAGCTATTAAACGATGGCCAGCTCCCAAAACTTTAAAGGCGTTGAGAGGATTTCTGGGCCTGACAGGATACTACAGGAGATTTGTGCACCACTATGGGATCATTTCCAAACCACTTACTAATCTTCTTAAGAAGGGGGCATTCAAGTGGAAAAGTGAAGCTGATGAAGCATTCAACAGATTAAAGGATGCATTAACAACTGCTCCAGTACTTAACTTACCTGATTTTAGCAAGGCTTTCATTTTGGAAACAGATGCGCGTCAATCAGGGGTGGGGACAGTATTGATGCAAGATGGCAGACCCCTGGCTTATTTCAGCAAGTCCTTATCCAGTAAACATTTAGGTTTATCCACCTATGAAAAGGAACTGCTTGCAATTATAATGGCAGTTCAGAAATAGAAAACCTACCTATTGGGGCAGAAATTCGTTATTAAGACAGACCATGAAGCCGTAAAGTACTTTATGGAGCAGAAATTAACTACCATAGTCCAACAGAAGTGGGTCTCTAAACTACTAGGATTTGATTACACAATCCTGTATAAAAAAGGGAAGGACAACACGGTGGCAGATGCTTTATCTAGGCAGCATGATGCAGAATTAAGATGCACTTCAGTCACAGAAATACACCCCAGTTGGAAGGATGAAGTTTGCAGCAGCTTGACTGAAGATACATAAGCTCAAACAATCATGGCTCAACTAATTATAGACCCTAGCAGCCTTCCTGACTACACTTTAAAGGAAGGAATTCTGAGGAAACAAGGGAGAATGTTTGTAGGGAACACATGAGGATTAAGGATGAAGGTTATAGGATCTATTCACGGAGGACCAGAGGGAGGACATTCTGGAACAGTAGTTACTAATAAAAAGGTTGAGGCAATCTTCTATTGGCCAGATATGAAAAGGGACATCACTGAGTATATCAAGCAATGTGAAATCTGTCAGAGGAACAAGTCTGAGCATGTCATGACCCCTGGTCTCTTACAGCCTATTCCAATTCTTGCACAAGCTTGGGAAATCATTACTATGGACTTTGTGGAAGGCCTACCTAAGTCAGAAGGTAAAGACACTATACTGGTTATAGTAGATAAATTCACCAAAGGGTGCCATCTGGTTGCATTATCCTATCCTTATACAGCCTCACATGTAGCACAACTTTTTCTAGACTCAGTCATTAAACTACATGGACCTCCAAAAGCCATTATCTCAGACAGAGATAAAATATTTATGAGTAATTTTTGGAAGGAACTCTTTAAAGCTATGGGAGTACAAGTGAGGTTAAGCACATCATACCACCCTCAAACTGATGGACAAACTGAGAGGGTTAACCAGTGTATCGAAATATATTTGAGGTGTATGTTTGGAAACAAACCTGCACATTAGAGAAGGTGGCTGCCATTAGCTGAATGGTGGTACAACACCAATTTCCACACAACAATTGGGATGACTCCTTATAAAGCCTTATATGGAACAGACCCTCCTATCCTGAGTTACCATCAAATAGATAGGTCTGATAATGCGGCAGTCAGAATGTTTGTGAATGATAGGAGAAATATGCAACAACTAGTAAGGGAGAATTTGCAAAAAGCTCAGGAAAGAATGAAATTGTATACAGATAAGAAAAGGACTGAAGAGAGTTTGTAGTAGGAGATGAGGTGTTCCTGAAACTATAACCCTACAGGCATTCATCTATTAGTGCCAGAAAGAACTTGAAGTTATCCGCTAAATATTATGGACCTTATCAAATAACCAAGAAGGTGGGAAAAGTGACTTACTAGTTGAAACTACCTCCTGCTGCAAGAATCCATGACGTATTTCATGTGTCTCAGCTTAAAAAGAAAATTGGAGAAAAAAGGGTTGTCCAGACTGTGCTGCCTCAAATATCAGAAGAAGGTGAAGTAAGGTCTGAACTAGTAGCAGTTTTGGATAGGCGACTCATCAAGAGAAGCAACAGACCAGTCACTATGGTTTTAGTTCAATGGTCGAACAAAATTCCTGAAGATGCTACTTGGGAGGAATGGAGTCGAATCAGTAATGAATTTCCACATTTTAATCCTTGGGTACAAGGAAAATTTTAAGGGAAAGGGAATTGTCACGATCAGAAATGCTGAAGATTGCAGTTTAACAGCAAGGAGGGAGTAATTTAGCCGTTGGGAGTTGTTTGGCAAAACTTAGTCGTTTTAGTTGTTAATCGTAAGGGATATGATAAATAAAACGTGGGCGTTTGGGCTAGTAACGAGAGGTCATGCTTTGGGTTGCTGGAACACGCGTCCTGTTATTAGTGGGTCAGTTAGTTTGTTCAGTAGAGTCGTTAGGCCGTGCCTTAAAAAGAGCAGAATCTGTATTGGATTGGCAGCGAATTGATGAATGAAATTTCCTTACATTTTTCCTTCCCTGCAAGTTATCTTTTCTTTTTTTTTTTTTTTTTTCTGTAAATTTCTGTTAAGATCGTGACAAATATTTGCTATGTGTATTGCTTTATTGCATATATAAATACAAATTTAGTACTAATACTATAAGAATCTTTTCCTTTTGTTGCTTGATAACTTGAATTTGTCAAAATTGGTTTTAGTATTGCTCTAATTTTCTGCTAATTCTCAAGGTTTGTAGGGGCATGTACATCTTTATTACACCTTAAATAGTGGTGTTTAGATTGATGTAAGGTTTTTCTTTACTTGAAAGGAATGTGTAGTTGTTTAGACATTCAGTTATCTTCACTATATATGTTGCTGATGTTGGATGTTACAAACTTTAAGCTCAAACTTCAATCTTGTGACCTAAAGCAATAATAGTTCCTGGATATCAATTTTCCAACCAATTGACTGCCCAACTGGGTAATGTGGTTGAAAAATATATTAAATGATTATGTCAGTAAGTTTCATGTATTTCAGTAACTTATACTCTCAAATGACAAAACTTAGTGTTGATGGAAAACTTTTAGAGAACTTCAGGAATATATTGAATGTGTTCTTACTAATCAGTCTTTCTATGGATTTTTAAATGTGGAGTAAAAGTTGTCCCAAACATTATATAAGCATTAAGAATTTCTACGTCAGAATGGATAACACAAATAGGGAATCTCACTGCCAAGACGATCTCTCCAACCAAATATCCTTCCGAAAGCTAATATGCCACACATTTCCCAACCACAAAGGCAACATGAATGTCAAACTCCTCCTAAACCTTTACAAAATAAGTTTTAGATCAAATTTTTTGATTTTGTGAAAGGCCATTATAAAAGTAAATACTTTATATATTGAGCCTTCTAATTGTATTACTTTATATGTTGTATGTGCAAGTGATGTACTCAAAGTTTGGGACTTTCTAATAGTAGTTTATACTCTTTTTTTTGTTGATAAATGTTTATAATTTATTTGGTACTCCTCACCTTTTTTGGGTTTTTATCCTCATCGATTATCCTGCTTTTTCTCATCTCATTTTGAAGTGTGATTTATTGCTATAAATATAAATTGTTCTGTAGGGTATGGTTATTACACAAGAGAATTCGTTACTAGATAACACTGCTAGAATTGAAGGTTGGTTGGCTAGATTCTCCATGTTTGATGGGGTGGGTGGTAGAACTTCTGAAATGTTTGCAGTTGGTTTACTTGCAATAACACTTCAGGTTAATAATAATCTTTTAACAGATTTTTTTCTTCATCTTATCCTAAATATTGTAGTTTCTGAAGTTCACATTTATTTATTTGCAAGTTCACTTAAGGGAATCGACATAAAAGAATGCTCGCTGGTGCATCATTGATGGATGAGGCAAACAGGACTACTGTGGTAAAGTCCATTGCTATTACGTTATTTTGGGTAGTCATTTTGTAATTTACTCCCTCCATCCCAAAATTCCAACCAAGTTTTAACTTTTTTGACCATTTTTAGACTGGATAACAATCACACAAAATTAATAGGACAAGAAAATATTAATCATTCACTGTATTCATTATCAGTCTCATGTCAAGGATGATTTATGATGGATTCAATTTGTCTTAGCTGTGTTTTTGTTTAATGGCTATCATCAGGACATGGTAGTCCTTCCTTACAAGGACGGTCTATTATTATTTAATAGATATTTGTAGCAACTTGTCATAGAGTCACTTGGAAAGGAATTTGACCTAGGTGGTAACCGGGTATGTTCAACTTTCTGACCTAGGCGCATTTTTGGCACCTAGTCTGTTACCCTATTCATGTCTTACATGATTTAAAACTTCAAACTTGATTAACTGACTTATTTTAAGAATGTCAAGTTGCTAAATGATGCGTTAAATTGAACTATCTATACACTATGATATCAGTCCTTGGCATAATTAAAAACTTTTGAATTAACTGATATGCTATATGAGTATGTCTATGAACTCACCAAATCATGATATATGAATACCCTGTAATAAATTAGATTTAGTATTCCATGTCAGTTTATGCATCACTCTTGACATGCACTTTCATGAAATGAACTGAATTAAGTTATGTAAATCATCAAGTTTTTGTTTTCATGAATATATATATGTCATGAACATATAATGATTATAGCCTAGGCCTATTGTGCTTACTTGGCAATTTTGGCAGTGTACGTTTGGCAGTCTTACTGACTTATCTATGTTCACTGATATTAAAAAGAGCTTTAAAACTATTGGTTTCTTTGATGCATGCTCCTATTCCTAAAATTGATCCCTTTTTCTCTTAATTTTCTGCATTCTAGTGATCCCTCACATCAACACTCATAACTAGTCCATATTCTCTTGTCAGGGAACTTGGATTCCTTTATGAAATTGGTAGGTATGGATCAAAGTCAAAGTATGACGTGCATGTGTGAGTTGGGCTATTATAAGTACCTGTGGTACTATTTTGTAAATACTTGTTGTTTTATTTCTAGTTTTCTATTTTTTTTTATCTGGATGGGCTATCTGAATATTACTTTACTTAAAATATAATCGAAAGTGATTAGAAGCGGTGTAATATTTGATAACCATTAATTAAAGCTTTTCCAGCCTCATAAGAAAATGGAGAAGTTAAAGTAGAAAGGGTTGCTAATGCACAAAGCCATGTATATGCCACTGTAGAGATGTTAAATCCTTTCATGCCTTACACGTGACTAACGAAATGTGGTAGGTTTAGATAGTTGATTGTAAAGATGATGAATGATCATATACTAGATGATTTTATTTAATTAATAATATTTGAGTTTTAGATAATTGATTGTAAAGATAATGAATGATCATGTACTGAATGTTTTTATCTAATTAATAATATTTGAGTTTTGTTGTTGTTGTATTTCTGCCATAATTTGTTATGGGGTCATTGAGTCATTATTTATTTTGTTTGTAAAATAATTTTGACATTCGTTGCTATGGATCATAATTATCCATAACAAAATTAACGACAACCAGTTTAGCAATGAATATTGTTGCTAAAAGGTATACAATCAGCATCGAAAACCAGTTTAGGCAACAATTTTTATACTTTTGAGTAATGAAAAAAATCGTTAGCGAAAGTATATCAACCGCAACAAAATTTCATGTTCGTTGACAAAAAAAAAAGGATTTTTTCGTTGCCAATTAGTAGGATTTTACAACGAAAGTTGCTTTTCACCAACAATTTTTTAATAAATTTGCAACAATACATTTCGTTGCTAAACGATCTATGCTTTTGCATGAAAATGAACTTTCGTTGCGAAATATGTCACTTTCTGCAACGATTAAAATAATTTCGCTGTTAAACAATTAGCAACGTTCATTGCGCAACGAATGATCCAACGACCAAATTTTATTGCAAATGACCTTTGGCAATGAAATTTTGTACATTTAGCAACGAAAATTGGTCGTTGCTGAATCGTCATTTTTTTGTAGTGTACCTTAACAATTTATTTTTGAAAAGAATCCTAAACAACAACTTAAATAAATAATTGAGTAACGACTACTAAGAATAAAGTATGGTTCGCGAAAATCATGAATCTAATAGACATGTACCAATAAGCATCTAGCTGAATCAACTAGCATAGACATACAATGAAATTTTCCTTTAGAAAAGAATTTTGAACCAACAATGTAATTTGAAGATTATAAATATCATTTTTAAAACCAACGAGTATAACTTGATATTCAATATTAACGTTTGAAAATATAACTAGAATACTTGCATGGAAAACAAGTAAAGAAAACTTGCACAATTATCAATTTGTGTAAGTTAGAAAACTTGCAATCAATATAGAATATTCTCAGAGTGAGGAAACTTGCCTTCCGTCGTAAATTGATACCGCGTACATTTGTTTATACTTACTGCATTACCCTACCAATCACTGTAAATGTATGTAATATAAACCCACGTTATAACAAAACTGAAACACACCACATGATTATAAGTTTCCATTCTTATTCATTTAATCCTAAACTAATTAACTAAATCCTAATTAGTAACCACGTTGAAAATATTATTCTAAACAATAATTAAATATACATTAGCATAAATTACATTATTATTTGATACCATTCAAATGTTAATGCAACTAACCACATAATGGTTCACCATTATCAATCCAAATTTCATACATCTTAGTCTTAACATTTCAATTTCCAATTGAAAAACCAAATTGAATTCATTATGAAATCATAGATTAATTCTTAGAATGTATTCTGAATTAAATTATATTTTAAAATATAATTTATTATAACTTTAAATCAATTGGATGCTAATAATAATAAAAAAATTAAAATTAAAAACTATTTTAGTACACTGCATCCTGACGCCCCACTGTGCAGTTTCTAAGCCTAAACACTGCACCCCGGCACAGTTGGATAGAGCCAACTGCGTTGGCAGCGCATTCAGTCTGCGCCTTGGTAAAGTGCCTTACTCCAGAAATACAGTTTTCTTCCATTTTCATGGCTACTTTATAGTTTTTATCTTTTAAACCACATAATCAATGACCTCCAAACTTAAAATAACCTTAGAACACACGCATGAATAAAAAATTTCAGTAATAGCTCATGGATTCTTAAGTTTTTGCAAAACTTACTTCATTGAAGCATTTTATCAAACAGTTGGCATGTACGCATATAATTTTCAGATTTCATACACATTTAAGCATACAATCAACCTCCATTCATACTCTCAACCTTATTCCTTTGGAATCCATTCATACTCCCAACCTTATTCCCTTGGAATCATGCTTGATTCCCAATAGAAAGCCTCCCAGAATCAATTTCACAATCAAATAACTATCAATTAACAACTATATAAGCTAATCCTATGAACTTAGCCAAAGTAAAGAGATTATACCCTTTATATGAAACTTTGATTGATGAAGCTTGCTTTAATCCGATTATAATTGAGACTCTCCTTTGAGGAATTTCTACTCTACACCTTCTTGGTATCCAACTTGAATCAAAATTCTAGCATGTTAGCTTTCATTGGATTTGAGTAATGGTGTAATTTAGGAAGGGTTCTTGATTTGGCTTTAGAAATTAAACTAGCATTTTGGTTGATTGTTTGCTATACGTGGAAGAGGTGAATGAGATAACACTTTGAAGACTTAGAGAATTCTATAGACTCAGCTTTTGGAAAATGAATAAACTGACTTGCACCTAGACTAATATGCTGAAGTAATATGCTTAAAATACTTTGTTGGCTACTCCTCTATCATATGATGCTAGGTGTACTCTTATTGCTAGATGTCATGTTGTGAGACTACACCCCAAGCCACCTTGCATTCCACTTAAATTCTTATTCTTCCTATTGATTTAACAGCACATATGCATTATCAACATAACATATATCAAATATAAACAAATTAATTATATATATATATATATATATATATTTTCAGCATTCTTGCATTACAAACACACACACACACACGCAATATATATATTATCCACTACATGCAAATTACAATTTAGTAATTTAGTATATATTATCGTTCTTTTTCCAATAAAACTGACCTTTCAATCCCACAACATCAACACGAAATCATTCGTCTTAACCACTTGGAAATTCAATTGAATTGAACACCTTGAAGGTCACATTTTCATCCTAAACTCTCATAGTTAGCTCGCCTTTTTGTACATCAAGAATAATTGGTTTATTTTTATCCTCCTCAAAATAAAGTACAATAAAATTTGCAGGGAAGATAAACTTATCCACCTTAAATAAAACATCTTCAACAATCCATTTGGATAAGTAAATTACCTATTTTCCAATTCTAATGTAACATAGGTGGGCTTCGCTTCCTTCAAATCAAGCTTCTTATACACTGATATAGACATCAAATTTATGCTCGCTCCCAAATCACACAAGCATCGATTAAAGAATTGACTCCTAATGGTGCACAAAATTATGAAATTACTCGGATCTTTTTACTTTGGTGGTAGCTTCTTTTGCAATATAGTGTTGCATTCCTCTGTTAGAGCCATTGTCTCTTAGTTCCCTAGCTTATTCTTCTTTAACAGGCTGTTCGCGCATGGTGCGCCCGGTGCTGCTCCCCCCTTAACGCCAAACAACGTCGTTAGCTGTCTGGTTCTTGCCTCTTATTTTTCCTACAAAATTAAATTAAAAAATAATATTAAATAACAAAAATAATAAAAATACATAATAATAAATAATTTACCTAAAAATACTTAAAAACTCACAAATACTTTAGCCTAAAAATATTTAATAAATAGAAAATAAATCCAATTATCAATACACTCATAAACATTTAATGCACCATACCAACTACTATACACCATACATTATGCCATGAGGTCTATAATTTGAGTTTTGGATGGAATCATAGAGACTCGATCAAGAATTTGATTCAAGAGTGGGACTTGACTCGAAGTGTGAGGTTAGGAGATAGCAACCAAAGCATGATATACATCAAAGTATTCGTTATTTGATGAGGAAGGTATGTCGGATGGAGGGACTGATGAGATGATTGGATGGTTATCTTCTTAAAAAGAGATTGGATAATTTTCAGGGGTAGATATTAAACTAAAGACATTCATAGGAGAGTGAGAATTCTCAAACTTTTGAACAAGAGAAATTGATGGAGTGACTTGAACGATAGAAGGGTGACAAGGCTCCTTGATCGGGGAGGACAAAGATTGATCATTGATCATAGGATTTGAAGTTGCAATGTTCAGAATTTCATGGTAGGAGTAGTTGAGATATCAATTGCATGGTCTTGACTGAAAGTAGTATGCCCTCAAGCCAATCACATTTGATGTGATAAGCATATACTTTGTAATCTTATTCGTTTATTAAGCCAACCACATTTGATGTGATAAGCATATACTTTGTAATCTTATTTGTAATCTTGCATTGCGCGGGCACTGGCCAGGTGTGCATTGCGTGGGTGCTGGCAGGAGCACATTGCGCGGGCTCTGGTGTGGTGGCATTTTCATAAATAATGCAATTTTCGTATTTTCAATTATTTTTTAATATTTTGAGTAGATTTTTAAATTAAAAAAATAAATAGTTTATTTTGGGTAATTTTAAAAATTAAAAAATACAAAATATATTAAAAATAAATAGTTTATTTTTACATGATTTTATAATTAAAATAAAATGTTTATTTTAAACAAGAAATTGGGATTTCATGCAACTTTAAATTGCCTATTAAATGATACTGATATATATATATATATATATATATATATATATATATATATATATATATATATATATATATATATATATATATATATGGAATGTTTTAATTAATTCATGAGATGAATATTATTTATTAATATATATGTTGACATATATGATAATAAATGAGATTGATTATGGACTATTGACCAATATGATTGGATTTATTTTATGTGGATGCATTGAATGAATGAGTTTTAATAAATGGGGTCTACGTACCTCATATTTTATAATTTTTCTGATGTAAAATTTTAACTCTCTCCTATGTACTTCTCCTTGACTGTTGATCAAGGTTTCTATTTATTAAAAATACTATGTAATAGGATTAGTTAGAATTATTTTGAAGAATTAGAGCCAAAGAGCAAGGAGCGCATGAAGACCCGATTGTAATGGAGCTCGGGTTAAATGTAATAGTTACATTTATGTATTTATTCTTGCACCCTAGGTTTGACCATTTGGTTTATTTGATGGCTTTAATAAACCAAATTAGAATAAAAGTCCATAATCAATCCAAGTAGAATATAGTATTCTATATGTGCATGCTTAATATACATTTATTATATATTATCCAAGCATGCTTTGCATGTTAAATAATATGATGCGTATTTTATATATATATGTGTATGCACGTTAAATAAGATGAGACAATTAATATTAACAAACCCCTCATGATGTAGAATAAATATTATTAATAAAACGAATTAAAATATTTAATTCATAAATTAAAGTAGTTTAATTCAGTTAAATAAAATTAGAATGATTCTAATTTATTTATTCTACAACGCATAATATTAAGTTGTAACGTTCAAAGATATTTATTAAAAATATCGAACGTTGCATTCTAGCATGGTAAAACGATAGAGTATCAAATAATCATTATAAGTTTGTTGGGTCACACGAGGCTTATATTAATTTTTTGAAATGTTGTTTTATCACATTTGATGTTTATAAAAGAATTGAATATTACTATTTTGTTGTGTCACACAAGGACAATCTTTTTCTCTTAAAATATAAGAAAATGTTAGGTTGGACTTAACTTGGATAATTTTGATTTGGATGTGCACACACATGATCATAATAATCTAAGAGACAAAATAAAAGGAGTTACATGTTGATGTAATTGACAAGAGTTATCTACCTATTTATGTATATATAGTTTGTTATGTCATACAAGGTTATATACTTTTGAAATAGGATCCTTATTCTCACTAGCGAATCTTTAATTAGATTTACCGAACTATATATGAAGGTAATATAGTTTGAAAAAAATAGTGGGAGACACCATTTTAAATAAAGACCTAATTAACTTGGTGATTAATAAAATGAATGCATGTAATGTTGTTATTAATTCACTTAAAAAATATTGCTATGTTTAATTCACTAATATTGTATATAGAATATTAGATGCTAACAATTAATCAAACCAAATTGTTTGGATTGATTAAACAAATTTGAGAATAGTTTTCAATGCTGAAAAGTTAGCAAATATCCTTAATTTGCATATTCCTGCAAACGTTGCATACTAAGACTCAATGCATTATGCTCGCATCCATAAGTATCGAGTTAAAGCGTCAACACGAGAAAATGGATGCACCTACTATATTGCTGCACATTCAATAGTTGTATGGTGAAGTGAACAAAGTAGGTTAACTAGATATAAGATATCTAAGGAGTTCTTCCGATCTATAATAACCAATGGCATTAGTATAAATGACACATGTCCTAAAGATGATCAATTGGATTGATCAATTAGGAAAACAGGTTTTGTCAAGGATGAAGAGTTGAGTTAAGATTCGATCTTACAGTCAGTCACTGGCTCTTATTCACAATTTGTTGTGAACTTCAAACATTAATAAGCTAGATGTCAGTTTAAGTGATTTGCTTAATATGTTGAAGACTACTGAGAGTCACTTTCCATCCTAGAAAAACCAAGTTTTACTCAAAGATGAATCTTCTAAGCAGAGGAAGATGACCACAGAGATTTCTGAGGAGTCAGAAAGAGTAGAAGGCAAAAGAAAGACATTAATTTAAGGACATAAATAAAAGTGACCCCGAGGGTAAATGAGTTTGCTTTCATTGTGATAAGCTGGGACACTGGAAGAATGACTATAAGAAAGTTGTAGTAGTTAAGTAGAAGAAGTTTAATGAAGCTTCAGCTACATATATAGATTTGTTCATAATGAAAAAGAACTTTCTATAAGTTAAGTTTCTACTTAGGTATTAGATACCGATTTGTGGTCTCACATATGCAAGTCGTTGTAGAGATTAGGCAGAAGTAGAAGACTGAACTAAAGAGAAGTAATTCTGTGCGTGGGGAATGAAGCAAATGTTGCTGCATTAGCCATAAGAACTTATAGTTTAGCACTGCCTACATGCAAGTCTATTAAGTTAGTAAGTTGTTACTATGTTCCAATTCTTAGAAACATTATTTCAGTTTCATGTGATGACAAGGAAGAGTTTTTGACATTATAATAATGAACAATCGTTGTTCTGTTTATAATAATAATGTTTTATTTAGAACTGGATGATTACTTAATGGACTTTATATACTTGACTTATATGAAAAATATTCTAATTTGAACAAACTAAAGACAAAGAGATGATATGAATCATACCTTCATGTAACACTATTAACTTGGTCACATTAATGAAATAAGACCAAACAAGATTGTATAAAGATAGGTTTTAGAGCCTTTTGATTATGAATCAAATACAACTTGTGAATCTTGTATCATGGATAATATGACTAAATCTTCATTTAATGGACATGGAGAACGAGTTGCAGAGTTATTAGAGATGGTACACACAGTCGTGTGCGGGACCTATGACAACAAATGCAAGAGGAGGATATTCATTCCTTACTTTCACAGATGATTCTACATTTCGATATATGTATTTGATAAAATACAAATCCAAATCATTTGAAACGTTCAAAGAATTCAAAAGTGAAATATAGAAACTAAAGACCAAAATTATTAAAGTTCTTCGATTAGATCGAGAAGGGAATACTTAAGCAGTAAGTTTCTAGATCATCTCAAGCGAAATGGTATTCTCACAGAATGGACATAGTGATGATCCATAATGAGTATTACCGATGTTCCAGTATCCTTCTAGGGTTATGCTCTAGAAATGATCGCATATCTACTAAATAAGATACCTTCAAATTCTATCCCTAAGACTTCATATGAGTTATGGATAGGGAGGAAACCAAGTCTTAAGTATGTTAAGATTTGGATTGTTCAGCTTATGTCAAAAGGTTAACATGATAAACTTGGAAAAATATTTAACAAGTGTAAACTTGTGGGATACCCTAAAGAAACTTTAGGGTATCACTTCTATAATCCGACTAATTAAAAGGTGTTTGTTGTAACACATTGTCTAATAAGAAAAGAAGTTTTTTCTTAAAGGGCTAGTGGGATTAGAATAGATCTTGAAGAAGTTTAAGAACCACAAAACACTACAGATCAAGTGAAGGAATCTGTACAAGTAGATAAACCTATTGTACCATAACCAAGTCGTAAATCTGGTTTAGTACCGAAGATACCTGAAAGGTTTGGATTCATCATAGATGATGATGCTGATGAGGTATGTATCATAGTGGATGATGATCCAGTTGCATATGATGATGCTGAAAGTAGTATGCCCTCAAGCCAATCACATTTGATGTGATAATCATATACTTTGTAATCTTATTCATTTATTAATAAAAGTATCAAGGCATTTCTTTATTCATGATTAATTACTTGAATTAATCTAATGGATAAACCCATAGTTTTTGAGCAATGCTTTTAGAACCATGATGAAGATCATACTAATGAGATCTAAATTCAAGATAGCTCAAAACTAAAATTGTTCCTAATCGTTGGATCACTAAAAAAGGGGATTAGTAGATCCGGATAGATTGGTACATACTATGCTTGCTCTTATGAAGAGGATGATTGATCTCATAATCATTTGTGTAGAGACACTAAAGCAAGTATGTAGGTGCTTATTAGAGAATAAGTTCACTGAACGTGACTCGCTCAAGGAACACCTAATGGAGTTTTACTTGTCTGTCAATAGGAGTTCTTTATGTGATAGTCGTACAAGTGATCCTTAGACTTGAGATCATCTTAGTATCTTATGTGTACTAAGTTATACTTTGACATATTCCTTAAGACCTATTGGTGTATCAAAGGATATGATTGGGTATAATAAGGTACACATGGAGATAGATGAATGATCAACAAAGGATCTACCACTTCCAGTAAAGGGAGAGAATGTCCTATGCGATTCAATAAGTGACAACTCAGAAATCCCTGGCCAGGGTTGAATGGAATTAGAAAGGAGTTTCTAATTTACATTAACTAGAGTTGTGTATTTGTGAATTGAAATGCATATAATCAAATAAATAAGACTTGACAGAAATTCCATGTCTTATATTTGATTGGGACATTGTATGGTAGAAGAATTGAATTGTACGGTAACTATTTGCTGAAAGGTTCTTTTACGATTAAATGTTGAAATCTATATTATCTGGAAAGTCGACTAATCGCTAAGGGGGCTTACCCTTATTGTGGAATAATTATTTATTCTGAATTAAAGAGTTAATTCGTAATAAATGAATTATAATTGTTCTAATTTATTTATATTACAACCGATTTAATATGGAGAACATAAAGGGTCACACCGCAAAAGAGTAATATTTATTTTAGAAGTGGATGGCATAATTGTAATAATAAATTAAGTATATTTAATTTATACTATGATGATAGAATAAATTAAATAGCTTAATATTTATAATTTAGTATTTTTGAAATAATAATTATAAATTAATAAGAGGAGTCTTATTATTATTGTTATTACTATTATTATTATTACTAGTATTATTATTTAGTTCCTAAATGGTTTATGAATTAATTAATAAATAGTAATATTATTATTAAATAATTAAGTTCCTAAATAGTTTTGGAATTATAATTATAATAATTAATTAAGTTACTAAATGGTTTAGTAATTAATTAATAAGTAGTAATATTATTATTAGTAAATAATTAAGTTCCTAAATAGTTTAGGAATTATAATTATAATAATTAATTAAGTTACTAAATGGTTTAGTAATTAATTAAAAGTACTCTCATTATTAAATAATTAAGTTCCTAAATGGTTTAGGAATTGTAATTAATTAATTTAGTTCCTAATTAAATTGGGAATTAAATTAAAACCCTAATCCTAAATAGTTTAGGAGGGTTGACTAGATCTATAAATAAGAGGAGTCTTATCATAGATCAAGGTTACACACTCTTTGATTAGATTAGAGAGAGTACTCCATAATTCTCTAGATCTAAGAGTTAGAGAGAGAGAGAGAGAGAATTAGGGCTAGCCACCCATGGTTTGGAGAAACCAAGATCCACTTCTTTAATTCATAGATCTCTTGGTGGATCACCTCTAGAGGCTTCACACTTGGGGAGCTAACATTGATCCGTGGAATCTAATCGGTGAATTTGAAGAAGAACGTGAAGGATCAAAGGGAGATGAACTTGTACCCGTGGAAGCTTGGTTCTACAAAGGTATAAATTATTTTATCCTTCCTCAATTAATAATAGTCGCATAAGAAGGATCCGGGTTATTGGTTTGTACAAAAATTTTAAAATCTGATTTTTATTGCTTCCATTGCGCTTATATAATTTGATTATATGTATGCCATATTTTTGCAAACCAACAGATGCATGAGTATTAGATACTCAAGAGAAATGACTGATGACCATAAAATTCGAGATGAGTCTTTGGAGAAAGACTAAAGCAGATGGCAAGGTGGAGACCTATAATACCTATCTAGTGATAAAAAGATTTTAAACAAGGTCAAGGAGTTGACTATAATGAAACTTTCACTATTGAAAATGCATATATCCATTTAGATTTTACTTGTAGTTGTAGCTTACTATATAAAAGGATGTATGTATGATACAACCAAGATGATTTGTCTCCATGAAGATGGAGTAAATCAAGTATAAAAGCTACAACAATCCAATAATGGATTGAAGTAAATTTCTCAAAGATGGAACATCTATTTTGATAAGACAATCAAAAGAGTTTGATTTTATTAAAGACGAGGATGAACCAAGTGTGTACAAAAGGTTAGTGGGAGTACTGTGATATTCCTAGTATTATATGTTGATACACTACCGATAAAGAATGACATACTGATGCTATAATCAGTAAAGATGTGGTTGTCTAAAAAACTTCTCCATCAAGGAGTTATGAGAATCATCTTAACATTCTATTCAGGATAAAGGTATATAGAGATAGATCATAAAGGATGCTCGATTTGATCCAAGGAACATACATTGATTTGTTGATATGTACTAGACTTGATATTTCTTATTTATGATAAGCAGATATCAGTTCAATTATGGAGAAGAACATTAGAAAAGAGTTTCTAATGATGGGTCTGATATAAAACTAGAGGGTTTAACAGACTCAAGTTTGTTCAGACTAACCAAGATACCATCATATCCGTTTCAGGTAATACGATTACCTTGAACGGTGCTGCAGTGAGTTGAAAAATTTCTAAACTGCAAAAAGTTACTGATTTATTGACAAAGACATAGTAAATAACTATAAGTGAAGCCACAAAGGTGATTGTTTGGTTCAACAAGTTCATTACAGAACTCATAATGGTTCCTAGCATTAAAGGAATTTAATTCACCAAGGAACCTAGGTCTCATCTGAAATCCAAACAAGTGTTGCAGCACTTTCATATGATTAGATGAATCATTAAAAAGGAGACAACACCATAAAGATGACAGGCTCTCAGTACAGCATTAAAAATCCATTAACTAAAATATTTACTAAGAAATTTGTACGCCACTTAGAGAAGAATGGTATAGGGATACCAAAGGGCGATTGACTTTAGTGCAAGTGGGAGATTGAAAGTAGTATACCCTCAAGCCAATCATATTTGATGTGATAAGCATATACTTTGTAATCTTATTCGTTTATTAATAAAAGTATCAAGGCATTTTTTTATTCATGATTAATTACTTGAATTAATTAAATAGATAAACCTATAGTTTTTGAGCAATGCTTTTAGAACCATGATGAAAATCATGCTAATGAGATCTAAATTCAAGATAGCTCAAAACTAAAATTGTTCCCAATATTGGATCACTAAAGGGGGATTAGTAGATCCGGATAGTTTGGTACATACTATGCTTGCTCTTACGAAGAGGATGATAGATCTCATAATCATTTGTATAGAAACACTAAAGCAAGTATATAGGTGCTTATTAGAGAATAAGTTCACCGAACGTGACTCGCTCAAGGAACACCTAATGGAGTTTTACTTGGCTGTCAATATTAGTTCTTTATGTGATAGTCGTACAAGTGATCCTTGGACTTAAGATCATCATAGTATCTTATGTGTACTAAGTTATACTTTGACATATTCCTTAAGACTTGTTAGTATATCAAAGGATATGCTTGGGTATAATAAGGTACACATGGAGATAGGTGAATGATCAACAAAATATCTACCACTTCCAGTAAAGGGAGAGAATGTCCTATGCGATTCACTAAATGACAACTCAGAAATTCCTGGCTAGTGTTGAATGAAATTAGAAAGGAATTTCTAATTTACATTAACTAGAGTTGTGTATTTGTGAATTGAAATGCATATGATTAAATCAAATAAGACTTGACAGAAATTTTGTGTCTTATATTTGATTGGGACATTGTATGTAGAATGATTGAATTGTACGATAACTATGCACTGAAAGGTTCTTTTACGATTAAATGTTGAAATATATATTATTTGGAATGTCGATTAATCGCTAAGGGGGCTTACCTTTATTGTGAAATAATTATTTATTCTAAATTAAAGAGTTAATTCATAATAAATAAATTAGAATTGCTCTAATTTATTTATTTTACAACCGATTAAATATGGAGAACCTAAAGGGTCACACATAAAAGAATAATATTTATTTTAGAAGTGGATGACATAATCATAATAATAAATTAAGTATATTTAATTTATACTATGGTGATAGAATAAATTAAATAGCTTAATATTTATAGTTTAATATTTTAGAAATACTAATTATAAATTAATAGAAGGAGTCTTATTATTATTACTTCTATTATTATCATTGCTAGTATTATTATTTAGTTCCTAAATGGTTTAGGAATTAATTAATAAGTAGTAGTATTATTATAAATAATTAAGTTCCTAAATGGTTTATGAATTTTAATTATAATAATTAATTATGTTACTAAATGGTTTAGTAATTAATTAATAAGAAGTATTCTCATTATTAAATAATTAAGTTCCTAATTGGTTTGGAAATTGTAATTAATTAATTTAGTTCTTAATTAAATTGGGAATTAAATTAAAATCCTAATTCCAAATACTTTAGGAGGGTTGACTATATCTATAAATAAGAGGAGTCTTATCATAGATTAAGGTTACACACTCTTTCACAAGAATATATAGTGTACTTCATAATTATCTACATCTAAGGAGTTATAGAGAGAGAGAGAGAGAGAGAGAATTAGGGCTAGCCACCCATGGTTTGGAAAAACCAAAATTCACTTCTTTAATTCATAGATCTTTTGGTGCATCACCTTTAGAGGCTTCACACTTGAGGAGCTAACATTGATCCGTAGAATCATCGGTGAATTTGAAGAAGAACGCAAAAGATTAAAGGGAGTTGAATTTATACCTATGGAAGCTTGGTTTTACAAAGGTATAAATCTTTTATCATTTCTCAATTAATAATAATCGCATAAGAAATATCCTGGTTATTGGTTTGTAGAAAAAATTTAAAATCTGATTTTTCCTACTTCTGTTGCGCTTATATAATTTGATTATATGTATGCCATATTTTTGTCAACCAACATTAGTAACTTGTGCATTTGTGAATTGAAATTCATATGATCAAATAAATAAGACTTGACAGAAATTTCGTGTCTTATATTTGATTGAGACATTGTATGGTAGAAGGATTGAATTATACGGTAATTATTCGCTGAAATGTTCTTTTACGACCGAATGTTGAAATATATATTATCTGAAATGTCGATTAATCGCTAAGGGGGCTTTCCCTTATTGTGAAATAATTATTTATTCTGAATTAAAGAGTTAATTCGTAATAAATGAATTAGAATTGTTCTAATTTATTTATTATACAGCGGGTTTAATATAAAAAACCTAATGGGTCACACCGCAAAAGAGTAATATTTATTTTAGAAGTGAATGTCATAATAGTAATAATAAATTAAGTATATTTAATTTATACTATGGTGATAAAATAAATTAAATAGCTTAATATTTATAATTTACTATTTTAGAAATACTAATTATAAATTAATAAGAAGAGTCTTATTAATTTATAATTAGTATTTCTAAAATACTAAATACTAATTATTATTATTATTATTATTATTATTATTATTATTATTATTATTATTATTATTATTATTATTATTATTATTATTATTATTATTATTATTATTATTATTATTATTATTATTATTATTATTATTATTATGATTATTATTATTATTATTTAGTTCCTAAATGATTTAGGAATTGTAATTATAATAATTAATTAAGTTACTAAATAGTTTAGTAATTAATTAATAAGAAGTACTCCCATTATTAAATAATTAAGTTCCTAAATAGTTTAGGAATTGTAAGTAGTTAATTTAGTTCCTAAATGAATTGATAATTAAATTAAAACCCTATTCCTAAATAGTTTAGGAGGGTTGTCTATATCTATAAATAAGAAGAGTCTTATCATAGATTAAGGTTACACACTCTTTCATAAGAATAGAGAGAGTACTTCATAGTTCTCTACATCTAAGGAGTTAGAGAGAGAGAGAGAGAGAGAGAGAGAGAGAGAGAGAGAGAGAGAGAGAGAGAGAATTAAGGCTAGCCACCCATGGTTTGGAGAAATCAAAATCCACTTCTTTAATTCATAGATCTCTTGGTGGATCACCTCTAGAGGCTTTACACTTGGGGAGCTAACATTAATCTGTGAAATCTAATTGGTGAATTTGAAGAAGAACGTGAAGGATGAAAGAGGGTTGAACTTGTACCCGTGGAAGCTTGGTTCTACAAAAGTATAAATCTTTTATCCTTCCTCAATTAATAATAGTCGCATAAGAAAGATCCTGGTTATTGGTTTGTAGAAAAATTTTAAAATCTAATTTTGCTTGCTTCCAGTATGCTTATATAATTTGATTATATATATGCCATATTTTTGCATACCAATATTGACTTAGTACAATCAGAGTGATATCTTGTGCATATATGACATGGGACTCAACAGAGAAATAATAATTATATGATGATTGCTCTGAGGTCATAGATGAAAGCTCTACAATCTCATCATAGCGAGAAAAGTACTAAAACTTAGGACAAATAAATGATTGTGGAATAAGGATTACCTTAATGATAGAATTGACATAGAGATTCAAGAGGTTCATTGCAAAGCAGCTTTGTAGCATATGAGATTACTCTTGGGAAGTTTTGAGATACTAACTTTAGTTTTGGTAATGTTGAGTAGTTCCATCTCACAAAGATGTGATCTCCCAATGTCAAGGCTTTCAATAAAGACATCAGAGGTAGAGAGTAAAGTAACTGTTCACTTGCTGGATCAAATAGAGTAGTTGTTCTATCCAGAGTTAAATTAATAAAGCCTTCTAGCAACTCATCTGCGTTCATGCCCACAAGACATATTAACCCAACTCCAGATCCAATGAATCTATAAGGTAATCTGGCATTTGGATCCTCTATTCCTACAAGTACAATTTTAGTAAATAATCTTAATGAGGTTGGTATTGCTTGAGAATGTACGTGAAGAGTAGGTTGAGGCTCTCCCTCAGAGTTTGGATTTTTTGGTTTGATCACCACTGGCTTAGTACTTCTATAGATATCTATAATTATAACCTTAGTGATCTTTAAGAAGTCATTAGACATTATTGCACTATCTTTTCTTCTTTTGCTTATAATCTCTGTCCCTTTCTTCTTCTTTTCAACTATCTTTCTCAGTTTTCTTTTCAGCTTCTTTGGCTTAGGAGCTTTATCTTTCACTACCATTTCTTTTTGAACATCTCGAGGCTCAAGTTCGGATGCCTTCTCAGCCATTTCTTCATCATTTTGAGGCTTAGGCTCAGAGACCTTCTCAGCCATTTCTTCATTTAATAGCTTAATCTATCTCTATGATTGGAGTCTCATCTACGATTAGTGTTTGTTTTGCAGGCAGAGCCTTTTTTACAATCGACTCTCCACACTATTATTCAAGATTAACTAATTCTTCAAAAATTCTTCCCTGTCTCTTGACTTTCTTCATCTTGAAAATTTGAGAAATTGGAGCCAAATCATATTGAGTTTCTTTAGAGTCTGATGGTGCATTCTTTGGTATTTCTTCTTCTTTCTTTTCTTCTACCTTCTTCTTTTTCTTTAGAAGTTCTTGCTCTAAGGCTTGAGGTGTACTAGATCCTTGAGAATCATCTTTCTGGATTTTAGACACTTTTCTTTTGGCTTGAGCTCTAGAGGGTTTTTGAACCTCACTGATAATATGCTCACTTCCTTTAAATATTATGGATCTATGCTGTCAACGCCGGGATTTTCGTCGTTTCGTTTTTAATAATTAAAAACCCTTTCCAATTTTAGCCTTTTGAATTAAATGTGATTTTGAAAAGGGTCGGCTTAATGTCGACGGGTTTTGAAAGATCGATTTTTTTATAAGCCAATTGACCAGAGCCGCCAGTTGGTATATTTGAAATGGATGTACCAACTCATCCAAATTTTGTTTTCGTAATCGCTGGCTCATATGTGACTCCGATTCAATTGGTCCGTGAACCGAGATTCATAGAGTTTGGGGCTTGCTTAAGCGAGGGGAAGGTGTTAGGCACCCCCCGACTTCCGTGAAACACGGTTACCGCAATCTCGATGTTTTCCTATCCTTTTAAATCCTAAAATGTGTGTGTGCGTGTGTGTGTGTGTGCGTGTGTGCCTAAATGAATGATTGTGACAAATTGTTGCATGACAGTTGCTTTTGATTTTATATGGCAAATGTGTTTTATCAAGAAAGTGTTTTAGACGTCTTTTGACCAAAATGACAAGACTTCGTTTTTTATAATAAAGATTGATTTTAATTTCGAAATTGATGAGGGTTTTTTATTAGATGACATTTTCAGAAAACAATAGTTTTTTAAACTTTTATCAAATAGGAATCGAGACTATACATTGTCTTCTAACAGTAAATATAAATAAAATGAAGGCAACTTCTAGAACTCTTTAATCCTATGCACAAAGTTTAATGAAAACGTTTATTTTATTTTTTACGAAAACATCTTTTATGACATTTTAAAACCAAATGTAGCCTTTTCGTCAAACAAGGATCAAAGTTCGCCAAAACTCTTAATTTTTAAACCTCTAATATCCTAATTTGATCATTTTTTAGAAAATCTTCATCGTTTTTGTGTGTCGTAAATCAAAATAAACATTCAAAACGTGTCGGGGCTATCCATGGGCATGTGAGCCATCCAGACAACCCCAAACACCCACAATCACATATTTTTATTATCACGGGGCCTTAACCCGATCACGATTTGGTATCGCATTAAGGCCCGATATTACATATGTACAACCATGAATCCTATCTAATAATTACATACACCCAAAAATGTCCATCATCGGGATTTGATCACGACGATCTCCTCCCTAGGCTCACAGTTACCCAAATCACTGCATAACCAATACTACGACAAAATCTAACAATACTAAACTCATTACGGTACTATATGAATCACAAATCTCAACGCCAACACTACAACTATCTATGAACACAACGAACGATATATCACCGTACGGACGTCATCGGGGCATTAGGAGGAAGTTACGTTCCAATGGAACCCTCGCTAACGACCCCTAACCCACGGATCTTCATCATCATGACAACATAATACATCAAATAATCCAAGACATGAAATTATACTAACAATACAAACAATAAAAACCAAGAAAACACCCTTTTCACCTTGCAAAATGCCGGTTAAAGCTTCTTATTTCACAAATCGGACAACACCACAAGAACACTCGACTAATTAGCAAGAGAAGATAAATATTTCACTCAAATCTAACCAAGAACAACACTATTCTCTCTCTTCCCGCGAGCTCTCTCTCTCTAAAAAACTCTATCTTTTTCTTCTTTTTTTTCTTCTCGGGTGGAAATGGCCGTTGTATAGAGTTCAGCAGGCAGTCGCAGGTGCATCTGCGGCTGACTGCTGTGGCCGTCCGCGCCGAATCCTCGGCTGCCGGGTTGTCTCCCGTTTGTCGGTGGCCGCAGGTGCATCCGCGGCTGTCCGGCTTGCTTTTCTCGATTTCTGTGCCACGCGATCTTAATTCGCCCATTTCTGTGGTATTATTTTGGAAGGCTGCTACCGGTGAGCGAGACCCCCGAACATCATAAGCGTAATGGCCATTAGTCGCTTTTTGTGATTAACTCGGGTTTTTCTGGATCAACCGTTTGCCTTGCCTCAAGTGACCGGATGCTCGTTGTCCGTTGTGGCGGCTTCTGACCGTAAATCGTTGGGGTGACTTCGTGTTAGGGTCCACCCTCCTTTTCGCATGTCCGATCAAATGACGATTTTGCCCTCCTGTCAGGGTTAGTACACAGGCGCAAAATTTGAGTGTCTACATATGCAATTCAATTGGATTCTTCTTTTAATTTTCAAACAATTTTGGAGTAATCTTCTTATTGACCTTCAAGGCTTCTCCTTCATCATCTCCAATTAATTTCTTTTCTTTTTTCTTTAGAACTTAACTCATAATCTGTCCATAGTACATTTTGGGGGCTGGCTTGTTGGCTTTTATTTTGGTATTATCCTTCACCTATTTAGCTATCCAATTTATCAAAATTAAGACAAAGTTTATTTTAACTTTGTTTACTATAACAATCATGATTTTCCACTAGAGTTCACTAACTGAATCATAGGCTGAATTCTTGCACTTAATACATTTTCCAACGATATCAACCAATAATTCATATTCAGGGGGAAACTCCTTCTTTTTCATCCCCTTCAGTTGAGGATTCTTCTGGTACTGCATCATTGTCATGCCTTATTCACTATTAATATTATCAAAAGAAGTAATACCTTCGCTTACAAAGCCTATTTATTTGTTTAGCTCTTCCACAGTGATCTTTAGCATATGTCCGTTTACTTCTGTTGTAAGAACATCATCTTCAATAGCAGCATTGACATAAAGTTCTTCAACATACTTGGTGTATATTTTAGTGTTTGCCTCTAGAATTTATCTAAATCTCGCCTTTTGAATGAAAACAATAACATCTCTGAATTTCTTCTCTGATGCATCAAACTTCTCAAAATAGAGTTGATTTCCAATAATAACATGATATCCTGCCATTATATCTTGAAATCAGACTGAAACGAGCAACAAAGTGCTCAAAATTTTCTAGATTGAATGAGAATACAAATTCTAGGGCTTGGTTGTAAGTTTTTGAATAGTAAAGTTCAAAATAAAATTTTGAAAGAACTTTTAAGAAACTACCCTCTGTTTTGCTGATGTGGGACACGTGGCAGAAGATAAGTGGCCTCAGTTACAGTTGTAACGTAGTAGCTTTGCCTAGTACTTCCTTCCTTTGATAGTTCATGACACGAGCCTAATGAAAGTCTTTTTAACTTCTCTTAATCGTATAGTAACTCTGCATAGATTACTATGCGATTTAAGAATTTCTTTGCTTTACGAAGTGAGCTTGTTTTACGATTGGTTGTGCTTTCAATGATTTTTGATTTTCCATATGAACCACTACACAATCCACCATTTTGCTTTACGATCAAAAGTTTTTTGCATCGTTAGCAGTATCTAAAACATAGAATCTAGGCTTGTAAATTTAGCATGCCTAACTTGCTGATCAATTTATTGAATTTGGATTCATCTAAGGGTTTAATGAACATTTCAGCAAGTTAATTTTTAGTAGGTATAAAATATAAAGATATGTTCCCATTATGCACACGATCTCTTATAAAATGATATCTGATGTCTATGTGTTTGGTTCTAGAGTGCATGACATGATTATGTGTAATTGAAATAACACTAGTATTATCATAAAATATAGGGACATATTTGAATTCAAACCCATAGTCAGCTAATTGATTTTTCATCCACAAAGTTTGAGCACATCAGCTACTAGTAGTAATGTACTCAACTTCTTTAGTTGAAGTGGATACAGAGTGTTGCTTCTTGCTGAACTAGGAAACAAGTTTGTTTCCAATCATTTTACATGTACTTCTTGTGCTTTTCCTGTTAATCTTACATCCTGCAAAATCAACATTTGAATAACCAATTAGATCAAAGGGAGACTCCTTGGAATATCATAATCTTAAATAAGGAGTAGCCTTGAGATATCTAAAAATCCTTTTGACAGCAGTTAAGTGAGATTCCTTAGGATTAGATTGAAACCTAATACAAATTTCAGTAGAGAATAATATATCTGGACTACTAGTAGTTAAGTACAGGAGAGATCCAATCATACCTCTGTATTGAGTGGCATCAATACTTTTACCTTGTCTATCTCTGTCAAGTTTAGTTAAAGAAGCCAAATGAGTTTTCATGGGAGTAGATGATTCTAAGCCATACTTCTTAAGCAAATCATTGATATACTTGGCTTGATTTATGAAGATTCCTTCCTTACTTTGTTTAACTTCAAGTCCAAGGAAGAAGTTCAGTTCTCCCATTATACTTATCTCAAATTTACTTTGCATCAACTTGGCAAATCTCTCACATAATGTTTCATCAGTAGAATAATAACATTTACATGAATTTGAACTAATAAGGTTTTATCTTTATGCTTTCTAAGGAATAGAGTTGCGTCTACCCTACCTATAGTGAATCCATTTCAATTAGAAAGGTGGTGAGTGTTTCATACCATGCTCTAGGTGTTTGCTTTTGTGACATCCTGGATTTTTAACAAGACTTCTAAATAAGGATTATGGTTAATTAAGTAAATGTTAAAAGCTAAAACCTGGTTTAGAAGGATATACAGTATTAATACGTGATTAAAGAAAATTATTGTTTAATCAATGTGATAGAAGGGACCTATGTGGTTAAAATGGTAAAGAGAGACTCTTGATGTAAATAAGGGTCTATAGAACGTATAAGGGATCAGCTATATATTTGAAGTGTATAAGTGATGTAACAAATCAAGAAAATCGTAACGAGTATCAATTTCGATGGTGAAATGGTAATATACAGGATTAAAGATGAATGATAGATTGTAATGCCTACAATAAGGTAATTGGAGAGAAATCAGTGTAAGACACTGGATTGTGTCAGCTTACGATAGGATGGATGTGTGAATATGTATGTATTTGTTCTGATAAAGAAAGAAAGGTTGGAAATGGAGGTAATAAAGGAAATGAGGAAAGTATAATTGAAATGAGCTTAAGTTATGAATGTTAATAACGAGTTTAATGAATAGACCTGGAAAGGCTAGGTTGCGAGAATGGCAAGCAAATGTAAGGTATGTATGTATGTGCAGTGAAGAAGGAATTGTATGATCTAATCGGTCTATTATGGATTAAAGGAATGATGTGTTAATGATCTAATCGGTCTATTACGAATTAAGATAATCGTGATACGATGTGTAAAGACAAAAATGTAATACTCTTAAATGTGAGTATAAGGAATGTAGATTTCATGAATGTTGAAAATTGGCATTATGTATATTATGTAAATAAGTGAAAGGACGAAAAGTCGTAAGAAAGGTATTATGAGTTTAAATGATAAAGGATGATGAATTTTGGTAATTCGATCGAGGTTCGCTTCTCGAGAAAGCAGTTTATGTAATAGGTGAGTATGTCGACTTGATGAGATGTCGGAAGTTTGGATTGATTGAATGTGAAACTAAAAAGGTTCATTGAAATTGAAAAGGTGATGATGTGTAATTTTACAAATGTGTAAATTAATAAGTAATTAATGAAAATTATATTTTAAAGTGTGACAAGTGTTTTGGGATAAGTCAATTATGGACTAATTGAATGAAGAATAAAATTCAAGTCTAATGAAACAAATTTGGATAAAAAAAGACTTGAATTGGATGGAAATTAAGCAAATTATGATTTATGGAAAATTAAATTCTCTAGAAAATTTGGCAAAAGTCCAAAATGCCCCCAACAATTTGGTTAATGACTATTGTGTCCTAAAGGGGTAAAATGACCAAAATACCCTTGCAAAATTAAGTAATGACCGTCATATCCCAAGTGATGAAATGATAAAAAGGCCCTTGACTTAATATGTGAAATGACAAAAATGCCCTTGGATGGGTTAACCATGGTTAATATACTTAACCAAGCCTAGTTAAGCCTCATAAGTAGCCAAATTGGGAGATCTTCTTCTTCATTCTCCCATTTGGCTGGAAATAACCTAAGAGAGAGAGAGAAGCCATAGATATAGAGAGAGAAAGCTTGATTGCATGAGCCATAATGCTTGGTTGGTATTGAAGCAAGAAGAAAAGAGGAAGAGCTTGTCAAGACTAAGCTTTCTATGCAAATAAGTTGGCCATCCAAGAAGATATAAAAGTTTTCTAAGCTTGAAACTTTAAGTTATGTATGTCAAAGTATGTATTTGTGGTTACAGATATGATTTATGTAAGAAAAGGTGGCTAGAATTGGAAGTTATGGTTAAACCTTAATATATAAGGTTGAACATATGTATATGAGGTTTATGTGTGTAAAAGATACAATGATAATGTTTAAAAGTATAAAAATCATGATTTATAGAAAATCATGTGTTTATTCAATTTAAAATCCATGATTTGTTGGTTGATCATATGTAATATGTTGGAAATTTTGATGAAAACCTAGCTAGGAAGATTAAACATGTTTGAAGCATGAGAAATTTTATACTAGATAGCTTCAAAGAATCACAAATAGTTGAGAAGCATGATATGTGAAAGTAAAATTCAATATTGGCCTATGATTTGCATATAAATCAAATCGTAATTTGTAAAGTGCATTACAATGTACGTATGGTAGTGATATGGACTTACAAAGTGGTAAAATGTATATGTGGTAGCCTATGTGGTGTTTGAAGATTAAAGTGTCAAGTTGAGTTTAAGTTTTGAATTTGAAGAGTTTACAAAGTTATTGAAAATCCAACTCAAGAGTGATTTTTGGCAATTTTGAATAATTGAAGGTGAAATGAAGGAAAATAACTTAATTTTATGTTATTACACGTGTTTAGGTTGATTTGGAAATCAACGGATAGAAGTTGGAATAAAAAGGCGATTCGAACGATCGAAATCGATCATTACGACTTAAAACGAATTTTTACGGACAATTTTCACCTCGTACGATGTTTAATGGTTTTAAAGGTTAAAGCATGTCACATATGAGTGGTATGAACTTTATTGAGTGTTGGAATGAAGTTTTGAAGCTAATGGCCAAAAATCACAAAGTTGGAAATTTAGTTTTAAAGTTAGAAAATTTACTAAGTGTTGAACAAGTTGAACAACTCTCATATGGGCTAGTTTTTCTCTGATTTTAAGAAGCCAAATGGGGCAAGTATAAATTTTGTAAAATACTAGGTAGTAAGATCTAGTTATGTTCCACATTTGGAGTTAATTGGATGAATAATGAAGGAGTTAAAAATCACTAAAGCAGCTGCAAAAATTAAAAGTTCAGAAACAGTAGGACTGCACCGGGGTGCAGTGTTTTGTGCTGAGCACTGAGCCGAGGCACAGTCTTCTAAAACCTGAAAAAAATTAAGGGTCCAAAATGCGACATTTTGACAGGGAATGATAAAGATGGGTTATGTAAACCCTATATAGCTAAAGCATGACCAAAGTAAAGGGTGTTAAAGCATAATGAGAAAATGAATGACATAATATAACATGCCTAAAGCTAAGCCAAATCATGTAAAGGGTTATGAAAAATGTCGGTAATGAGTTAGGATGTATTACTAACCTATATATGGTATAATACATCAAAAGTGAAATGATTAGAGATTAATGATTATGTAATTATGGATTAAGTTTGTTAAGTTATAGAAAGTTTATGATTTTATAAAGATGTATATTGATTGTATGTTGACAGATGACACTCACTGTAGCAAACTAAGCCAAGGAAGGTTAAAAAGGATGTACATGTTAAGTAAATAAATGCGTATATGCAAGTTCTTCAGAATAGAATGTACTAATTATTCTACGTGAACTATGTGGTAGTGTAAATGTGCACTCCGTACAACTACGTGTGCTAACTGTTAAGTGAAATGTGTGACATTAAGCATAACATGATAAAGTAAAGAGGCATGATGCATATTATGAACTGTAAGCATGAAATGTGCTATTTGATTGACTTGCTGAGCCTATGTGCTCACTTTTGCCATGAATTAACATTTCAGGTAAAAGTACAAGAAGGCCGGAGGTTCCGGTGCGGCTAAAGGTAAAGATTGATGAAGGCATATATAATCATGAAAGGAATTGTTATGTGTATCTATGTAATGTGACGATTCAGATAGTTAGATGTAAACCTACAATGGTAATAAGGGTTATATGATTTGTAAATCCATAGAGATAAATGTGCATGTATGTATTATTCAAAGAAACGTTGTAAAAGGATCAGGTGGACGTATTATTTGTTGGTCGAGTTTTATGTGTAATAAACTCATATGTATGGATCAATTATAGGCAGACAAGATTATGTATGGTACAGAGACATATGAACATGATTAGATATGGAATAGGTAACAACAAGCAAGTTAATGTATGGATAGTTTAATGGTGGATTGTATGACAAGGTATGTTATGTAAAATCATTATATATTATATGATTGTAAATGGTAATAGACTAGGTCACAAATAATAAATGTTTGATGTAAGTGCTAATGAATGTTAAGTGAGCGTTACGATCCTGAGACAGGTAAGGAATGTAAGATAAAAAAAAAATGGACCGCATTATGGTCAACTAAATGGTTTCAAAGATTAAATGTTAAGTTTTAACGCACGAGATTTTAGTTAATGTAGTTTAAAGTTAATGATTATCTTATCCAGACATAATTGGACTTAATTAAAGGAATGTGGGATCTCGGTGCGCTACAACTTTAATCCATACAGCGCATTATCCAATTTATAAACATGATTTGATAGAGTTGGAATAACAAAACCTGGGGGTTGTTCCACAAAGACTTCTTCATGTAATTCTCCATTCAGGAATGCACTCTTGACATGCATTTAAAGAAATTTGAAGTTCATGTGGGTTGCATAAGCTAGAAAATTCTGATTGCCTTTAATCTTACAACTGATGCAAATGTTTCATCATAATCAATTCATTTTTCTTGAGAATATTCTTTTGTAACCAGTCTAGCCTTATTCCTTGCTATTATTCCAGCTTCATCCATCTTATTTTGGAGTACCCATGCAGTGCCAATGATTGGATGTTTGTCTGGTCTTGGAACTAATCTCCACACTTTATTCCTTTCAAATTGATTCAGTTCGTCTAGCATGGCTTCAATCCAAATTGAATCTTCAAGTGCTTCTTCAATCTTATTGGGTTCCATTTGAGATAGAAAGCTAAGATAGAGACATTCATTTTGAGTGGCTGATCTTGTTCTTACTTTAGCATTTAGATCACCAATGATTAGATCCTGATTGTAATCCTTACCCCATCTTCTTCTTGTAGGAATGTCAGTCCTTTTGCCTTCTTATCTAAGCACTTCAAGATTAGGTTCTGTATCAAAATCTTCATTTATTTGTAAGGTTTCTGCTTCAGGTGTTTCAACCCCTATAATCTCCATGTCTGGCATCACGATCGAGGGGTCTGGTTGTATAAATTCAACACCTGCAATCATATGACTTTCCTACTGCACAATCGGAGGATTATGTTCTACGATTTCATCAGGTTGAACAACTTCACTAAATCTACTTTGATCACTTTCATCAAATGTGACATGAATGGAGATTTCAACAGTCAATGAATTCTTGTTGAATATTCTATAAGCCTTGCTTTCCATGGAGTATCCAAGGAAGATTCCTTCATTTGCTTTAGGTTAAAACTTTGTCAGATATTTCTTGCCGTTGTATAGGATGTAACAAGTATAACCAAATGCATAGAAGTAACTGATATTTGACTTTATTTCTTTCTTTCCATAGGTCGTAGGATATGTTCTTGTATAAAGGATGGATCAAGGATCTATTTTTTGTGCAGCAAGCAGTGCTAACTGCTTCAGCCTAAAAGTACTCAGGAAGATGTGCTGCTGGAAGGAGTGTTCTTTCTGCTTCAATTAATGTTCTATTTCTTCTCTCTGCTACTTCATTCTGCTGTGAAGTTCTTGGGGGCTAAAAAGTTGCGCTTGATTCCATTATCTTCATAAAACTTGCTCATTTCAGAGTAATCAAATTCTCGACCATGATCACTTCTTATTGATTTTATTTTCTCACCCTTCTTATTCACGATCAGCTTGAAGTGATTGATTAGCTGTAGACTGGTTTCATATTTTGAGCTTAGAAAGAAAATCTAGGTGAATATAGTGTAATCATTTACCACCACGAGTGTATACCTCTTTCGTCCAAGGCTTGCTGTTGGAACCAGTCCAAACAAATCCATATGTAGCAATTATACAGGCTTTCTGGTCTGTTTACTAAGTTAACATGCCTTACATGGTCTTTCTTCGACAAATTATAGTTTAGGTAATCCTTTGACTAGATCTTTGAAAGCCAATTTTGACATGCTCTTGAAGTTTAGACGAGATAGTCTTTTGTGCCACAACCAGTTGACATCTTTTGAAGCTTTAGCAAAGAAACAGGCTGCTGCTGAGGAATTTAGCTTTGAGAGATTAATTACATACACATTATCTTCTCTTGATTCAGTTAACTTCAAGGAATTTGTTTCCAAGTCTCGAACTTGACATTGATTGTTGAGAAATAGGACTTGGTGACCCTTGTCACAAAGTTGGGTTATACTTAGCAGATTATGCTTCAATCCTTCAACATAGGCTACTTTGCTAAAAGCAACGACACCATTTCCATTTGATCCATAACCTTTGGATTTTACAGAATTATTATCTCCAAATATTACTGTTGGTCCATCTTTTGTTGGTATGCAAAAACATGACATATATATAATCTTATTGTAATAGCGCAACAGAAGCAAACAAAATCAGATTTTAAAATTTTTACAAACCAATAATCATGATCTTTCTTATGTGACAATTATTAATTGAGGAAGGATAAAAGATTTGCACATTTGTAGAACCAAGCTTCCAGAAGTACAAGTTCTACTCTTTTTAATCCTTTGCATTCTTCTTCCAATTCACCGATTAGATTCCACATATCAATGTTAGCTCCCCAATTGTGAAGCCTCTAAAGGTGATCTACCAAGAGATCTATGAATTAAAGAAGTAGATTTTGGTTTCTCCAAATCATGGGTGGCTAGCTTTAATTCTCTCTCCCCCTCTCCCTCTCTCTCTAACTCCTGATGCAGAGAATTATGAAGTATTTTCTCTCAATTCTTGTGAAAGAGTGTGTAACCTTAATCCATAATGAGACTTATTTTATTTATAGATATAGACAACCCTCCTAAACTATTTAGGATTAAAGTTTTAATTTAATTTCTAATCTAATTAGGAACTAAATTAATTAATTACAATTCCTAAACTATTTAGGAATTTAATTATTTAATATGAGAGTACTTCTTACTAATTAATTTCTAAACCATTTAGAAACTAAATTAATTATTATAATAATTATAATTCCTAAATCATTTAGGAACATAATTATTTATAATAATACTACTATTTATTAATTCTAAACCCTAAACCATTTAGGAACTAAATAATAGTAATAATAATAAGACTCCTCATATTAATTTATAATTAGTATTTCTAAAATACTAAATTATAAATATTAAGCTATTTAATTTATTCTATCACCATAGTATAAATTAAATATACTTAATCTATTATTACGATTATGCTATCCACTTCTAAAATAAATATTACTCTTTTGCGGTGTGACCCTTTATTTTCTTCATATTAAATCGGTTGTAAACTAAATTAATTGGAACCATTCAAATCTTATTTATATAATGAATTAAACTATTAAATTTATTTAATACATAATATTTATTCCACAATAACGGTAAGCCCCCTTAGCGATTAATCAACATTCCAAATAACATAGATTTCAACATTTGATCGTAAAAGAATCTTTTAGCGAATAGTTACCGTATAATTCAATTATTCTACTTTACAATGTCCCAATCAAATATAAAACATGACATTACTATCAAGTTTTATTTTATTTGATGATATGCATTTTGATTCTCAAATTAATAACTCTAATTAATGTAAATTAGAAACTACTTTCTAATTTTTATTTTGCTTTGGCTAAGGAATACTGAATTGTCATTTATCGAATCGCATAGGACATTCTCTTATTTTACTAGAAGTGGTAGATTCTTTGTTGATCATTCATCTATCTCCATGTACAACTTATTATGCTCAAACATACCCTTTGATATACCTTTAAGGTTTTAAGAAATATGTCAAAATATAATTCATCATACATAAGATACCATAATAATCTCAAGTCCAAGGATCACTTATACTACTATGACAAAAGGAACTCCTATTGACAAGTAAGTAAGACTCCATTAAGTGTTCGTTAAGCGAGTCACATTCAGTGAACTTATTATTTAATAGGCATTTACATACTTGCTTTAGTGTCTCTACACAAATGATTATGAGATCAATCATGCTCTTTATAAGGGCAATCATAGTATGTACTAATCTATCCGGATACACTTAATTCCCATTTTAGTGAGCTCACGATTAGGAATTTTTTAGTTTTGAGCTATCTTGAATTTAGATCTCATTAGCATTATCAACATTATGATTCTAAAAGTATTGCTCCAAAACTATGGGTTTATTCATATAATTAATTTAGCTAGTTAATCATGAATTAAGAAATGCTTTGCTACTTTTATTAATAAATCGAATAAGATTACAAAGTATATGCTTATCACATCAAATGTGATTGGCTTGAGGGCATACTACTTTTAATCTCCCACATGCACTAAAGCCAATCGCCCTTTGGTACCCCCATACCATTCTTCTCTAAATGACGTACAAATTGTTTAGTAAATGCTTTAGTTAATGGATATGTAATACTGTACTGAGGGTCTACCATCTCTATGGTGTCGTCTCCTTTTCAATGATTTTAATAATCATACAGAAGTGCCGCAACACATGTTTGGATTTCAGATGAGACCTAGGTTCTTTGACGAATTAAACTCCTTTAATGCTAAGATCCATTTTAAGTTCTATAATGAACTTGTTGAACCAAACAATCACATTTGCAACTTTACTTATAGTTATTTACTATGTCTTTTTCACTAAATCAGTAACTTTTTGCTATTTGAATTTTTTTTAACTCACTATACCATTGTTCAAGGTAATCATATAGCCTGAAATGGATATGCTGTTGTCTTGGTTAGTCTAAAAAAATATGAGTCTGTTAAGCCCTCTAGTTTTAAATCAGACCCATCATTAGAAACTCTTTTATAATATTCGTCTACTTGAATGAACTGATATCTGCTTATCATACATAAGCAACATCAGGTTTTGTACATATCATCGAATTAATGTACGTTTCTTGGGTTAAGTCGAGCATCCTTTACGATCTATCTCTATATATATTTATCCCCGATATTAGGATGCTTCTCCCAAGTCCTCGACGAAGAAGTGTTTAGATAACCACTAACCTTTGTACATACTTGGTTCATCCTTGTCTGTGATAAAATCAAACTCCTTTGATTATCTCATCAAAACGGATGTTTCATCTTCGAGAAGTTTACTTCAATCTATAATTAGATCGTTGTAGCTTACATACTTGATTTACTCCATCTTTATGGAGATAAATTCCCTTGGTTGTATCATACATACATTTTTATTTTAGTATAGTAAGCTATAACTACAAGTAGAATCCGAATGGATATATGTATTTTTACTAGTGAAAAGGTTCATCATAATTAACTCACTGACATTATATAAAACCTTTTTGCCACTATTCAAGTCTTATAAGTCTCCACCTTACCATCTGTTTTAGTCTTTCTAAAAGACCCATTTTGGATTTCATGGTCAACAACCATTTCTCTTGAGTCTCTACTACTCATACCTCATCGTATGTAACTAGATCATCATTTACTATGATGCGTACCTCATCATCATCATTATCTATGTTGAATCCATACTTCTTAGGTATCTTCAGTACTAAACTAGATTTACCACTTGGTTGTGGTACAATAGGTTTATTTACTTATACATATTCCTTCATTTGATATATAGTGTTTTGTGATTTTTGAACTTCTTCAAGATCTATCTTACTCCCACTAACCCCTTCAAGGATAAACGCATTTCTCCTAGAAGGCATCGTGTTTCGTCAAACACCTTTTAATTAGTCAGATTATAGAAGTAATACCCTAAATTTTCTTTAGGATATCCCAAAAGTTTACACTTATCAAATCTTGTCCCAAGTTTATCATGGTCAAACCTTTTGACATAAGCTGGACAATTCAAATCTTAACATACTTAAGACTTTATTTTCTCTCTATCCATAACTCATATAGAGTCTTAGGGTCAAAATTTGAAGGTACCTTATTTAGTAGATATGCAGCCAATTCTAGGGCAGAACCCTAGAAGGATACTGAAAGATTGGTAAAACTCATCATGGATCATCATCATGTCTATTGTGAAAGAATACCATTTTTCTTTGAGATAATCTATAAACTTACAGCTTAAGTATTTTCTTGAAGAACTTTAATACTTTTCGTTGTTTGTTTCTATATTTCACTTTTGAATTCTTTGAACGTTTCAAACGATTTAGATTTGTATTTCATCAAATACATATATCAAAATTTAGATTCATTAGTGGAAGTAATGAATGAATACCCTTCTCTTGCATTTGTTGCTATAGGTCCCATACACAACTGTGTGTACCAACTCTGTAACTCTCCCTCCATGTCTTATAAATGAAGATTTAGTCATATTATCCATAATACAAGATTCACAAGTTGTATTTGACTCGTAATCAAAATGCTCTAAAAGCCCATTTACTTTATACAACTTGTTACTTCTTATTTCATTAATATGACCTAGTTTATAGTGCAATATGAAGGTATGATTCATATCATATCTTTGCTTTTAGTTTATTCAATTTGAAATATTTTTCGTGTAAGTCAAGCATGCAATGTCCATCAAGTAATTAACATAGTAACAACTTACTAACTTAATAGACTTGTTTGTAGGCAATGCTAAACTGTAAGTTTCTATGGCTAATGCAACAACCTTTGCTCTATTTCTCATGCACATGATTACTTATCTTTAGTTCAGCCTTCTACATCTGCCTAATCTTTACAACGGCTTGCATATGTGAGACTATTAACTGGTATCTAATACCCAAGTAAAACTTGACTTATAAAAAGTTTTATTTTATTCTAAACAAATCTATATCTGTAGTAGAAGCTTCTCCAAGCTTCTTCTGCTTAGGTACTACAACTCTCTTGCAGTTGTTCTTCTAGTGTCCCAGCTTATCGCAATGAAAGAAAACTCCTTCGTCCTCGGGATCACTTTTATTTATGTCCTTTAATTAGTGCCTTTCTTTCGTTTTCTATTTTTTTTTACTCCTCAGAAACACCTTTGGCCTTCTTCCTCTGCTTAGAAGATTCATCGACTAATAAGACTTGGTCTTTCTTGGAAGGAAAGTGACTCTCAACATTCTTCAATCATATTTAAGCAAATCAGTTAAACTGACATTTAGCTTATTAATGTTGAAGTTCACAACTAATTGTGAATAGGAGTCAGTGCGTGATTGTAAATCGAATCTTGACTCAACTTTTCATCCTTGACAAAATCCAATTGTCCTAATTGATCAATCCAATTGGAACATGTGTCTGTACTGCAGTGCCATTGGTTATTATAGATCGAAAGAGCTCCTTAGATATTTTATATCTAGTAGTCTAGTAGACATACTTTGCTCACCATATAATTACTGAATGTGCAGCAATATAGTAGGTGCATCTATTTTCACGTGTTGACGGTGAACTTGATGTGACACCCCAGGATTTTACAGAATTCCAAATGAGGATTATGGTTAATTAAGTAAAGGTTATCAGTTAAAACCTAGCGTTGAATGACAGAAAGTTGTAAGAGAGATTAAATGTGAATTATTATATGATCTATGTGATATAAGTGATCTATGTGATTGATCGAATATGTGAATATGTATATTTGATATGATAGAAAAAGAATGATTCGAGATAGAGATTAAAGGAACAATAAGATTGGCGATCTTTGAATGTTGTGGAGTTAATAAGAAATTGATATTTATGGACTTAAGAAGAAAATCATTTGTTATGATATATAGATATAGAATGTGATACCCTGAAAGTGCGTAAAAGGAATGTAGATATTATGTATGCTGAGGATTAACATTATGTGTGTTATATAAATAAGTGAAATGACGTAAAAGTTGTAATAACGATATTATGAGTTTAAAAGGATAAAGGACAATTGAATTTGGTAATTCGGTTGAGGTTCGCTTCCCGATAAAGCGGTTTAGGGAAAAAGTGAGTATGGCGACTAGTTGAGATGTCAGAAAGTAAAGTTTATGGAATATGGAATCGAGACGGTTCGTAGGAAAATTATAAAGTTAATAACATGCAAATTGGCAATTATTATGGATAATGATTATTATGTAATGAAATTCAATTTTCAACGTGTGACAAGTGTTATGGGACAAGCCAATTATGGAGTATTTAATGATGGAATTAAATTCAAGCTTAATGAAACAAGTTGAAATCAAAATGGATTTGAATTGAAGTCAAAATAAGCAATTTATGGATTATTGTGAATGTAAATTTCTCTAGGAAATGGACCAAAGACCAAAGTGCCCTTCACAAGTTGGAAAATGACTATGGTGTCCCATTTTGCTTAATGACCACTATGCCCTTGCTTGGTCAAGTGAGATGTATAAAGAGACCCTAACCATGCATGGTTAAACTAACCAATGCATGGTTAGTTGTTGGAGTGTCATATACAATATATGTAAGTATTAATCAAGTATGCTCAGTTTTTTCATCTAAGTTAGCCGACTAAAGAGAGAAAGGAAGGAGAAAAGCTAGGATTTGGACTAGAAGCTCAAGAAATTGTTGGAAAAGTGATCAAGAGGAAGATTATCAATCATCAAAGTGAAGATTCAACACTAGCAAGTTTAATAGCAAGAGGAGAGAAGAGCTAAGGAAGGTATAACCATGTTCTTGTTTTAAAAGTTGAAGTTTATGAGTTTAAATTCAAGTTTAAGACTAGTCATGCATGAATTAATGGCTAGATGTAAAGATTATGTGAGTATATGTGTTTTATGTTGGTTTATGTTGAAACCCTAGGCTTGAAAGTTGGTGGAGCAAAGTTGATAAACTATTCATGTATGTTTTGAAGCTAGAAATTATAATTTAAGAGATGATCATGTGTAATATATTGTTAAATTTGATGAAAACCTAGAGTAGAAGGTTTATCATGAAGAAATCATGCGTGTGTTCATGTTAAATAGACTACAAGATGCATGAAAGGTTGAAAGAACATGTTTTGTGAAGGAAATACAATATTAGGCTATACTTTATGTATAGACTACGTTATAATCTGTAAAGTGCATTAGGAGATGCCTATAGAAGTTATACAAGTGAATGAAGTTGCTAAACGAGTATATATAAATGTATGTTGATATAGAGTTCAAGGATTCAAATGTGGTTTAAGAGTTATGTTTTGTGAAGTTGGTAAAAATCCTACCAACATGTGAATTTTTAGCCATTTTGGTTAATTAATGGTTTAATGAGGCCAATCAACTGATTTTTTCATAAATACACGTGTTGGTATTGATTTGGAAGTTATTTGGCATCTATGGCGACAATTGAAGATTTTAAACGTTTTAAAACGTTCGCCGATGCCTAAATCAGTTTATTTTGAAAAATAAGTTTATTTGAAAGGGTTTAAAGGTTTTGAAGGCCCATACAAGTCAAATATGTGTTATATGTGGTAAATGGTGAGTTAGAATCAAGTATTGCAATAAGGGGCCAAGAATATCATAAGTGTTGAAAATGAAAAGTTTGGAAATTTTATTGAAAATTTAAACTTAAGGGTGATTTTTGGAAATTTTAAAGAGTTAAAGGTGAAATGAAGTTAAATGACCTAAATTTATGTTATTACATGTGTTTAGGTTGATTTGGGAATCAACGGATGAGAATTTGAATGAAAATGAGTTTCGAACGATCGAAATCGATCGTTTCGACCCTAAACGGATTTTTATGGACAAAGCTCGCTTCGTGCGAAGTTAAGTTGATTCGAAGGCCTAGACATGTCATATTTGACCTATATGAACTTTATCTAGTGTTGGATTGAAGTTTTAAAGCTTATGGCCAAAAATCACAAAGTTGGTAAAAAGTTGGGTTTGAAGTCGAAAAAAATTCTAAGTCTGAAAATATTTTGAACAGCCCTCCTAGGGGCTAATGTATCTCTATTCTTGAGAAGCCAAATGAGGCAAGTAATATTTTTTTAAAATACTAGGTAGTAAGGTCTAGATGTGGTCCAAATTTGAGCTTATTTGGATGTAAGATGAAAGAGTTAAAAATTAGCAAAGGTAGTGCAAAAATCAGAAATCCCATTTCTGAACACTGCGCCCCGGCGCCATGTTTTGTACTAAACATTGTGCTGGGGGCCAAATGTACTGTTCACGGCTGAGCCAATTTCGCGGCCAGCGAGCTCTGACGGCGCCGGGGCGAAATTGCTCTGTTTTTTTTTTTTTTTTTAAGCTTCCAAAAAGCTATATTTTAATATGAAATGATAAGAATATGTTATATAAACCCTAAATAGATAAAGAATGATCAAAATAAAGGATGTTAAGGTATAATGGAATGACAAATGGCATAACATAACATGCCTAAAGTTAAGCCAAACCATGTTAGAGGTTTTGTATAAGGTCGGGAACGAGCTTGGATATATTATTAACCTATGTAAGGTACAATACATCAAATGTGATATGAATATAGATTAGTGGTTATACAATTATGGATTAAGTTTGATAAGTTATATAAGCTATGATCCTATATTGATGAATATAGATTGTATATTTACAGATAATGCTCGATGTGGTAAACCAAGGCAGGGAATGATAGAATGGCCAAGCAATGCAATAAAGGTTAAGTAAAATAATACAGACCAGACAAGTTTTTCAAACTTAAGTGTATTAGATATTCTATGTGAGCTATGTGATGGTATATGAGTTGAATGTGCCTTATGTGCAAATATGTGGTTTAAGTGCTAAATGAATTACGTGATATTAAGCATTGTATTTTAAGGTAAAGAATGTTTGACGCATATTATAAATTGTGAGCATGAATGGTGTTAGCTGATTAACTTGCTGAGCTTTATGCTCATTCTTGCTATAAACTAACTTTTCAGGTAAAGCATGAGAAGGCCAGATGATTTGGTTCAGCTAAGGTAACAGAAGTAAATGTATGGACAAGCATGAGGAAAAATTATGGCATGTAAATTTGTATAAATGCAAGTTATGTAATAGTTGTTTTTAAATGATAAATCTAGATGGTATAAGAAGATGTATGGTTTGTAAATTCCTATAGGTAAATGTACATGTATGTATTATTCAAAGTAGAGATTGTAATGAGGCAAAGTTTGTGTTGTATGGTAGGTTGCGTTTTAAATGTAATAAAGTCATATGTATGGATTAGTTATAAGCAGACATGATGATATATGGTATAGATATGATGAATGACTATGTGTAAACAGGAATAGGTACAGAACAGGTATAGTTAAACAGGGCCATGTTTAAATAGTTCATGGTGAAATTTTTATTTACATGTTATGTAAAATCATAAAATATTTATGATTATGAAATGGTAATAGACTATGTCATAATTGATATGTGTTGGACCTAAGTTGAATGAAGGGTAAGTGAACGTTACGATCCTGAGACAGGTTTAAGGAATGTAAGTTAAATAAAGAAAAAAAAAATATGAACCGCATTTATGGTAACGCTAAAGGTTAAAGATTAAGTTTTAACGCACAAGATTCCGGTTAATATGGATTTAAAGTTAATGGTTATGTTATCTAGAGATAATCGGATATAATTAAGGAAGGTCGGGATCTCGGGGCGTTACACTTGATACTCATGAATGCGAGCATGATGCATTGAGTCATAGTTGCATTGTCTTGCCATTTTTTAAAGTAACAATATCTTGCTCAAAGGCTTAGTCTGCAACGTTTGTAGGGATAAACAAATTAAGGATATTTGCTAGCTTTTCAAGATTGAAAACTATTCTTAAATTTGTTTAATCAATCCAAATAATTCGATTCAATTAATTGTTAGCATCCAATATGACATGCAGTGTTAGTGAATTAAACATAACAATATTCTTTAAGTAAATTAATAACAACATTAACATGCATTTATTTTATTAATTACCAAGTTAACTAAGTCTTTATTTAAAATGGTGTCTTCCACTATTTTCTTCAAACTATATTACCCTCCTTATATAGTTCGGCAAATCTAGTTAAAGATCTGCTAGTAAGAAATGAATCTTATCGACATAAGTATAGCCTTGTGTGTGCACAATAAACTATAGTTTATTTAATAGGTAGACAATTCCTTATCAATTACATCAACATGTAACTCCTTTTTATTGTGCCTCTTAGATAATTATGATCATGTGTGTGCACATCCAAATCAAAATTATCTAAGTTAAGTTCAACCTAGCATTTTCATATAAGTGAAGAGAAAGACACTATCCATGTGTGTGCACATTAAAATAGCATTGTTCAATTCCTTTATAAACATCGTATACAATAAAACAACATCTCAAATAATTGATATAAGCCTTGTGTATGCACAACAAACTTATATTAAGTATTTGATGCTCTATCGTCTTATTGTGCGAGAAGGCGACGTTCAATATTTTATTAATATATTTGAACGTTACAACTTAATATTATGAGTAGTAGAATAAATAAATTAGAACCATTCTAATTTTATTTAATTGAATTAAACTCCTTTAATTTATGAGTTAAACATTTTAGTTCACTTTATAAATAATATTTATTCTACATCTTGAGAGGTTTGTTAATATTAGTTATCTCATCTTGTTTAGCGTGCATGCACATATATATATAAAATACGCGTCATATTAATTAACATGCGAAACAAGTTTAATAATAATATATAGTATATATAAATAAGCATGCACATATACAATACTATATTCTATTTGGATTGATTATGAACTTTTATTCTAGTTTGGTTTATTCGACCCACCAAATAAACCAAATGGTCAAACCTAGGGTGCAAGAATAAATTCATAAATGTAGCTATTACATTTAACTTGGGCTCTAATATAAACGGGTCTTCCAGCGTTCCTTGCTCCTTGGCTCCAATTGTTCAAAATAATTCTAACTAATCATATTTCAAACTATTTACAATAAATAAAAACTTTGATAAGCAGTCAAGAAAAAATATATAGGAGAAGTATAGAATTTATAACAGAAATTAGAGAAAGACGAGGTACGCAGATCCCATTTATTAAAACTCATTTATTCAATGCATCCACATAAAATTCATGGATTGATCCATAATCAATCCCATTTATTATCATATATATCAATAAATAATATTCATCTCATGAATTAAATGAATCATTCCATACATACATACATACATACATACATACATACATACACACACACACACACATATATATATATATATATATATATATATATATATATATAATTACCATTAAATAATAAATTCATGGATTGATTATTTTTTCAGAAAAAAATAATTTTATACAATAAATTATTCTAAACACATACCCATACATATATGGAATCAAAACAATTAATAATTCGTATAAGTTTGGCTCTGATACGTCTGTTGGTTTGCAAAAACATGGCATACATACAATTTAATTGTAATAGCGCAATGGAAGCAAACAAAATCATATTTTAAAAACTTTAAAAACCAATAACAAGGATCTTTCTGATGCGACAATTATTAATTGAGGAATGATAAAAGATTTATACCTTTGTAGAACAAAGTTTTCACAGGTACAAGTTCAACTACTTTTAATCATTCGCGTTCTTCTTCAAATTCATCGATTAAATTCCATAGATCAATGTTAGTTGTCCTAGTGTGAAGCCTCTAGAGGTGATCCACCAAAAAATCTATGAATTAAAGAAGTGGGTTTTAGTTTCTCCAAACTATGGGTGGCTAGCCCTAATTCTCTCTCTCTAAATCCTGATGTAAAGAATTATGAAGTATTCTCTCCCAATTCTTGTGAAAGAGTGTGTAACCCTAATCCATAATAAAACTCATCTTATTTATAGATATAGATAACCCTTCTAAACTATTTAAGATTAAGGTTTTAATTTAATTCCTAATCTAATTAGGAACTAAATTAATTATTTACATTTTCTAAACTATTTAGGAATTTAATTATTTAATATGAGAGTATTTCTTATTAATTAATTCCTAAACCATTTAGGAACTAAATTAATTATTATAATAATTATAATTTCTAACTTATTTAGCCTAAATTGTTTAGAAACTTAATTATTTATAATAATACTACTATTTATTAATTCTAAATCTTAAACTATAAACCCTAAACCATTTAGGAACTAAATAATAGTAATAATAATAATACTAATAATAATAAGACTCCTCTTATTAATTTATAATTAGTATTTCTAAAATACTAAATTATAAATATTAAGCTATTTAATTTATTCTATTACCATAGTATAAATTAAATATATTTAATGTATTATTACGATTATGCCATCCACTTCTAAAATAAATATTACTCTTTTGCGGTGTGACCCTTTAGTTTCTTCATATTAAACTGGTTGTAAAATAAATTAATTAGAATCATTTAAATCTTATTTATATGAATGGATTAAACTATTAAATTCATTTAATAATTAATATTTAATCCACAATAAGGGTAAACCTCCTTAGCGATTAATTGACATTTTAGATAATATAGATTTCAACATTTGATCGTGAAAGAACATTTTAGCTAATAGTTACCATACAATTCAATTATTCTACTATATAATATCACAATCAAATATAAGACATGGTATTACTGCCAAATCTTATTTTATTTGATTATATGCATTTCGATTCTCAAATTAATAACTCGAATTAATGTAAATTAAAAATTACTTTCTAATTTTCATTATGTTTTAGCCAATGACTATTGAGGTGTCATTTATCGAATTACATAAGTCATTCTCTTCTTTTACTATAAGTGATAGATTCTTTGTTGATTATTCAGCTATCTCTATGTAGAACTTATTATACCCGAACATACCATTTGATACACCTTTAAGGTTTTAAGGAATATGTCAAAATATAATTCATCGTACACAAGATACTATGATGATCTCAATTCCAAAGATCATTTGTATTATTATCACAAAAGAAACTCCTATTGACAGGCAATTAAGACTTCATTAGATGTTCATTAAGCGAGTCACGTTCAGTGAACTTATTCTCTAATAACCACCTGTATACTTGTTGGTTTGTAAAAATTCATAGACGCAATCAAATTACATAAAATAGCGGAAGCATGGTAAAATCAAATTTAAAAATTTAGAAACCATAATCCAGGATCGACCTTTATGCGCAACTATTAATTAATAAAGAAGAAGTTAGAGAATTATACCCTTGTAGAACTCAAAGCTTCAACGGGTACAAGTTCACCTCCAAGTCCTTCGCGTTCTCCTTGAATTTCACCGATTGGATTCCAATGATCAATGTTAGCCACCCAAGAAGTGGGTGATGGCAAACCCTAGTTTTCTCTCTCTAGAGAATATGTGAGTACTCTCCCAAAAACTTATGGAAGTGTATGTGTGTAACCTTAATCCATAATAAGACTTACCTTATTTATAGATTTAGTAAACCCTCATAACACCTTTAGGAATAGTTTTTTTTAATTAAACTCCTAATCTAATTAGGAACTTAATTGATTTAATATAATAATTATAATTCCTAAACTATTTAGGAACTTAATTATTAATTATGAGAGTACTTTTATTAATTAATTCCTAAACCATTTAGGAACTAAATAATAATGATAATAGTAATAATAATAATAAGACTCTTCTTATTAATTTATAATTAGTATTTCCAAAATACTAAATAATAAATATTAAGCTATTTAATTTATTCTATCCACATAGTATAAATTAAATATACTTAATTCATTATTACAATTATGCCATTTACTTCTTAAATAATTATTTTTCTTTTGCGGTGTGACCCTTTAGGTTCTCCATATTAAATCGGTTATAGAATAAATTAATTAGAACTATTCTAATCTTATTTATATAAATAAATTAAACTATTTAATTCATTTAAATAAATAATATTTATTCCATAATAAGGGTAACCCCCCTTAGCGATCAACGACTTTCCAGATAATATAGATTTCAACATTTAATCACAAAAGAACATATTCAGCGAATAGTTACCGTACAATTCAATCCTTTTACCTTACAACGTCCCAATCAAATATAAGACATGGTATAACTGTCAAGTCTTATTTTATTTGATTATATGCATTTCGATCCTTAAATGAATAACTCTAATTAATGTAAATTAGAAACTACTTTCTAATTTCCATTCTCCCTTGACCAATTATTACTGAGTTGTCATTTATCGAATCGCATAGGACATTCCCTTCTTTTACTAGAAGTGGTAGATTCTTTGTTGATCATTCACCTATCTCCATGTATGACTTATTATATCCAATCATACCCTTTGATACACCCTAAAGGTTTTAAGGAATATGTCAAAATATAATTCATCATACACAAGATACTATGATGATCTCAAGTCCAAGGATCACTTGTACTACTATCACAAAAGGAACTCCTATTGACACGCAAGTAAGACTCCATTATGTGTTCCTTGAGCGAGTCACGTTCAGTGAACTTATTCTCTAATAAGCACCTACATACTTGCTTTAGTGTCTCTACACAAATGATTATGAGATCAATCATTCTCTTCATAAGAGCAAACATAGTATGTACTAATATATCCGGATTCACTAATCCCCATTTTAGTAATCCAACGATTAGGAACAATTTTAGTTTTGAGCTATCTTGAATTTAGATCTCATTAGCATGATCCTCATAATGGTTCTAAAAGCATTGCTCGAAAACTATGGGTTTATCCATTTGATTAATTCAATTAATTAATCATGAATAAAAAAATGCCTTGATTCTTTTATTAATAAATGAACAAGATTACAAAGTATATGCTTATCACATCAAATGTGATTGGCTTGAGGGCATACTACTTTCAATCTCCCACTTGCACTAAAGTCAATCGCCATTTGGTATCCCCATACCATTCTTCTCTAAGTGGCGTACAAATTGCTTAGTAAATACTTTAGTTAATGGATCTGTAATGTTGTTCTAAGAGCTTGCCATTTTTACGGTGTCGTCTCCTTTTCATTGATTCATCTAATCATATGAAAGTGCTGTAACATATGTTTGGATTTCAGATGAGACCTAGGTTCTTTGGCAAATTAAACTCCTTTAATGCTAAGAACCATTTTAAGTTCTGTAATGAACTTGTTGAACCAAACAATCACCTTTGCAGCTTCACTTATAGTTATTTACTATGTCTTTGTCACTAAATCAACAACTCCTTACTATTTGGAACTTTTCCAACTCACTGCAGCACTGTTTAAGGTAATCATATTACCTGAAACGGATATGCTGTTATCTTGGTTAGTCTGAACAAACTTGAGTTTGTTAAGCCCTATAGTTTTATATCAGACTCATCATTAGAAACTCTTTTCTAATATTCTTCTTCATAAATGAACTGATATCTGCTTATCATGCATAAGTAATATCAGGTCAAGTACATATCATCCCGTACATGATAGATCATATTGCTGAGGCATAAGGAGTCTTATTTATACGGTCTCTCTCTTCAGGTGTCTTTGGAACCTGCTTCTTCGAGAGTTGTATTCCAGAACCCATCAGCATATGCCCTTTCTTGGAATCTTTCATGTTAAACTTCTTTAGCATATAATCAATGTACGTTCCTTGGGACAAGCCAAACATCCTTTTAGATCTATCTCTATAGATCTTTATCCCCAAAATATAAGATGCTTCTCCCAAGTCCTTCACGGAGAAGTGTTTAGACAACCACATCTTTACTGATTGTAGCATCAGTATGTCATTCCTTATCAGTATTATATCACCATGTAATACTAGGAATGTCATAGTGCTCCCACTAACCTTTGTACACACTTGGTTCATCATCGTCTTTGATAAAATCAAACTCTTTTGATTATCTCATCAAAACGGATGTTCCATCTTTGAGAAATTTGCTTCAATCCATAATTAGATTGTTGTAGCTTTCATACTTGATTGACTCCATCTTTATGCAGACAAATCCTCTTGGTTGTATCATGCATACATCCTTTTATATAGTATAATAAGTTACAACTGCAAGTAAAATCCGAATTGATATATGCATTTTTACTAGTGAAAAATTTCATTATAGTTAACTCATTGACCTTATTTGAAATCTTTTTACCACTAGTCAGGTCTTATAGGTCTCCACCTTGCCATATGCTTTAGTCTTTCTCTAAAGACTAATTTCAAATTTTATGATCATCAGTCATTTCTCTTGAGTATCTAATACTCATACCTCATCGTATGTAACTGGATCATCATCCACTATGATGCATACCTCATCATCATCATCTATGATGAATCCATACCATTCAGGTATCTTCGGTACTAAACCAGATTTACGACTTGGTTGTGGTACAATAGGTTTATTTACTTATACAGATTCCTTCACTTGATCTGTAGTGTTTTGTGGTTCTTGAACTTCTTCAAGATCTATTTTACTCCCACTAACCATTTAAGAAAAAACTTCTTTTCCTATAAGGCAGCGTGTTTCAACAAACACCTTTTGGTTAGTCGGATTATAGAAGTGATACCCTAAACTTTCTTTAGGATATCCCACAAGTTTACACTTATCAGATCTTATCTCAAGCTTATCACTGTCAAACCTTTTGATATAAGCTAGACAATCCAAATCTTAACATACTTAATACTTGGTTTCCTCCCTATCCATAACTCATATGAAGTCTTAGGGACGAAATTTGAAGGTACCTTGTTTAGTAGATATGCGGTTATTTCTAAGGTATAACCCTAGAAGGATATTGGAAGATTTGGTATAACACATCATGGATCATCACCATGTCCATTGTGTGAGAATACCATTTCGCTTGAGATGATATAGAAACTTACTGCTTAAGTATTCTCTTCTCGATATAATCGAAGAACTTTAGTACTTTTGGCCTTTAATTTTTATACTTCACTTTTGAATTCTTTAAACGTTTCAAACGATTTGGATTTGTATTTCATCAAATACATATATCGAAATCTAGAATCATCAGTGAAAGTAATGAATGAATACCCTCTTCTTGCATTTGTTGTTATAGGTCCCACACACGACTGTGTGTACCATCTCTAACAACTCTGTAACTCGCTCTCCATGTCCACTAAATGGAGATTTAGTCATATTGTCCATGATACAAGATTCACAAGTTGTATTTGATTCATAATCAAAAGGCTCTAAAAACCTATCTTTATACAACTTGTTTAGTCTTCTTCAATTAACATGACTGAGTTAACAGTATTGCATGAAGGTATGATTCATATCATCTCTTTGCCTTCTTTAGTTTGTTCAATTTTATAATACTTTCATGTATGTCAAGTTTACAAATTCCATCAAGTAATCAACATAGTAACATCTTACTAACTAAATAGACTTGCCCGTAGGCTATGCTAAATTGTAAGTTCATATGATTAATGTAAGACCCCGGATTTTATGAAATATAAAATTTAATTTTTCTTCATATATATTTTTTCATGAAACAGTAAGTGGTTAAATTGATAAAATTGAAAGTTAAGGATGTTGTGTGCAAATTTTATTTTGTCGGACAATATTCGTTTTGTCGGGGAATATTCGGGCCGTACGACGGCGCCGAAATAACTAATTATTGGTGGACCCCACAACGGAATATTTGTCGGATATAGAAAACGACAGAAGTAATCTTTTTAAATAAAAATAGTCAACGGTATTAACTGTTAAAATACCGGTGATAAAAGAATAGTAGCATACGGTAATTTATGGTATTTTCTGTAGCACACAGTACTCTACAGTAGCACACGGTATTGCACAGTGTCTCATATTATTGGTCTGATAATTGACACCGTAACTGTTGCGCATCATTTCATCAATAATTGTCACTGCATAATATTTTATATTATCAATTCAATAATTGTTGTTACACAGTATTTTGCATTATTGATTCAATAATTGTTATTACACTGTATTTCATATCATCGACTCAATAATTGTAGCTGCACTGTTTTTAAAATTATTAAACCTAATAATTGTCACAGTTGCAAATATACTGTAATTTATAATAATCTGTAACGTGTTTATTACATTATTGTTGAATTATTGTTGTAGCATTATTTTATTTTATATGTTGGACCAACAGGAAAAATAAAAATTTTATTTTTCAAAAGTTACTATTCACTGACGGAAGTTACTGTTCATCTCGGGAAAGTCACTGTTCATCTGCCGACAAAAGTTACTGTTCATTACTGTTCACTTTTTGAAAATTTTAAAGTTACTGTGCAAAGTTACTGTGCAAGTATTGAAAATTTCTTTTAAAACGTTTGCGCAGCCTTAGGCGGCGCAACCCTCATTTTTTTCCTTCCTTGGCGTGCTACGCATAGTAACTTCATTTGCTATAAATAGGCCCCTTCGCTGAATAAGAAAATCATATCTAAAATACATAAATTTTTCTATAAGAATTTTATGAGTTTTCTCTGAGAATAGTAAGGCTATTTTGAGTGTTTGAAAGCCAAAAGGAGTGCAGGAATTTTTCAAGTAAGTCTTTTATTAAAGAGTTGTAATTTTATAAATTCCTATATTTCACGGTATCCACAAATCTTTCTTTAGAAGACTCTTCTATTAGAAGATTCATTTTTAAAAGCTTTCTTTGGAAGATTTATTTTGGAATATTATTTTTAAAACTATTTTAAAGTTGGTATTTTATACTACAAAAATTATGTTAAATATATATAATTTTGATAGTTCATAATATATGAGTTATCATACACTTTGAAGTTTACATGTTGTAATTACTAATTTTATTATAAATATATAGGTTGATCAATCTCATTTAAATCAATATCCAGTCACGTGTTAAGGTAAGAAATGTCATTTTTTTTACACTCTTGAACTTGCTACGGTAAGGGATATTATTTTCTTTCATACTCCTGAATCGAAACTTATTATGGAACTATTGCTTCTATAATTCCTGAAAATATTATATGTTCCATAATAGTTGAACTTCATTATTTCAACTGAACCTTCCTATTTTCTGAATCTTTCTATTGAACTGTAACCGTTATTCTGAACTGAGAATCTTGAATAATATTTTTAAATTTCACTCCACATCATGTTGGCAATTTGGACATTATTTGAATCTGCACAAAGTAAACTTCCGATACTTATTGTTTATCCTGTTCTTCTGTTCATCATTTGTATCACTGTTATTTATATTAATCATCAAGAATCAAGCTGTTGTGAATATCTGTGGCCGGGGGCACAGATGTGATATAATTGTTGAACAGATGATAGGTTAAAGGCGATATACTAGGTTAAAGGCGATACATCTGTTCGGTGTCTTTTATGACACGTGGTGAAAGTTCTCTTTGGCCCGTAGTGCATAGATGAACTGTTGTTTGGTATGATTATGACCAAAGGCTGAATCTGGTATAATCATGACCGTTGGTGTTATATTGAAAGTTCTCTTTGGCCCGTAGTGCATAGATGAACTGTTGTTTGGTATGATTATGACCAAAGGCTGAATCTGGTATAATCATGACCGCTGGTGCTATATTGAATGTTCTCTCTGGCCCGTAATGCGTATATGAACTGTTGATTTGCATGATTATGACCAGGAACTGTGAATTTGTATTATCTTGACTAATGGTATTTCAGATGATAAAAGTTGATGATGTTTTTACGAAAAAGAGAAGCGCGTGGACATTATAGTCTACATTATTCTTCTAATAGATTGCTCATTCCGCCGCTATTATTGATCTGAACATTGTTCAAGAATTTAACTGCAGTTTTTGATATACACCTTGTATTATGTTGTATTCTATCAAGAACTCACATGTTGAAGGCTAATGATAATTTATTCGTCATTATCTTAGTCATGATATTTCTTACTGGGCTATTTGAGCTCACCCTTTCTTTTGTTCCATTGTTTTTCAACAGGAGATGAAAACGTAACGGGGTCTAGCTGGGGAATGGAGTGAGAGTCCGAGGAATAGCTATCGTAGTCTTCACGTATTATAAAATAGTGAAGACTTAGTTGTGTATTATTGCTGTACGTTGTGTTTTGTTGTAGTCTTTTGACGACTCAAGTTTGGGCTGTGTGGGCCTAGATTTGGGGGCGTCACAATTAATGCAGCAACCTTTTGCTCTATTCCCCATGCACATGATTACTTATCTTTAGTTCAGCTCTCTACTTCTGCCTAGTCTCTGCAACGGTTTGCATATTCAAGACCACCAGCCGGTATCTAATACCCAAGTAGAAACTTGACTTATAGAAAGTTCTATTTCATTATGAACAAATCTATATCTGCAGTTGAAGCTTCACTAAGCTTCTTCTACTTAACTACTACAAGATACTCCTTGCAGTTCCTCTTCCAGTGTCCCAGCTTATCGCAATGAAAGAAAACTCTTTTGCCCTCGGGATCACTTTTATTTATGTCCTTTGTTTAGCCTTTCTATTGCTTTCTATCTTTTCTAACTCCTCAGAAACACCTTTGGCCATCTTCTTCAACTTAGAAGATTCATCTACTAGTAAGACTTGGTCTTTCTTGGAAGGAAAGTGACTCTCAACTTATTCAATATATTTAAGCAAATCAGGTAAACTGACTTCAAGCTTATTAATGTTAAAGTTCACAACAATTTGTGAAAGGGAGTCAGCGAGTGACTGTAAGATCGAATCTTGACTCAACTCTCCATCCTTGACAAAACCTAGGTGTCCTAATTTATCAATCGGATTGATCATCTTTAGGATACGTGTCTTTACTGTAGTGCCATTGGTTATTATAGATCGGAAGAGCTCCTTAGATATCTTATATCTAGTTCACATACTTTGCTCACCAAACAATTATTGAATGTGCAACAATATAGTAGGTGCATCCATTTTCTCGTGTTGACGTTGTAACTCGATACTTATGGATGCGAGTATGATGCATTAAGCCACCTTTGCATCATCTTGCCATTTCTTAAAATAACAATATTTTCTTCAGAGGCGTAGTTTATAACGTTTGCAGGGATAAACAAATTTAGGACATTTGCTAGCTTTTCAACATTGAGAACTTTTCTCAAATTTGTTTAATCAATCCGAACAATTCGGTTCGATTAATTGTTAGCATCTAATATGCTATGCAATGTTAGTGAATTAAACATAGCAATATTCTTTAAGTGAATTAATAACAACATTAACATGCATTCATTTTATTAATCACCAAGTTAATTAGGTCTTTATTTAAAATGGTGTCTCCCACTATTTTCATCAAACTATATTACCCTCCTTATATAGTTCGGCAAATCTAGTTAAAGATTTGCTAGTGAGAATAAGGATCCTATTTCAAATGTATATAGCCTTGTGTGACACAACAAACGATATATAAATAAATAGGTAGACAACTCTTTGTCAATTACATCAACATGTAACTCCTTTTATTTTGCCTCTTAGATTATTATGATCATGTGTGACACATCCAAATCAAAATTATCCAAGTTAAGTCCAACCTAGCATTTTCTTATATTAGAATAGAAAAAGACCCGTCCTTGTGTGACACAACAAAACAGTAATGTTCAACTCTTTTATAAACATCAAATGTGATAAAACAATATCTCAAAAAATTAATATAAGTCTTGTGTGACACAACAAACTTATAATGATTATTTGATACTCTATCGTTTTACTATGCTAGAAGACGATGTTCGATATTTTTAATAAATATCTTTGAACGTTACAACTTAATATTACGAGTAGTAGAATAAATAAATTAGAACCATTATAATTTTATTTAATTGAATTAAACATTTTAATTCACTTTATAAATAATATTTATTCTACATCATGAGGGGTTTATTAATATTAATTGTTTCATCTTGTTTAGCGCACATGCACATATATATATAAAATACGCGTCATATTATTTAACATGCGAAACATGTTTGGATAATATATATAATATATATAATTAACATGCACATATAGAATACTATATTCTACTTGGATTGATTATGGACTTTTATTCTAGTTTGGTTCACTAGAGCCACCAAGTGAACCAAAAAGTCAAACATAGGGTGCAAGAACAAATTAAATTATATGTAACTATTACATTTAAATTCGGGCTCCATTACAAACGGGTCTTCATGCGCTCCTTGCTCCTTGGCTCCAATTCTTCAAAATAATTTCTAACTAATCCTATTACAAATTATTTATAATAAATAAGAAACCTTGATCAACAGTCAATGGGAAGTACATAGGAGGGAGATAGAATTATACATAAGAAAAATTAGAAAGACGAGGTACACAGACCCCATTTATAAAACTCATTCATTCATGCATCCATTTAAAAATAAGTCCAATCATATTGGTCAATAGTCCATAATCAATCTCATTTATTATCATATATATCAATAAATAATATTCATCGCATGAATTAAATAAAACATTCCATATATGTATTGGTATCATTTAATGGGCAATTTAAAGTTGCATGAAATCCAATTTCATGTTTAAAATAAACCTTTTATTTTAATTATAAAATTATTTAAAAATAAATTATTTATTTTTATTATTTTAAAATTATCTAAAATAAACTCTTTTATTTTGAAATTTTAAAATTTATACAAAATTACCAAACTGTTTGGCTAATTAATATATGTTATAAATATATCATATATATTTATAAACTAAAGCATGCTTTTTCCATGCTTTGCCTTTTAATTAATCAAATAATATATCATATATATTAATAAGTTAATAGGAATGAATGGTTCTCAGATGGCGCTTTACCGAATCCATGAATGGAATGCCTTTTTGGCTTTATCACCGAGACACTTATTTCGGGACAAAGTAATCTATACATATCATTGTCCGAAACAGGGAAACAAACCGAAAGTGGCTGGACAACTTTGACACCATAACCGAAAATCGTGGCTGCAACAAAACCAAAAACAGCTCCTGTTTTTTCTTTATCTATCCGAATCCAATTCGGTAATATAATATATTACCAATCCGTGCGGCATTGACTATATATATATATATTAACCAAAAAGCAAACATGTTTTTAATCACCAAAAACCGAAACAACTTCCTTTTAAAATTCGGTAGTGACACTTTTCGGTATTTAAAAAAAAAATAATTTTATACAACAAATTATGCCCAATAAATTGTTCTAAACACATACCCATACACATGAAATTAAAATAATTAATAATTCGCATAAAGTTTGGCTCTTGATGCCACTGTTGGTTTGTAAAAATTCATAGACACAATCAAATTACATAGAATAGCGGAGTCATGGTAAAATCAAATTTAAAAATTTAAAAACCATAATCAAGGATCGACCTTTATGCGCAACTATTAATTAATAAAGAAGAAGTTAGAGAATTATACCCTTGTAGAACTCAAAACTTCAATGGGTACAAGTTCACCTCCAAGTCTTTCGCGTTCTCCAATTTCACCGATTGGATTCCAATGATCAATGTTAGCCACCCAAGTGTTTGGCCTCTAGAGGTGATCCACCAAGGAATAATAATAATTCAAGAAGTGGGTGATGGCAAACCCTAGTTTTCTCTCTCTAGAGAATATGTGAGTACTCTCCCAAAAACTTATTGAAGTGTATGTGTGTAACTTTAATCCATAATAAGACTTCTCTTATTTATAGATTTAGTAAACCCTCCCAACACCTTTAGGAATAGATTTTTTAATTAAACTCCTAATCTAATTAGGAACTTAATTGATTTAATATAATAATTATAATTCATAAACTATTTAGGAACTTAATTATTAATTATGAGAGTACTCTTATTAATTAATTCCTAAACTATTTAGGAACTAAATAATAATGATAATAGTAATAATAATAATAATAAGACTCCTCTTATTAATTTATAATTAGTATTTCCAAAAAACTAAATAATAAATATTAAGCTATTTAATTTATTCTATCCACATAGTATAAATTAAATATACTTAATTCATTATTACAATTATGCCATTTACTTCTTAAATAATTATTTTTCTTTTGCGGTGTGACCCTTTAGGTTCTCCATATTAAATCGGTTATAGAATAAATTAATTAGAACTATTCTAATCTTATTTATATAAATAAATTAAACTATTTAATTCATTTAAATAAATAATATTTATTCCATAATAAGGGTAAGCCCTCTTAGCGATCAACGACTTTCCAGATAATATAGATTTCAACATTTAATCACAAAAGAACCTATTCAGCGAATAGTTACCGTACAATTCAATCCTTCTACCTTACAACGTCCCAATCAAATATAAGACATGGTATAACTGTCAAGTCTTATTTTATTTGATTATATGCATTTCGATCCTTAAATGAATAACTCTAATTAATGTAAATTAGAAACTACTTTCTAATTTCCATTCTGCCTTGGCCAAGGACTACTGAGTTGTCATTTATCAAATCGCATAGGACATTCCCTTCTTTTACTAGAAGTGGTAGATTCTTTGTTGATCATTCACCTATCTCCATGTATGACTTATTATATCCAATCATACCCTTTGATACACCCTAAAGGTTTTAAGGAATATGTCAAAATATAATTCATCATACACAAGATACTATGATGATCTCAAGTCCAAGGATCACTTGTACTACTATCACAAAAGGAACTCCTATTGACAGACAAGTAAGACTCCATTAGGTGTTCCTTGAGCGAATCACGTTCAGTGAACTTATTCTCTAATAAGCACCTACATACTTGCTTTAGTGTCTCTACACAAATGATTATGAGATCAATCATTCTCTTCATAAGAGCAAACATAGTATGTACTAATATATCCGGATTCACTAATCCCCATTTTAGTAATCCAACGATTATGAACAATTTTAGTTTTGAGCTATCTTGAATTTAGATCTCATTAGCATGATCCTCATTATGATTCTAAAAGTATTGCTCGAAAACTATGAGTTTATCCATTTGATTAATTCAAGTAATTAATCATGAATAAAGAAATGTCTTGATTCTTTTATTAATAAATGAACAAAATTACAAAGTATATGCTTATCACATCAAATGTGATTGGCTTGAGGGCATACTACTTTCAATACTTGCTTTATTGTCTCTACACAAATGATTATGAGATTAATCATCCTCTTTATAAGTGTAAGCATAATGTGTACTAATCTATTCGGATACACTTAATTCCCATTTTAGTGATCTTATGATTATGAACATTTTAGTTTTGAGTTATCTTGAATTTAGATCACATTAGCATAATCAACATTATGATTCTAAAAGCATTGCTGCAAAACTATTGATTTATTCATATAATTAATTTAGCTAATTAATCATGAATTAAGAAATGCCTTGATACTATTATTAATAAATCGAATAAGATTATTAAGTATATGTTTAATCACATAAAATGTGATTAGCTTGATGGCATACTACTTTCATCTTTAACTTTAAAATCAGATAGTAGAGCTTTATTGTCAGTCATATGCCTTGAGCATCCATTGTCTAGATACCATGTTGATTTAGCGGACCTCGAACCCTGCAGGAATAATTATTATTCATTTTGGTACTCATACTTGTTTAGGTCCATCTTTGTTAGTTTCCTTGGGAACCCAAATCTTTCTGACTTTGGGTAGATGATGTACAAAACAAAATGCAGTTATATGTCTAATTTTATAACAATTATAGCATTTAAGATGTTATGTGTGTGTGTGTATGGATATCTTCTCACTTGAAACTCATTTGGGCTATACCCTTTTCTTGGTTGAACTTTTCTCTGTTTCCATACTATTCTGTGATTTAGAGGTTTCGTGGAGTAAAAATCAATTCTCCGATTTGGATCTGGTGGATTCGTATAGTTAGTCTTACCTAACTTTACAATCCTTCAAGGTACAACCACAAACTTTATTTTATTCTACGATTTTACAACTCCTAAATAAGTATGTGATTTGTTATTCTTCCAAATAACAATTTTATCTACAGAGAATGAACAACTTATATTGGTGGGTTTAGCTACATTTGTGGATTTGACAAATTTATTTATTTATTTTTATTAAGAGAAGAGACTTTGTTAGTTTCCAAATAATTTTCCACATTTAAAGGTGAGGTTGAGACTTTAAACCCTAACTGAGATCTACCAGAGACCACTTTCTAACTAGTGATCATACTGTCCATAGATAAGGGAAATATATTCCACATAAAGATTATTTTTTCTAATTCTTGTATCTTAGAGACTAAAGTGGACTCTCTCTGTGCATTTATGTCAGCTATTTGTCTCAATTTATTATTCTCAGCTTCAAGTTTGGATAGAGAGGCAATGCTTCGTAGAGTTGCTTACAATTCTTCTTGCATTTTGTCTTTTTTCTTTGGAAGAAAAGAATAATATTTTGATAAAACTCTAAACCACTTCATGTATGAATGCAAATTAGATATTATATCATGCAATGTAGATCTTAGATCATCAATATCAACAATGGGAGAGTTGAAATCAAATACCTCATTTATGGCTATCTCTCTATGATCAACAGGTCTGCTAGTGCTTTCATTTATAGCTATTAGGCATAGATTTGGTACTTGAGGTTCTTCATAATCACTTGATTCTGTACTGGTGTCATGTTCAGAATTACTCCACGAACTCTCTGCAATAAATCCTTTGCCCTTTTTGTGTTACTTCTTGTAGCTGTTGAATTCTTTCTTTGAATGGAGCTTCTTCTTATCTTTGTTTAACTCTTCACTTAGAGGCTTGTTGCATTCAGCAATGAAATGACCCGACTTCTTACAATTGTAATAAAGATTATTTTCTTGATCTCTGTTGTTGTTTCCTTTGTTGATGTTATTCCACTTAGGCCTTCAGCAGTAGTTTTTCCTCATGAATTTTCTTAACCTTTTTGCTAAGAGAGCTATATCCTTATCATCATTTTTTTTCATTTTCCTCATCAGATTCCTCTTCAACTATGACTTTAGATAGAGCTTCAGTAGCCTTAAGAGCTGCACCTTTATCTTTTTTCTTTCCTTTAGAGATTGTTTCTACTCTTTAATTTAGCTCTAGCTCATGTGTAAGTAGATTTTCATAGAGCTTCTGAACAATTATCTTTTATAGATTCTTAGATTCTCTAATTGCTGTCGTTTTTGCATCCCATTTGCTTGGTAGTGCTCTCATAAACTTTATGTTAAGGTCTTTATTGGGATAAACCCTACCACAAGCTCTTAAGCTGTTGAGGAAGATGTTGAACCTTTCATAAATTGTTATGATGTTCTATACAGGTATATGATTGAATATTTCGTATTATTGAGTTAATAAAGACTGCTTGTTTTCCCTTACTTCTTTATTGCATTCATGCATTACAAGCAAAGCTTCCTAAATTTCCTTAGCTGTAGTGCAGTTCACTATATTTTCAAAGAGTTCATCTTCAAGAGCCATGAACAAGATGTTCTTAGCACACTTATCTAGCTGTACTAACTTCTTCTCATTTTTAGTTCATTATGTACTATTATGCTTGACTGCCATTTTATCTAGATCTTCAGGAGTTGGAGCTAGCTTGGTAGTATATAAGGACCATTTATAATTATGACGCCCCCAAATCATTATACTAACTATAGCTAATTTGGTGCTCACTATAAATGCTAAATAATTAAGTTTATAGATGATTTCCTTATTCATAAACCTTATTAAACTAAAATTCAGAGTATCAACAATAACATGATCAGTCCATATTATCGATACCCTCATTCAATCCAACAGTTTCATAAACAAAGTTCTCATCTTAATTTCCAAAGATCTTTCATCATTTTATACTTAGTCCTTATAATCGATACAAGGACTTAATACTTACTTCTACCATTTTAACCTTAAAATTTAGATATTTTATAACTTTACATATCCAAGATTCTCAATATTAATGATAAGATTGTTCTTGGAACTGAGGGGCACATTCCTTTAATTTTGGCATCTTATCGTTGCTCATTAGTGTAACCTCAGTGCTTACAGAACTCCTCATATCACTCAATACCCTTACTTAGATACATAACTTTAAAAAGATATCTCTTTATATTGATATTTCTATCTATCTGAAGTTCACAATATTAATAACACACTTGTATTTGGAACAGAGGAACCTTGTAATGAAGTTGATTTCTTCATCGGTGCTAAATCTCTGTTCTTATGGCACTCACAATGTTATTCAATATCCTCATTCAGATATATTGTTCTTTATCAATACTATGTTAATGTTTAACAGTTCTAAGTTTAATCAAAGTAAAGACATGACAAGAATATGTGATAAAACATGATAATATTGATATAAAATTTGGTTATATGGTTTGTTTGTTCATATTACAAAAAGTCATCAAGACTATAACAAAAGGACAAATAATTAAAAAAACATGTAAACTAATCTATACATTTTTTCTTTCATTTCTTCTTAGAGCCAGAGCTCTCGGGTTTGTCTGCAAGTAATGTTTTATTCGCAAGGGTGAGCATACAAAAGCTCAAAAAGTCTAAACACATAGGATATAAGTGAACTCACACTGATATGGATTAAACTTAATCATAGCTTAACAAAAGATGTTACAATTATTTTAACATAGCAAAACTGAGTGGTAATTAAACCGATAACTAATGTTTGTCTGTCTTTCAACTCTAAAACTATTAATGGATATCTATAGGGGTTCAACCTAACGACATCGTATGTTATGCACAACATACACTACACCGGACTAGTCACGAACATTGTTTAAAGTTTTGTTCATCTCAGTTTACTTAACATGCACAGGTCGCACCAAAATAATTTAGTTTGACTAAAAGTTCAATAAAGAATCATAGTTCAATATTTCACGAATAAGTATTCATTTCTCAAGTTATGTCAAAACTAATAGTAATAACTTTTCATTTCAAGGATTTATAACACGTTGCACAAAGTGCATAAATCAAGTCAAAAGCTTATAAACATAGATTTAGGGTAGAAGATTTGCCTTGGTGTATCTTTTATAGATAAATATTAAGGCTTAACGTTCTTCGTAAATCCCAACATAATTATAAGTTTATATAAACCAGTTAAATTTTAACTTACAAGAATTTAATCTTTGAGTTTTATAACTGCTTGAAAAAGTGATTTCTTATACTATATATGAAATAATTTTAGCATTATAACTACTTGTACATGCTCAAAATAACTACAACTATGAATTGAAATCGACATAATAACAACTAAAAATTATACCTCTTGAAGTGCAAGTTTTAACTATTTCTTTGCAAGGCTTCAATACTTGAAAATATAATTTATCTCACAATAACTCTCAAAATATAACTATAGCTTATTTGCCCTTGGAAACGCTTTGTAAATGGTAGGAAATAATGAAGGATGAAGGTTGCTATTTATAGGCCAAACAAGGTGAGGGTATAATGGACTTTAGTACAAAACTTCTAAGTTAAGATAAGCAAATATCTAGCAAGCAAACCTACTCCTTTGGCCGGCTCTATTGGAAGCTTACAAGGGCATACATCATGCTTATATCATGCTTACATCATGATCTTAGGTGACATCATAAACCCTAATTTGATTGATCCACAATTAGCTTACCATTTCATAATGCAAGTGAAGTTTAATTTGATTTTCTAAAACTTTGAAGTGGCCAGCTACATGAGGGCTCTTTGGTCATTTCTTAAGCTTTAATGGAGGTTAGTTTAGTCCTTTAATAGCTTAGTTAGGTTACTAGTTAATATGGTTATATTATAACTTGATTTGGTACATAGTTTGATTACACCAACTTAGTTACATATAACCTAGTTTGATTATAAATAAATACCTTTCAACATAGTTCATTTCAAGTTATAAACTAGTTTGATTTCAACTAGTTAGTTAAATACTATAATGCATAGGTATTTATGCATATTTTTTTCATATAATACATCGTATAATATTCTTATTCTACCTCGTATTAATCTAGTATAATCTTTCGTATAATTCTCGTATTATACCACATATACTTGTATTATTATTCGTATTCTTTCTGTATTCATTCCGTATTCGTAAATAATAATATCTATAAATTATTTTTGATAAAAAATTTATTCGTGAAAATGTATTTATTCCCCGTATTAACGTTATTCAAGAATGTAAAATTTTAAGAAAACGAAAGACGATTTCTATGTGAATAATTTTTTTTTTACGTTTTCCTTCCGAATAATTTTTATTAGTTCCCTAGTATTTATACCTTATAAAAACGCTATTTCGTTAAAAAAAAGTCAAAAAGATGAAAAATGTTTTTCTCATGAATAGTGATTCCCACTAATTTCTCGGGAAAAAGTTTTATTGGCTAATATGCATTTATATCCTATATAAACGCTATTTCATAAAATGCAAAAAGTGAAAAAGAATTAAGACGATTGCCGATTTTTGCTAGGTTATAACCCTTAGGTTATAACCTTAGGATTTAGGTTTTAACCTTAAATTAACTTCTTGATTTTAATAAGTTTTAAGGTTAACTACTTAAACCAAAACATAAAATTCTACACATAGAAAGATCAGATAACACATTATGAACATAATTCAATCTTTATTTATTCATATAAAGTCGTATTATAAGATTCTCAAAAGTTCAGAACATTACAATAACAGTACTGAACAACTCATCGTCAATTGCATTATTGTAGGCTTGCGTACAAGCTTTCTAATTAGCAAACTTATCTCTATTAAGGATTGGTGGCTTGTTTCCACCTCAAAGCTCAGAACTAGTTTTGTTAAGTGTCATAGATCTGCTTAAGCTGTTAAACTATATATTAAAGAAAACTAACAACTCTGATACTAGTTGTTGTATCCTAGAGGTACATAAAAGATCTAGAGGGGGGGGGGGGGTGTTTGAATAGGTCTTTTCAAAAACTTGTGGTTTAATTTTTAGTAAAAAATAATTGATGATTTGTAAATCAAAGTTAATTAAGCACAAGAGTATGTATTTTAAAACCCCCCTTTTTATATATAATATTTTTTGTCAAATAAAGTTATGAGATTTGGAACTAGAATATGTAAAGTACACACACTATCTCAAGTAAATATAGTGCAGAAAGTAAATGATAGAAAGAAAATGGGACATAAATTTTTAAGTGATTCAGAGACGTAATAACTCCTACTTTACTTTTCTACTCCACGAGAGGGAATCCATTAAGGATATTGATCATTAAGATTAGCTATAACTAAACCACTAAGGTTCCTTCGAGTCACTCAGTCTCAGAATACCTTGACACTTAGTCCCTTCGAGTCACTTAGTCTCGAAACACACCTGGACACTTAGTTCATTCGAGTCACTTAATCTCAAAACACCTGGCCACTTAGTCCCTTCGAGTACTTAGTCTCGGAACAATATCACTTAGATAAATTCCCAGTAGTTGATTTGAAGTTGAGAGTTAATATTAAGTTGGCAATACGATTCTTTTCTAAGGTATTTAGTAGCTTGAATAAGATGTTCAACTTTATCATAGAGTAAGTTTTGAGCATTGTAGAATTTCAATTTTTGATCAGTATCTCATTTCTGCTAAATTTTGAATTATGATATTCTTTTTATAGATTTCTTGAAATCTTCCCATTGTAAGATAGCCATTGTTCATTTATTGCCTTGATTCTTGAGATATCTACAATGGTCATTCTGGTGTTTTAGGAAAAACGTCTTTCTGTTGTGTTAACTTATCAGATTTCCAAATGTAGTAATTCTTTGACTGGCTTTCAATGTCAACTAGCCAGTAGACACATGCATTTTTGAAATTTAGATTTTAACTTTGACTTAGGAAGATTTGCATCGAGTCCTTCAACCCATGATGTTTCCATTGTTAGTATTCTGACTGCTTTAACTCTACGAACTAAACTGATTGTATAGCATAGGTAGTGCACTTAGATCTTTCATACGAACTAGCTTCTATTATTCTATTATATGATCTTGCTTTAGCAATATGATTAAATTCTTTCGATACGATCTTGAACTTGCTACACGATCTTAAAGTAGCAATACATTTCTGAACTTGCAATGCGATTCTAATATAGCATTACGATTCTGAACTTGGCTTTCTGATCTGATCTTCAAATCTCAACTTTTTATATAACACTTTTTCTCAGAAGATTAACCTAATAAATTCGATATTTTCTAAACTAATTCCTTATATAATACGAATCAAGTAAGGACTTTACAAAAACTATCTTTACAAATATATATTAAGCATTAATCATATCATGTCATCATCAAATTTAATCATGCAGATACTAACAGCTTTGTTCGTTTAATTAAAATTTCATTCTTCATATTTCCTATCTCAAGAAAATAATATCACTAATTTATTGAATATTATATTCATTAACTCTTATCCATCTTATTCAATTTACATTGAATTTTCTTATTACATTATTCAAAGAGTTCAGAATATTGCATTATTCTCTTTTTATAAAGATGTCGTCCCCAGAATCACAATTACTGTAATGTTCATATTTAATTTACTCTTAAACTCTTACATAATTAATTTTCGTCAATTATCTTAGCAAAAGTATTACTTTACTTTCTCTCTTTCATTTACTCTTTCCTTTTCGATTCATGGACATGAAATTTATTTTTTACCCAAGTTTCATATTACTTGCATTGGCCCATAACTACCTGTTTATACTCAGTTATTAACATCATTACATTATTATATCTCTTATATTTATAAGATAATATTTTCTACTATTACATTACTAGGTACTATTGACCCTCGCAAACATTAACTTACTAATCTTACTTCTTATCATTAATCCATTCACTCCCTTTTTATCCGTGAAAAGGTCTAATATTAACATATAAACGAAAAATTGTAAATCTTCAAAACTTATATTATTGCATTATTCTTTCTAATCATAATATTTCATCTATTGAAATCTTCTCATTACTTCTTCATTTCTCATTTCTTATTCTCAACATTTTTATCATTTAAGATCATATTTACTAGTCCTATAAATATCTGGGATATTACATTCACCTCTTCTTCTATTTTGTTCTCAAAATTACAGTATAATTATCTCTTCTCTTTTGTTCACCAAAAACTAGGTTTACAAATTAACCTTTATTAAATCATATTTGATTTAACTTTTATTAAATCATATTTGATTTTTTTCTCACTTTAATGGCTATTATACTCTTTCCTGCTCTGAGTATCTCTCTTCGATCATCGCATTCTATGACCGATTTTCTATAAGAATTTCACACCTTTTTAACATTCAATTTCCAGAATAATGGAATATCTTTTAGGAGTCTTCAACATTTGTTTAATAATTGCGAAGCAATATGTATAACTAGGAAATAAATGATTTTTTTAAAAACCTTTCTTATCTTGCTGAGGGGTCATAAAGACCATTAACTCTTTATAAGGTTTAATAGTACTTTCAATTGCAAACCAAAAACAGAAAGTTTAACAATCACTAAGATTGTGAATATTCTCTGCTAGGCCTGTTTACTAGTCACTAACACTATAAACTACCTCTTCTGGTCTGTTTACTAAATACAAAGACTAGAAACTACCTCTGTTGGTATGATAGGGTTTTAGCCTATTGTACCATCCGTCTCTTGATGACATCTCGGACCAAAAATATCCCCTTTATCAAGGTTGTTCATCTCAGACTTAGTACAAGATTCTGCACCCAAAAAAATTGTATTGAAAGATTTCAATCAACTTCCAAATTTCACAATTTCTTACCAAAGGTGTCTAGTCGAAAAAAATGACATCGACTCATAACTTTAAACAACTCAAATAAATTGAAAATTATTTTATGATATTATCATACCACACCATGTTCCACAGTGCGTTGATGATTCTATCATATTTATCATATCCACACCATGTTTTAATGGTGCATTTGATGATGCTAGCATTTTAAAATTTTGTTTAGCTGGAACAAGTAGCATAGACATATGAACAAACAGAACTTTAAAAGTTTAACAATTTGATATTTGAATAAATCTTTTCAGATGCACATAAGTGAGAATACAAACACAATTTTAAGTTTTTTTTTAAAGTCTAGCATAGGTAGAGGACTTGGAATGTACACACTCCTTAATCATCTCCAATTTTTTCATTCCTTCTTTACTTAATATCTCTATCTGTTTTCGATCCTACTAATGTTCGCCAACCACTAAGAAGTCTTAAATCCTACTCTATAACCTTTCTTTTGATCTATGATGATATACCACAAACATTGTTCATCAAACTTACCATACATTATGAGTTTATGAACTTGCCACAATAATATGAATTTATGAACTTGTCATAGTAATATGTAGTTCAAGAACAAATCATGAACTGTCCATATGCCTATGGGCTCAAAAACTTACCATATGATTATGAGTCACGAACTTACCATAAGTATGAGTTTTAAGAACTTGCATATAACCTTAACATTTCCTAATAATAAACTTTCCTATATATATATAGATGAGAAAATAATCACATTCTCACCATATATATAACAAATAGTGTGATAAAAGATTTCAACAATTATCAATATAGTAAACTAAGCGGTTGTTAAACCAAGCACAAATCCCCTGTCCATAAAAAAGTTTGTTCCACTCAGCTACTAACATGAGTTTTCAATTGAAATTCAACAAATCTTTAACTTCCTCGTTACTTAATAGAAATTTTCTCACTTCATATTTTATCACTTACAACTCGTTATGACTTCATCTTTAAATGTCTACTATAGATCACTTTACGATCTGATATTATTCTTTCTGCTTCTCAAAAATCGTACCATAAGATATCGCTTATCATCCCTTTCCATATACATTTCTTGAATCAAGTAACTCATGATCATTTTCTTTTCATTCCTTTTATATCTCTTCAAGATCCTCTTTTGGATCATCCTCTATACGTTCTCCTAATCTCATACATATCTTTAACTTCTTCTTTACTTATGAATTTCCTAAATTTATCGCTTATTACTTAAACTCTATCTGAGTTTATTTCTTTACTATTTTCATTATCTTTTTTATGGTTATAGCCTAAGGTACTCTTACCTAAGGTTTATAGCCTATCAATTTTGATACCAACTGTAACGCCCACAAAATCCGTGTACTTGCTACAACGGATCCAGTGAGTCACTATACAACTTTTTCTTACTATTTTCCACATTCATCAACAATATAATTGACAAAACTCGATTTTTAAAACTTTATAATATTTCTTCATTCCAAAATCGCAATATTTACAATTTCTATTACATCTCCGAATCATATACATTATGATTTATTCTATTACATTAATTATGAGTATTCATCACAATCCAGCACTAAATCTTTCTACCTATACATTCTTCTTTACTTACGAGACTTGTAATAGTAACAATCATCTAGCATAGTTAGATGATTTATTAACTTTACAATTTTAAGTTCTAAAACAACAAATGAAGATAATTAAATAAATGCCTCTCAACATCATTACTAATTTCCTTCCTTTATAATTCCAGTATCTTCTGGGATTTCTCCTTTAACTGCAAATAAAATATATTTTTGCAAGAATAAGCATAAATTGCTCTGTAAGTTCAACAGCTATCACATAATATGCTTATGTTATACATACATCACATTTTATACATGTTTTACATTTCTCATAATTCACAATTTATACATGCTTCACATTTCCCACTTTTCACATTTGATACAAAATTCGTATTTCTCATTCTTTTCACATTTGATACAAAATTTGCATTTCTCATTCTTCATATTTGAGACAAAATTCACATTTCTCATGTTTCATATTTGATACATGTTTCACATTTCTCATGCTTCATATTTGATACATACTTCACATTTCTTATTTTTCATATTTCATACATACTTCACAAAAAATAACTAACTTCAATCAAAAACTGAATATCAACAGTTTAATATCACCTTATTGCACAAAAATGCACATTGAAACAATTTCACAAGAATTTCATATAATATCGAAAAACTTGTCTGATTATGCTTTTATCATTTTACGCTAATGGTACGTCCTTCGTATGACTTACATATTTAATAATATCGGCATACACATTAGTCATCATTATGACACATTATAATATATATCTTTTGAACTAATTTCCCACCATGACTTCTCACTAGTTTATTTTACTAGTCTTTAAATTATTTCTAAGTTCGATTTATTACACCATATGTGGGTTAACTAACACAAAACTAGATTATGCTTAACAGTATAATACAGACACGAAAGCAAGCGGGCGTTACCTATCTATTTTACCACTGAACAATATAAGTATAAACAGACACCTATTTGCCTTACCACATCAACTAATTTTAAAGTTTTTAGCTTTCTGTTGACAACTAGCCAGATTCATAAATTCATAGGTCACTCATCCTAAGTCGAAATGAGGTCATATTTGGACATGGTCTACCTCATACAACATACATCAAAATCCAACATACAAAGTTCAAAAATATATTTTACGCAAAGAGTTATATGCTATTGAAAAACACCGATTACCCAAGATTTTTCTTACATTCAAAAATCAAGTCATGTTTTTGCTTTTACTTTCATTTTCTCTTAGTTGTCTTACTTCATAACATATTTTAACCATATGACTCCAACATAAACATCATAAACACCTTATACATTCAAAACCCACCATAGTTCTCCAACACAACATCATATACTCCCACAACTAAATATGGTAAACAACATAACTATAAACATAATAACACAAACTAAAGTTCTAAAGGTTTGAAAACTTGCAAACCTTTAGATAATCTTCTTCATTCTTAACTAGAAGCTTGCTAGGCCACCTTCTTCCCTTTCTTCTCCTTGAACCCGAAAATGGTTCCTTCTTCTTAGCACTCTTGATGTTCACTCTTTTTAACTTTCTCTTAGAGTTATTTTTCTCTTTTTTCTCTCAACTTTCTCTTCTCCCTATAACTTGGTAAATGATCAAATGAGCCAAACACTTACTAGTACATTTGGCCTTTTTTTATTTATAGAACCATTGTGGCTCCACTTAGTCCCTTCTTAATCAACCAACAACTTAATTAACCAAGTTTAACTGCTAATGAACTTGCTTACTATGCCCCAAAACTTGACATGTTTGATTGACTAGATGATTGACTTGCATCAAGATTGATTACAAGCAACCTTGATTATAGAGTGTAAAGAAAGCAACATGGTTAGCAACACTCCACCTCACCCCAATGGGCCCCACAATTTCGACTGTAGTGCACCGAGATCCCACATTACCTTAATTAAGTTCAATTATGTCTGGATAAGATATTCATTAACTTTAAATCATATTAACTGAAATCTCGTGCGTTAAAAACTTGACTTTTTAGCCATTTAAAACCATTGAGTTGAACATAATGCGGTCCATATATCTGTATATTTATCTTATATTCCTTAACTGCCTCAGAATCATAACCTTCAATTTCCTTGCGTTAGAACTCAAATCATATATAAATAAGTTATGACCTAGTCTATTACATTTTTAAATCATATATATATTTATAAGTTACATAACCTCACCTGTGAATATATTCATCATTAAACTATACATACATAAGCCCAACTTACCTCATACCTGTTCACATATACCTGTATACATACATTTGTATCATATATGTGAGTTTCAATACGTATAGAACTTGACTAACAGTAATATAATACACTATCTCCTTACCTCATTTCTCTGGATAATACATACATACATACATACATTTATCACTATGGATTTATAAACCATACATTCCTTAATACCATTATGCATTTACATTTATCTGGCTCATTTACAAATTACACAAATACCTATATCAAATTTCCTCACACTGATCATCTATTCACATTCTTTACCTTAGCTATACCGGAACTTCCGGCCTTTTTGTACTATACCTAAAATATTAGTTAATAGCAAGAGTGAGTATAAAGCTCAGCAAGTAATTCAGATAACACATTTCATGCTCGCATTTAATAATATTCGTCATGCCTCTTTACTTTATTACGATATGCTTAATGTCACATAATTCTCTTAACAGTTAATACACATAGTGACACGAAGTACACATTTCAACTAACACATAGTTCACATAGAACAATTAATACACTTAAGTCTGAAAAACTTGCTTGTACGCTTTTATTTTACTTAACCTTTACCGCATCGCTTGGCTTTTCTATCCTTTCGTGCCTCAGTTTGCTACATTGAGCACCATCTGTCAACATAATATCTATGCACATCATTAAAAGATCATAAACTTTCTATAACTTAACAAACTTAAACCATAATTACGCAACCATTTGTCTCAATCATTCCTCATTTGATGTATTATTCCTTATATTAGTTAATAATACATCCTAACTCGTTAACTCGTTCCCTCCTTTTTAACATAATTCATAACATACTTGGCTTAGCTTTAGGCATATTACATTAGGCCATTTATCATTCCATTATATCTTGACACCCTCTATTTTGGCCATTTTTTTAACTATCTAGGGTTTATATAACCCATCTTTATCATTCCATGTCAAAACATAGCTTTTTGGAAGCTTAATTTTTTTTCAAGTGTACAAACATTTCTCCCTGACGCCTTCAGAACTCACTGACCGCGAAGTCCTCTCGGCCCATGAACAATACATTGCGCCCCAACACAGTGTTCTGTGCAAAACACTGTGCTGGCCACGTAGTCCTGCAGAAACAGAATATGATTTTAGCTGCTGCTTTGGTGATTTTTAACTCCTTCAACATACATTCAATTAACTCTAAATTTGGAACATATCTAGGTCTCACTACCTAGTATTTTACTAAAAAATTACTTGCCTCATTTGGCTTCTCAAAATCATAGATACATTAGTCCGTAGGAGGGCTGTTCACATCAATTTCAACACTTAGAAAAATTTCAAATTCAAAACCAACTTTTTACCAACATTGTGATTTTTGGCCATAAGCTTTAAAACTTCATTCCAACACTTGATAAAGTTCATGTAAGTCATATATGACATGTTCAAACTTTTAAAACCATAAACTTCGCACGTGGCGATATTTGTCCGTTAAAATCCATTTTGAATCGAATCGATTAATTTCGATCGCTCGAATCACCTTTTTATTCAAACTTAGAATACATAAATTAAAAATCTTTAGACTTGAACATGATTATACCTTCAATATGATCTCTTTCTTCTAGCTTTAAAGCTTGCTAGAGCTTGAATCTTTACTTTGATGGCTTTATATGCTTCCCTAGAACACTTTTCCAGCAATCCTCTTGAAACCCTAGCCTTTCTCTTTTTTTATCTCTGAAGTTCTCTAGCAACTTCAAATGAGAGAAGTAAAACTAAACCAACAATGCTTGCTACTTGAAAATATATGTGTAATCTAATCTCCAACAACTAACCATACATTGGTTAATTTAACCATGGATGGTTAGGGTCACATAGGACATTTCATTTTGGCCAAGTAAGGGCATAATGGTCATTATATCAACTTAGTTACAAATGTCATACTTTAACTTGTCAAGGGCAACATGGTCATTAGCCTCAAAATCTAGAGAATTTATTATCTTTAATTCATAATTTGTTCAATTTTGCACCAATTCAAGTTCATTTTGATCCAAACTTGTTTCATTATACTTGAACTGTTGGTTTGCAAAAATATGGCATACATATAATCAAATTATATAAGTGCAACTGAAGCAATAAAATCAGATTTTAAAATTTTTTGTACAAACCAATAACTCAGATCTTTCTTATGCAACTATTATTAATTGAGGAAGGATAAAAAAATTTATACCTTTGTAGAACCAAGCTTCCACGGGTACAAGTTCAATTCCCTTTAATCCTTCGCGTTCTTCTTCAAATTCATCGATTAGATTCCACGGATCAATGTTAGCTCCCCAAGTGTGAACCCTCTAGAGGTGATCCATTAAGAGATCTATGAATTAAAGAAGTGGATTATGGTTTCTCCAAACCATGGGTGGCTAGCCCTAATTCTCTCTCTCTCTCTAACTCTTTAGATGTAGAGAATTATGGAGTACTCTCTCTATACTAATGAAAGAGTGTGTAACCTTGATCTATGATAAGACTCCTCTTATTTATAGATCTAGTCAACCCTCCTAAACTATTTAGGATTAGGGTTTTAATTTAATTAAGAACTAAATTAATTAATTATAATTTCTAAATCATTCAGGAACTTAAATATTTAATAATTAAAGTACTTCTTATTAATTAATTACTAAACCATTTAGTAATTTAATTAATTATTATAATTACAATTTCTACACTATTTAGGAACTTAATTATTTACAATAATACTACTACTTATTAATTAATTCCTAAACCATTTAGGAACTAAATAATAATACTAGTAATAACAATAACTATAATAATAATAATAATAATAATAATAATAATAATAATAATAATAATAATAATAATAATAATAATAATAATAATAATAATAATCCTCTTATTAATTTATAATTAGTATTTCTAAAATACTAAACTATAAATATTAAGCTATTTAATTTATTCTATCACCATAGTATAAATTAAATATACTTAATTTATTATTACGATTATGCCATCAACTTCTAAAATAAATATTACTCTTTTGCGGTGTGACCCTTTAGGTTCTCCATATTAAACCAGTTGTATAATAAATAAATTAGAATAATTCTAATTCATTTATTACGAATTAACTATTTAATTCAGAATAAATAATTATTCCACAATAAGGGTAAGTCCCCTTAGCGATTAGTCGACATTCCAGATAATATAGATTTCAACATTTGATCGTAAAAGAACCTTTCAACAAATAGTTATCGTACAATTCAATCCTTCTACCACACAATGTTCCAATCAAATATAAGACATGAAATTTCTATCAAGTCTTATTAATTTGATCATATGCATTTCAATTCACAAATACACAACTCTAGTTAATGTAAATTAGAAACTCCTTTCTAATTTCATTCAATCCTGACCAGGGATTTATGAGTTGTCACTTACTGAATCGCATAGGACATTCTCTCCCTTTACTGGAAGTGGTAGATCATTTATTGATCATTCACCTATCTCCATGTGTACCTTATTATACCCAAACATATCCTTTGATATACCAACAGGTCTTGAGGAATATGTCAAAGTATAACTTAGTACACACAAGATACTACGATGATCTCAAGTCCAATGATCACTTGTACGACTATCACATAAAGAACTTCTATTGACAGACAAGTAAAACTTCATTAAGTGTTCCTTGAGCGAGTCACGTTCAGTGAACTTATTCTCTAATAAGCACCTACATACTTGCTTTAGTGTCTCTACAGATATGCTTATGAGATCAATCATCTTCTTCATAAGAGCAAACATAGTATGTACCAATCTATCCGGATCTACTAATCCCCTTTTTAGTGATCCAACGATTAGGAACAATTTTAGTTTTGAGCTATCTTGAATTTAGATCTCATTAGCATGATCCTCATCATGGTTCTAAAAGCATTGCTAAAAAACTATGGGTTTATCCATTTGATTAATTCAAGTACTTAATCATGAATAAATAAATGCCTTGATTCTTTTATTAATAAATGAACAAGATTACAAAATATATGCTTATCACATTAAATGTGATTGGCTTGAGGGCATACTACTTTCATGAACTTTATTCCATCATTAAATACCTCATAATTGGCTTATCCCATAACACTTGTCACACTTTCAAAACTGCATTCCATCAATTAATTATATTACTTCACAATAAATTGCCAATTTGCATAACATTTCACTCTCAATTATCTACTAACCCTTTTGGTTCTTATTCAATCAATTTTACTTTCTAATATCTCATTATAATCAAATTACTCATCTTTTTCATAAACTTCTTCCTCGAGAAGCAAACCTCGACCGAGTTACCAAAATCCATCATCATTATCCTTTAAGCTCATAGTATCATAATTACGACTTTAACGCTCATTCACTTATACTTCATACATATAAGCCAATTCTCAGTCGACATACAATCTGTATTCATTCTACTCATTTTCGGGGTATCACATTCTGTATCCTCACATCGTAGGCATGATTATTGTCGACGCCGGGATTTTCGTCGCTTCGTTTTTTATTATTAAAAGCCTTTTCCAATTTTAGCCTTTTGAATTAAATGTGATTTTGAAAAGGGTCGGCTTAATGTCGACGGGTTTTGAAAGATCGATTTCTTTATGAGCCAATTGACCAGAGTCGCCAGTTGGTATATGTGAAATGGATGTACCAACTCATCCGAATTTAGTTTTTGTAATCGTTGGCTCATATGTGACTCCGAGTTAATTGGTCCGCAAACCGAGATTCATAGAGTTCGGGGGCTTGCTTAAGCGAGGGGAAGGTGTTAGGCACCCCCCGACTTCCGTGAAACACGGTTACCGCAATCTCGATGTTTTCCTATCCTTTTAAATCCTAAAACGTGTGAGTTGCGTGTGTGTGCGTGCGTGTCTAGGTGAATGTTTGTGGTGAATTTTGCTTGGATTTCTTATATGACAAATGTGTTTATCGGGAAAGCGTTTTTAGACGTCCTTCGACCCGATTGACAAGGCTTCGTTTTTTATAATAAAGATTGATTTTAATTTTGAAAGCGATGGGGTTTTTTATTAGGTGTCGTTTTCAGAAAATAGTTTGTGAACTTTTGTCAAATAGGTATCGAGACTATACATTGCCCTCTAATGACAAATTAAATAAAATGAAGGCAACTTCTAGAACTCTTTCACCCTATGCACAAAGTTCAACGAAAACGTTCATTTATATTTACGAAATCATTTTTTGAACTTTTCAAAATCCATTGGAGCCTTTTCATCAAACCGAAATCAAAGTTCGCCAAAACTCTTAACTTTAAATCTCGTGAATCTAATATCCTAATTTGATCCTTTTTATAAAATCTTCATTATTTGCCTTATTTTGGAAAACCATTTTTGTGTCGTAAATCACAACAAGCACTCAAAATGTGTCGGGGCTATCCATGGGCATGTGAGCCATCTAAATAACCCCAAACACTCACAATCACATACTTTATTATTATTACGGGGCCTTAACCCGATCACGATTTGGTATCGCTTTAAGGCCCGATATTACAATACACAGCAAGGGACCCTATACAAGGATTACATATACCAAAACGTCCATCATCCGGATTCGATCACGAGGATCTCCTCCCTAGGCTCACAATAACCTAAATCACTGCAAAGCCAATACTAAACCAAATCTAACAAGATTAAACATTGCTATCACATTACATAACTCAAATATCACAAACTCAACACTACGAACTACTCATTACCATAACGAACGATATATCACCGTACGGATATCATCGGGGCATTAGGAGGAGTTACGTTCCGATGGAACCCTCGCTAACAACACCTAATCCACGGATCATCATCATCATCATAACAACAACTATATCAAATAACCCAATCACAACATTATGCTAACAATATAAACAATAAAAGGAAAACCCAAGAACACACCCTTTTCACCTTGCAAAATGCCGATTAAAGCCTCTTATTTCACGAATCGGACAACACTACAAGAACAATCAACTAACTAGCAAGAGGAGATGAATTTTTCACTCAAATCTCACCAAGAACCGACCTCTTCTCTCTCCTCCCGCACTCTTTCTCTCTCTCAAATCTATTTCTTTCTTCCTTTTTTTTCTCTAAACTCTCGGGTGGAAATGGCAATGTATAGCCTTCCGCAGGCAGCCGCAGGTGCAACTGCGGCTGGCCGCCGAATCCTCGGCTGCCGTGTGCCGCCCTCGAGCCGCGCACTGTCCCGTTTGTCGGTGGCCGCAGGTGCATCCGCGGCTGTCCGGCTCGCTTTTCTCGATTTTCGTATCACGCGGTCTTAATTCGCCAATTTTTGCGGTATTATTTTGGAAGGCTGTTACCTGATGTATAAATTGCTCTTTGTGCTTGGCTTCCAGGGGGGGCTGCCCCCTTCCACCCCCGCCAGCTCACCGGCGAGCTGGGCAGCCGTTCGCCCACCGGGGAGCGAGACCCCCGAACATCGTAAGCGTAGTGGGCATTAGTCGTCCGTCGTGATCAGGTCAGGTTCTTCTGGATCAACTGTTTGCCTTGCCTCAAGTGACCTGATGCTCGTCGTTCGTTGTGGCGGCTTTGAGGATAAATCGTTGGGGTGGCTTCGTGTTGGGGTCCACCTTCCTTTTCGCATGTCAGGTCAAATGACGATTTTGCCCGCCTGTCAGGGTTAGCACACAGGTGCAAATTTTGGGTGTCTACAATTATCTTATTTTAATCATTCAATATAAATTCCTTAGCAAAATTTCTTATATTGCATCATTTCTATTTTTCTCTAATTTTAACTCTTCCTTTTATACTTGATCAAATACATACATATACACATATTCATAAATTTAAGCTATTACTTGTTGACACATCATAACGTCTTACACTAATTATTTTCCTTCCTTAACCTTTAATGCGTTTTACTTCCTTTCAACCACATAGGTCACTTTAATACCTTGATTAAATCATAATTATATTTAATCATTTATCATTATATTCCTTCCTTCAAAGCCAGGTTTTATCATACAACCTTTACTTAATTAATCATAATCCTCATTTGGAAATCATATAAAAATCCGGGATGTCACATTTACCCCTCCTTCAAAAAATTTCTTCCTCGAAATTGCTTTGTACTCATATCTTGCTCATTTGTAACATACATAACTGTTTACATTCTTTCAATATGGCTAGGTTGTAACGATATACAAATTCCCAAATATTGTAAATTAATAAGTTATTAATACAAATTAAATGTTTGAATGTGACAAGTATTTTGGGACAAGCCAATTATGGTATGTTTAATGGTGGAATTTAATTTGAAGCTTAATGAAACATGTTTGGATAAAAAAGGAGTTGAATTTGATCAAATTAGAGCAATGTATGGATTTTTGGGAATTAAAATTTCCTAGAAATTAGGGATAATGACCATATTACCCTTATCAATTTGGAGAATAACATGTGTGTCCTAAGTTGGTTTAAAGTCCATTATACCCTTGTTTAAGGATGGGAAATGACTTGTTTAACCTTAACCAAGCTTGAGTTAACTTAACCATTCATGGTTAAGTGTTGGAAGATTAACATAGCACTTATATGTGTATCATACGTATGTAGCAAGTGTTCATTTCATTTTTCCAGCAAAGAGAGCTTATAAGAGAGAAAAGAGAGAAACAAGTCTAGGGTTGCTAAGAAATTGTAAGAGATTCAAGGAAAATAGCTCAAGACAGGTGAAAAAGTTACCAAAGGTGGATCATCCAACACTCACAAGGTTTCTAGCAAGGAGAAGAGTAGCAAAAGGAAGGTATAAATAATGTTCAAGCCATGAAATTTGTTGTTTATGTGTTTAAATGTAAGGAATGATGAAGCCATGCATGTATCTTGGTGATATATGTGATGATTATGTGATTTATGTGTCATATGATTGAATTGTTATGAAACCCTAAGCATAAGTTGGCTAGACAAAGGTGGTACACTATTCATGTGTAGTTTCAAAGTTGGAAAACATGATTCATGTATGAATAAGTGTTATATGTTACTAGACATTATGGAAATCTGGTTTGAGAGGATGAAGATGAGTGATACACGTATTATCATATATTAGAGAGCATCAAAGAAACCTAGATGGGGTAAAAATTATGTTTTGTGGAGGTTGATTGAATATTAGGCTATGTTTTGCGCCTAAACCAAATTATAATCTGTAAAGTGTTTTGAAAGGTGCATGTAGAAGCTACACATGCATACAAAGTTGCTAAATGAGTATGTGTTGACATATATGTGCATGGTGTGCAAGAATCCAAAGTTGGTTTATGAATGAAGTTTTTACAAAGTTGGTATAATGCAACCAATGTGCAATTTGGGCCATTTTGTGTGATTGAAGGTCAAATGAAGCTAAACATGTAAGTTTTATGTAAACACACGTGTTAGAGTTGATTTGGAATTCATTTGATTCGTATGGCGACAATTGTCCATTTTAAACGTTTTAAAACGTTCGCCGACGACCAAAACGATTTAATTGGAAAAACAATATCATTTTAAGATTTTTAAATGTTTTAAAGGCCCATGCATGTCAAATACATGTTATATGTGTTATATGAAATGTTGGAACCAGGTTTTATAAAAAGGGGCCAAAAATAACAAGGATTTTTCAAAGAAATTTTTTTCAGAAAAACCAGAAGGGCGCTGTGGCGCCATCTTTTATACTGAGAACTACGTCGGGGCGCAATTCTGCTGAGGGACCATGCTGGGGCGAGATCAAAGCAAGCCGGGACGTAGTCTAGGCTGAGCCAATCTCGCGGCCAGCGAGATGTCAAGCACAAAACATGGCATCGGGGCGCCATGTACTGAAAATTCAAAAATAAATTAATTTGTCCTAAAATGAAATGTTTTGATATTAAATGATAGATACATATGCTATAAACCATAAATTGATAAAAATGATCAATGTGGTAAATATTAAGGACAAATGAGCAATGCGTTATAGGGTAAAGGTTATGTAAAGACAAAAGGTCGTTTATATAGCAAGTTATCGCATGAATGTAAATGTAACTAATGCATGAACCCATATTATGGTCATGTAGGTTATAAACGGGGTAATATTTTGCCGGTTGTGATAGACGATGATACAGGCAAGTGTTTTATTTGAACTCTTAATTGCATTTCCTTGAACAGTTATTCATGATATACAATTACGTGTTCATGTAAAGTTCATTCATCATTGAACTACTCTGAAAAAGGTCGATGCCAATCTTGATTCCGGCTAGACACATATGATGATTTATGTTGAAATCTAATGTTTATTGTTATGTGCACCAACCCACATTGCTGGGGTGCGGATTCTATGATATGCTGTAACAGAACAACCCTAATAAAGAGGAGTAAAGTATAAAGCAAAATAATTTTATGGCGTGGTTGTGTCGCTAGATGTTTATGTTGTGCACAATATAAAAGTACGATGGGCTGATCACCTAGACTACACATCTAAATTGAACAGCAGTCTTATGACTATCCTGGGCAATGTCAGTCTTTATGATTGGTATTGTTCTTAACGAGTTCTAGGTCTTGTGACCGTACAACGAGCAAGCTTCATGTTTTCAGCTAATCATGTAATGTTATGCATGTTCTCATGTTGATACATTGAACTGATATTGGTCAGCTATTGGAAAAGATCCATTACATTGTTTGGTTCAACTTATTGTAAATGACTCATACTCATTGCAAATGATTTTCATTCACCATTCTGAGATATCATGTCATCATTGTTTATATACTTGCTGAGCTATTTGATGCTCACCCTTGCTTTTAAACATGATATTTCAGCTAAACCCGAGCAGGTCGAGGGGTCGGGTACAGACAAGGGAAAAGGAAAAGTCGGCAAACAGTAGATGTAAAGTGATAGAGTCATGTATATGTAAACTGTATTTTTTTGTAATATGTCAGGTACAAATGTATGTATGTATAAAGGTATGTAGAACTTGAGATAGTTATGAATGAATGTAATTAAGTTTTATTATTATTCTGAATGAATGAATATGTTGACAGGGTAGAATAGTATCGTAAGCACCGAACCCGTGGTTTATGGGACCCGGATTTGGGGGCGTCAGATTGGTTTTCAACTAACCTTTGTATTCTCTCCTCTCTCTACCCATCCTACCCCTTTCTAACATTCATTCCATAAGATTGGAATGTCTTTCAGGAATATTCACAATTGTTCAATAACTGTGAAGCAGTATGAATAAATAAGAATAACTTTTCCATAAACATAAAACTTTTTCTTTTAAAATAAAACTTTTGCTTTTACTGAGGGGTCACAAAGACAATGAACTCATTAAGAATATTAACAGTCACGAAGACTGAAAATACCCAAGGGTTATAACCACCAGGAACATGAGTTAGGACGCAACCACGCCACTCTATTTTCCTGGCATATTGGTACACTAGGTGATCAGTCTATTGTACCCTTTTTCCTTTGCTTTAGGTTGAACCACGTTAACCAACCCACATATCATATCTCCTTTTTAGGGTTGTTCACCTCAGACTTCAAAAACATTATCCTTTATCCATTTCTGGATTTAAAACATTTATTCATTTCTTTCAAAATGGTCTAGCCAAAAAAAATGGCATAGACTCACATTATTAAACTATTCGTTTATTTCAAACTTGAACTTTTCAAGAATGTTGTCATTGGCTCAAAAATTGAACCCAATAAAATCTTTTAAAAATGCTACATAATACCACACTATCTTAGTAGTACGTTGATAATTCAGTCATTCAAGACCTCTTAATACCATATCGATATATAAGTACGTTGAGAATTCTGTCATTTTGTCATTTCGCACCATATTTAACAGTGTGACAATGATTTCATAAATACTTTTTGAAAATTTTAAATATCTGTCTAGCCAAATCAATTGGCATAGACCCATAAATCACGGAATTAAAAACTTTAGTTCGACATTTGAACAAAACATTTTTAATGCACCAACGTGCGAGAATAAGCACATTTTTAAAACTTTGATGATCTAGCATAGCTAAAAGAGTGGATTCCCTACCCAATCCTAATAATGTCTTCCTTCTTCCTTCATTTGTCCAATCATTTCTTAATAATTCTATCTCTTTCTTATATTCTTAACCTTAGTCAATCTCTGAGAACTATTTCTCTCAACTTATGGCTCTCTACTCTAACCCACCCATGTTCATCAAACTTGCCACGCATTTGGGCTCATGAACTTAGCACAATCATATGGCTTGAGGAGCTTGTCCTAGTCAGGCCAAAGTCGCCCATTCGCTGAGGGGCTCCACCACATAATCATGAGTCATGAACTTACCATACGCTTGGGTTTTCAGAAAATGTAATTAACCTTACACTTTCTTTCTTCCTATGTATCAGGCACATATAGAAGAAAAGAATTACCTTCTCAACATACATAACTGATATTCAGATGCTAGACCTCCACTGATTATCACGATAGAAAGCTAAGTGGTCATGAAACCAAGTACAAATCCCCACCCATACAAGGAAGTGCACAACTTAGCCACTACCATGAATGAAAAATCCCACATACCCTAACATTCCTCACTTCCCTTTACTCAGCTTTGCCTTTACCTTTCTTTGATCTGATATGAATTTTATCGATTCATATCTTACTTTTCACAACTCATCAAGAGTCCTTTTATATCTGTGATCACCTAGGATCTCATGGCCCTTTTTCCCTTTCTCATTATCTGACTTTAAGATATCTTTATCATTTCTTTGTCTTGAATTTTCAAAAATTCATTTCTTACTGACTCAACTCATCTAGAGTTCATTTCCTTACTATTTCCTTCTTCCACCTAAAAGTCATAGCCTAAGGTACTCTTACCTAAGGTCTATAACCCAACTGCTCTGATACCAATTATATCACACCGAGATCCCACATTACCTTAATTAAGTCTAATTATGTCTGGATAAGATATTCTTTAACTTTAAATTATATTAACTGGAATCTCGTGCGTTAAAAACTTGATCTTTAACCATTTAAAACCATTTAGTTGACCATAATGCAGTCCATATATCTGTATATTTATCTTATATTCCTTAACTGCCTCAGAATCATAACCTTCAATTTCCTTGCGTTAGAACTCAGATCATATACAAATAAGTTATGACCTAGTCTATTACATTTTTAAATCATATATATATATATATATATATATATATATATATATATATATATATATATATATATATATATATTTATGAGTTACATAACCTTACCTTTGAATATATTCATCATTAAACTATACATACATAATCCCAGCTTACCTCATACCTGTTCACATATACCTGTATCCATACATTTGTATCATACATGCGAGTCTCAATACGTATAGAACTCGACTAACAATAATATAATACACTATCTCCTTACCTCATTTCTCTGGATAATACATACGTACATACATTTATCACTATGGATTTATAAACCATACATTCCTCAATACCATTATGCGTTTACATTTATCTAGCTCATTTGCAAATTACACAAATACCTATATCAAATTTCCTCACGCTGATCATCTATTCACACTCGTTACCTTAGTTGTATCGGAACTTTCGGTCTTCTTGTACTTTACCTGAAATGTTAGTTAATAGCAAGAGTGAGCATAAAGCTCAGCAAATAATTTAGATAACACCTTTCATGCTCACATTTAATATTATATGTCATGCCTCTTTACTTTGTCACGCTATGCTAAATGTCACATAATTCTCTTAACAGTTAATACACATAGTGACACGAAGTGCAAATTTCAACTAACGCATAGTTCACATAGAATAATTAATACACTTAAGTCTGAAAAAACTTGCCCATACGCTTTTATTTTACTTAACCTTTACCGCATCGCTTGACCTTTCTATCCTTTCTTGCCTCAGTTTGCTACATTGAGCATCATCTGTCAACATAAAATCTATGCACATCATTAAAGGATCATAAACTTTCTATAACTTAACAAACTTAATCCAGAATTACACGACCATTTATCTCAATCATTCCTCATTTGATGTATTATACCTTATAAAGGTTAATAATACATCCTAACTCGTTCTCGCCTTTTTAACATAATTCCTAACATACTTGGCTTAGCTTTAGGCATATTACATTAGGCCATTTATCATTCCATTATATCTTGACACCCTCTATTTTGGCCATTCTTTAACTATCTAGGGTTTATATAACCTATCTTTATCATTCCATGTCAAAACATAGCTTTTTGGAAGCTTAAATTTTTTTCAAGTGTGCAGACATTTCACCCTGGCACCTCCAGAGCTCGCTGGCTGCGAAGTCCTCTCGACCCATGAACAGTACACTGCGCCCCGACGCAGTGTTCAATGCAAAACACTGTGCTGGCCGCGCAGTCCTGCAGAAACAGAATCTGATTTTAGCTGCTACTTTGACGATTTTTAACTCCTTCAATATATATCCAATTAACTCCAAATTTGGAACATATCTAGGTCTCACTACCTAGTATTTTACAAAAAAATTACTTGCCTCATTTGGCGTCTCAAAATTATAGATACATTAGCCCGTAGGAGGGCTGTTCACAACAATTTCAACACTTAGAAAAATTTCAACTTCAAAACTAACTTTTTACTAACTTTGTGATTTTTGGCCATAAGCTTTAAAACTTCATTCCAACACTTGATAAAGTTCATGTAAGTCGTATATGATATGTCCAAACTTTTAAAAGCATAAAACTTCACACGTGACGATATTTGTCCATTAAAATCCATTTTGAATCGAATCGATCGATTTCGATCGCTCAAATCGCCTTTTTATTCAAACTTAATTCCGTTGATTACCAAATCGACTCTAATATGTTTATTTACATAAAAACAAGTCATGAGATTTTTTTTTACCTTTAATTCCTCAAAATTGTCAAAAATCACCCTTAAGGTAGAATTTTCAATAAAATTTTCAAACTTTTCATTTTCAACACTTATGCCATTCTTGGACCCATTGTGCAATACTTGATTCTAACTAATCATTTACAACATAGAGCACATATTTGACTTGTATGGGCCTTCAAAATGTTTAAAACTTTTCATTTGACTCTATTTTTCTAAATGGTTCGTTTTGGTCGTCGGCGAATGTTTTAAAACGTTTAAAATTCATAATTGTCACCATGTGAACCGAATGACATCCAATTCGACTCTAACACGTATATTAATATCAAACATAGCTTTTTGGCCTCATTAAATCACCAATTACACAAAATGTCCAAAATTCACACATTGATGACGTTTTTGCCAACTTAGCTAATTTCATCCTTAACCAAACTTAAATCTTTGGACTCTATGCTTTAAATGCATAATCACATACACATACAACAACTTTAGATAATCACGTAACTTCTATACGCACCTTCCAAAATACATTACAGATTATAATTCGATCTATACACAAAGTATAGCCTAATATTGTATCTTTTTCTTAACAAATTATTCCATCAAACCACTTAGGTATCTAGCTTGCCATTTTGCACAAACTTTTACTTACACCAAACATAATCAACCTTTCAAACTAGGTTTTCATCCAAACTTTCAACAAATAACACATGATCATCTAATAAATCATGGTTTCTAGTTTAAAATCATATATAAATAGTGCACCACCTTTGTAACACAACCTTCAAGCTTAGGACTTCATCAAATCTCAAACATAAAACACATAACTCACATAATCTTTACTTTTTACCATGAATACTTGCATGATTACGCACAAATTCCAACTTTAAGCACTTAGAATACATAAATACAAAATCTTTAGACTTAAACATGATTATACCTTCAATATACTCTCTTTCTTCTAGCTTTAAAGCTTGCTAGAGCTTGAATCTTCCCTTTGATGACTTTATATGCTTCCCTAGAACACTTTTCCAGCAATCCTCTTGAAACCCTAGCCTTTCTCTCTTTTTCTCTCTTAAGTTCTCTAGCAACTTCGAATGAGAGAAGTAAAACTAAACCAACAAAGCTTGCTACTTGAAAATATATGTGTAATCTAATCTCCAACAACGAACCATACATTGGTTAATTTAACCATATATGGTTAGGGTCACATAAGACATTTCATTTGGCCAAGTAAGGGCATAATGGTCATTATATCAACTTAGGTTACAAATGTCATACTTTAACTTGTCAAGGGCAACATGGTCACTAGCCTCAAAATCTAGAGAATTTATTCTCTTTAATTCATAATTTGCTCAATTTTGCACCAATTCAAGTTCATTTTGATCCAAACTTGTTTCATTATACTTGAACTTTATTCCAACATTAAATACCTCATAATTGGCTTATCCCATAACACTTGTCACACTTTCAAAACTGCATTCCATCAATTAATTATATTATTTCACAATAAATTGCCAATTTGCATAACATTCCTCTTTCAATTATCTACTAACCCTTTTGGTTCTTATTCAATCAATTTTACTTTCTAACATTCCAATATAATCGAATTACTCATCTTTTTCATAAACTTCTTCCTCGAGAAGCAAACCTAGATCGAGTTACCAAAATCCATCATCATTATCCTTTAAGCTCATAATATCATAATTACGACTTTAACGTTCATTCACTTATTTACTTCATACATATAAGACAATTCTCAGTTGACATACAATATGTATTCCTTTTACGCACTTTCGAGGTATCACATTCAGTATCCTCCCATCGTATGCATGATTATCTTATTTTAATCATTCAATATAAATTCTTTAGCAAAATTCCTTATATTCCATCATTTCCATTTTTCTCTAATTTTAACTCTGCCTTCTATACTTGATCAAATACATACATATACACATATTCATACATTTAAGTTATTACTAGCTGACACGTCATAACGTCTTACACTAATTATTTTCCTTCTTTAACCTTTAATACGTTTTACTTCATTTCAACCACATAGGTCACTTTAGTACCTTGATTAAATCATAATTATATTTAATCATTTATCATTATATTATGTCCTTCAAAGCCAGGTTTATCATATAACCTTTACTTAATTAATCATAATTCTCATTTGAAAATCATGTAAAAATCTGGGATGTCACATTGACCCCCACCTTTATTTTCCACCATTTTTTTTAATTATATATATATATATATATATATATATATATATATAGTTCTCATATATAAATACAAATATTACACTTGTGGTCCCATATTACTTAATACAAGAGTTAAGTTAAGTCTTTTTGGGCTTGTTATAACACAACATTTTTGGGCTTGACACAAATTTAATATATTGGATCACCATATAACACAGCATTTTATTTTAGTGTAATTTTATTATATTATATTATTGTCTAAAATATGATATAATTTAAAATTAAATTAGATTATATATTATTTTATTCCATTTTAAATTATATTATTTTATTTTATTTTAAATTATTTTATTTTATTTTATTTTTAATTATACCATACCATATTATATTATTTATTTTTATTTGGTCTTTCATTGTAATTATATTATATTATATTATTGTATTAAATATCATATGATATAAAAAATTAAATTAGATTAGATTAGATTATTTTATTCTATTTTAAATAATATTATTTTATATTAAATAATATTATTTTATTTTATTTTTATTGTATCATATTATATTATTTATTTATTTTTATTTGGTCTTTCATTGTAATTTTATTATTGTATTAAATATCATATGATATATAAAATTAAATTAGATTATATTATTTTATTCTATTTTAAATTATATTATATTATTTTATTTTGAATAATATTATTTCATTTTATTTTAAATTATATCACATTTATTATCTATATTTTTTTTTATTTTTTCTTTCATTTTAATTTGATTATATTGTATGTGACGACCCCAAATCCGGGTTCCTTAAACCTCGGATCCGGTTCAACACGAGTACTACCTTTTCCTTATTGTTCATGAATTACAACAATATTATAATTGCTAAATAATCATTTATTTGCAATTTCACAACATCTCTTTCTATTCCAGAATCGAAATCTTTATACATTCCTAGTATGTCTCAATATCATACATGATACGACATTCTATTACAATCAATTTGAGTATCTAAGACTCATAATACATACCAACTAAAGTCTTATACTACACAATCATTTACCTGTCCAATTCGGACTGATATCTACAGTGGTCGTGCTAGACCTTCAGTGAATATAATATGCATTCTTGTTTCTTGATCCTTATCAAGACTTCAAATACTTGTACTATCTGAAAATGTTGGTTTAAGCAAGAGTGAGCACGACGGCTCAACAAGTTTAACAGTTACACATAACACATTACATGCTTCACATATACTCTGCAATTTATACTTACATCATGCTTTTCATGCATTTCAGTTTATATCATACTGCTCATATAACATCTAGCAATTCATGCTTCATATTTATACATAATCTACATGTAATCATACTTCATGCATATCACAATTATCATCAATATCTTTCTACTAACAATTTAATATCACATCATAGCATGTTAAGGCACATAGGAGCAAGTTCTGAAAAACTTGCCTGGTCCCTTCTACCATTTACGCTTATTTGCGTCATTTGATCAACCTACAATTTATATAACAAATTGACATAATCATTAGCTACCAGGACTTTTAATTAGTCTTAACTTAAGACCTTAACTTCAAATTATTAAATCTTAAGATGTCCGTCAAACAAACCCTTAAGTTCCGGACAAAACCCTAGTCCAAATACAGTTTGGACAGGCCGGGTACACTTAACCAATTTACGCATTCACTATACGTTCACCGTACATCCCACTTTCAATAAGTTGTTTAAATTAGTCACAAAGAGACTATTTACATTGGTTTAATTCAATTAAACTTTCTTCTTTTACATAACTTAATGATTTGGATATTTAATAATGTACCAAATACCTCAAAATATTATCTACCTTTGATAATATACAACTACGTTTAAATATTATTAACCATTTAATAATATTTTAATCACTTCTTAATATTATTAACCATTTAATAATATTTTACTCACTTATTAATATTATTAACCATTTAATAATATTTTAATCACTTAATAATATTATTAACCATTTAATAATATTTTAATCACTTATTAATATTATTAACCCTTTAATAATATTTTAATCACAAATTAATATTATTAACCATTTAATAATATTTTAATCACTTATTAATATTATTAACCATTTAATAATATTTTACTCACTTATTAATATTATTAACCATTTAATAATATTTTAATCACTTCTTAATATTATTAACCCTTTAATAATATTTTAATCACAAATTAATATTATTAATCATTTAATAATATTTTAATCACTTATTAATATTTTAACCATTTAATAATATTTTAATCACGCATTAATATTATTAACCATTTAATAATATTTTAATCACTTATTAATATTATTAACCATTTAATAATATTTTAATCACTTCTTAATATTATTAACCATTTAATAATATTTTAATCACTTATTAATATTATTAACCATTTAATAATATTTTACTTATTTAATAATGTCATTAATTATTTAAGAACATTTTCATCATATACAAATGTTATTACACATTTAATAACCTTTTAATCTTATACTAATATTATTTATCATTTAATAATATTTTAATATTCTTCAAATATTACCAATAGTTAACTTTTTAATTGTGTTAACTTTAGTCTTTATTTTATACATTTGGATACCATTAAGTTACTAATAAACTCTTCATAAATAGGTTTGGTATTCAAATACATTCATTCTACATGTATTTCAACTTAAATTTTCACTAAAAACTCAATCCGGACCGACCCGACCCGACCCGGACCGACCCGACCCCACCCGGACCGCTAAAACATGTTACTGGCAGAATGTTTGACCGTTGCGGCGGTGGTTTCCACCGCTGCGGCGGTAGTACAAATTTCCGGAAACCTAATTTGGGGACTACCGGACCCTCCGACGCTCCGACAGCCATAACTTCTTCATTTCAAAACATTTGGGGTGCATCTTGAGTCCATTCTCATCAGAATTTCCCCATCTACAATTTCTCTTTAGATCACAAATCTAAATTCCGAACGGAACTGGACTAAAAACTGCTCATAAGGACAAAGTGAAAACTAAAATCACAATTCCTTGGTTTTAATTGTTCAATCTTGAATAAAATAAACTCTACACATCCAAATGACACCAACTTCGTGTTGTTGTCTTTCTAACTTCTTGTTTTACAATATTTCATGGTTTGATCACATTTTTAAAAATGTTTGACATGAAATTTAAGGATCGAACCCCTTAGGGTTTTACGGGTAAATCGCAATATGGAATTTTCTTCCATTTATTTGCATACCACACATACCAATACTTGTTTTAAACATACTTGTCGACGCCGGGATTTTCGTCGTCTCGTTTTTTATTATTAAAATGCCCTTTTCCAATTTTAGCCTTTTGAATTAAATGTGGTTTAGAAAAGGGTCGGCTTAATGTCGACGGGTTTTGAAAGATCGATATTTTATGAGCCAATTGACCAGAGTCGCCAGTTGGTATATTTGAAATGGATGTACCAACTCATCCGAATTTAGTTTTTCGTAATCGCTGGCTCATGTGACTCCGAGTTAATTGGTCCGCAAACCGAGATTCATAGAGTTCGGGGGCTTGCTTAAGCGAGGGGAAGGTGTTAGGCACCCCCCGACTTCCGTGAAACACGGTTACCGCAATCTCGATGTTTTCCTATCCTTTTAAATCCTAAAAATGTGTGAGCTGCGCGTGTGTGCGTGTGTGCCTAGGTGAATGCTTGTGGTGAATTTTGTTTGGTCTTTTGTATGGCAAATGTGCTTTATCTGGAAAGTGTTTTAACGTCTTTTGACCCAAATGACAAGGCTTCGCTTTTTATAAGAAAGATTGATTTTAAATTCGAAAACGTTGAGTGGCTTTTTATTAGATGTCATTTTGGAAAACAAACAATTTTAAACTTTTGTCAAATAGGAATCGAGACTATACATTGCCTCCTAACAATTAATATAAATAAAATGAAGGCAACTTCTAGAACTCTTTAACCCTATGCACAAAGTTTAATTAAAACGTTCATTTATTTTACGAAATCATTTTTTGTGACATTTCAAAACTAACTAAAGCCTTTCCATCAATCATGGATTAAAGTTTGCCAAAACCCTTGATTTTTAAACCTCGTGAATCTAGCATCCTAGTTTGATCATTTTTTACAAAATCTTCATTATTTGCCTTATTTAAAAACCATTTTTTGTGTCGTAAATAAAAACAAGCACTCACAACGTGTCGGGGCTATCCACGGGCATGTAAGCCATCCAGACAACCCCAAACACCCACAATCACATATTTTATTATTATTACGGGGCCTTAACCCGAACACGACTTGGTATCGTTTTAAGGCCCGATATTACAAAATACACATCCATGGACTCTATACAAGGATTACATATGCCGAAACGTCCATCATCGGGGTTCGATCACGGGGATCTCCCCCCTAGGCTCACAATCATCCTATCACAGCACAACCAATACTAAACAAATTTAACAAGATCTAGACATTTGCTATCACATTATATAACACAAATATCACAAACCCAATACTACGGCGAATCTAACAATACTAAACTCGTTACGGTGCTATATGGATCAAAATCCCAATGCCAACATTCCAAACCGTTCATGAACACAACAAGCTACATCTCACCATACGGATGTCATTGGGATATTAGGAGGAAGTCTCGTTCCAATGGAACCCTCGCTAAACATCCCTAATCCATGGATCCTCAATGATATTACAACATACTATATTAAGCAAAATCAAAACAACAACTATTCAACACCAAAATAAGCAAAAGATTAAAGAAAACACTTCATTTCACCTTGCAATACACCAAGACAAGCTTTATATTCCAAGATTTGAACCAAGACTACAAGAAATCCTCACTACTTGAGCAACAATCCACAATTTATCATTCAAAACACCTCCACCCGAGCCTTTCTCTCTCCTCCCGCGCTCCTTCTCTCTCTAAAATCTATTATTTTTCTCTCTTTTCTCTTCTCGGACGCAGATCTGGACGCTTAATAGAGTTCCGAAGGCAGCCGCAGGTGCAACTGCGGCTGACTTCGCTGGCCGCCCGCGCCGAACCTCGGCTGTCGTGTGCCGCCCTCGAGCCGCGAACCTGCCCCTTTGTCGATGGCCGCAGGTGCATCCGCGGCTGTCCGGCTTGCTTTTCTCGATTTCCGTGCCGCGCGGTCTTAATTCGCCAATTTCTGCGGTATTATTTCGGGAGGCGGTTACCTAATGTATAAATTGCTCTTTGTGCTTGGCTTCCAGGGGGCGCTGGCCCCTTCCACCCCCGCCAGCTCACCGGCGAGCTGGGCAGCCGCTCGCTCACCGGGGAGCGAGACCCCCGAACATCGTAAGCGTAGTGGCCATTAGTTATGATCAAATCAGGCTCCTCTGGATCAACTGTTCGCCTTGCCGCAAGTAACCTGATGCTCGTTGTTCGTTGTGGCGGCTTTGGCCGTAAGTTGTTGGGGTGGCTTCGTGCTGGGGTCCACCTTCCTTTTCGCATGTCGGGTCGGGTGACGATCTTGCCCTCCTGACAGGGTTAGTACACAAGTGCAAAATTTGGGTGTCTACAGCTGCCCCTCTTTATCATGTTTATGGAATGAAATATGAATGAACATGATAAAGAAGTAGGCGCCCGATGCATGAAAATGCCAAATATACATTTAGCGATGTCGCACGTACGTTAAGCTGACGCGATGTCACATTTAATATGCTCATGTAGAGGTCATTTTTCAAGGTTACGAACGAACACTGCCCGGGTCTCAACTCCGGCGGGTTATTTTTGAAAGGCCAGGTATCGCATCTGGCTGGTCGTTTTTGAAATTGGTCAGGTATCGTATCTGACGGGCCGGTTTTGAGTTGGTCAGGTATCATATCTGACGGGTCGTTTTTGAATTGGTCAGGTATCGTATCTGACGGGTCGGTTTTGAACTGGTCAGGTATCGTATCTGACGGGTCGTTTTTCAATTGGTCAGGTATCGTATCTGACAGGTTGGTTTTGAATTGGTCAGGTATCGTATCTGACGGGTCGTTTTTGAATTGGTCAGGTATCGTATCTGACGGGTCGTTTTTGAATTGGTCAGGTATCGTATCTGACGGGTCGTTTTTTGAATTGGTCAGGTATCGTACCTGACGGGTCATTTTTCAATTGGTCAGGTATCGTATCTGACGGGTCGTTTTTCAATTGGTCAGGTATCGTATCTGACGGGTCGTTTTTCAATTGGTCAGGTATCGTATCTGACGGGTCGTTTTTCAATTGGTCAGGTATCGTATCTGACGGGTCGGTTTTGAATTGGTCAGGTATCGTATCTGACGGGTCGTTTTTCAATTGGTCAGGTATCGTATCTGACGGGTCATTTTTCAATTGGTCAGGTATCGTATCTGACGGGTCGGTTTTGAATTGGTCAGGTATCGTATCTGACGGGTCGTTTTTCAATTGGTCAGGTATCGTATCTGACGGGTCGTTTCTCAATTGGTCAGGTATCGTATCTGACGGGTCGATTTTGAATTGGTCAGGTATCGTATCTGACGGGTCGTTTTTCAATTGGTCAGGTATCGTATCTGACGGGTTGGTTTTGAATTGGTCAGGTATCGTATCTGACGGGTCGTTTTTGAATTGGTCAGGTATCGTATCTGACGGGTCGTTTTTCAATTGGTCAGGTATCGTACCTGACGGGTCGTTTTTCAATTGGTCAGGTATCGTATCTGACGGGTCGTTTTTCAATTGGTCAGGTATCGTATCTGACGGGTTGGTTTTGAATTGGCCAGGTATCGTATCTGACGGGTCATTTTTTGAATTGGTCAGGTATCGTATCTGACGGGTCGTTTTTCAATTGGTCAGGTATCGTATCTGACGGGTCGTTTTTGAATTGGTCAGGTATCGTATCTGACGGGTCGTTTTTTGAATTGGTCAGGTATCGTACTTGACGGGTCGTTTTTGAATTGGTCAGGTATCGTATCTGACGGGTCGTTTTTCAATTGGTCAGGTATCGTATCTGACGGGTCGGTTTTGAATTGGTCATCCAGTCCTAAAATCTTGTATTCTAACGTGGGACAAGTCATACGTTGCCTCTGGGTGACGAACAGGGAGGCCAAAAGGGCATCTGGTCACTTTCTCACTTTTCCTTTCTCTCATTCTCGGTTTTCCTCGTCCCCCACCCAACCTTTTCGTCTTTTGGGTAACTTCTGGGAAATTATGCTCCGATTAAATCAGTCTACGCACTTTGGGTAACGTTTTAACTCCTTTTTCTTTGATTTTCGCTTTCATTTGGCTATTCATTTGCTTGTTTGAATATTTTAATTTTATCAATGCATGCTTATATGTGATATTTGTGTTGCCCGTAGCATAGATAAATACCGGGTTTCGTAGAGATGCCTCATTATTTTGAAGATTTGTTTTATTCATTTTATGCATTTGAGGCATTATTTTCACTTGCATTCTGGGTTTGTTGGTTGCCTGACCAGATTAAACATGCCTGATTGTGCATGGGATGTCCATTTTACAAACGAAACTCTGCCGAAATTTCGGGAAATTTAGTGCACCGCTAGGGACTTTATTTATGCATTTTCTATTTTCACACCATGCTATGTCACCCTATTATTTCTAGCAATATGCAATAAGACTTTTGAAAGATAATGAGCTAAGGGTGTACCTTTTTTGTGATACCGTTCCAGTTATGGATCCAGATGCTCCTAGTGGTTCCTCAGTGCCCCGAGCGTCGGGTGTCCGTCGTCGTAGAGCGACCTCTTCAGCTCCAGCTCCAGTCCTGACTCGTCATTCCCGTAGACTGGCTGAGTCTGTTATTCGCCCCGTTCAGCCTGATGTGGATGAGGACGCCCCAGCGGAGGCAGAGGCGGGTCCCTCGGGCACAGCGGCTCCTTCTCCCATGCGCCGGACCTTACCCGGGGCCCGTGCTAGGATACCGGATCTGCTCGGTCCTGACCTCGGTCGTCACCCCTCAGCCTACCTTGCGGCTAACGAGGTATATTCGTTATTTAAATTCATTCAACCTCGTGAGATTATCGGGACTGACTGTTTCGGTGGCTGTCACAGGTTCCTGAGTTTACCCAGCCTCGGGGTAACTGGTTCAGCATTTACACCCTCTACCACGCGTTGCATCCCGACTATAGGGGAATGGTAGACTCCTGGGGGTTCAGACATTTCTTTACTATTGCCCCTCGTCGATGTCCGTGGGGCTATATGAGGGCCCTGTCTGAGCGCTGGTTCCACCAGACCCAGTCGCTTCATCTACTGGACTGCGAGCTGTTGTTGACTCCTCTGGACTGGCGTTATATTACCGGGGTGGAGTTCTCCGGACCCCGTGTTCCTCTGGAGCCGGACATCACTTCCGTAACCGTTCGATCCTTGTTGGGGTTCACTCCTCAGGATAAGGTCTTTAAGGCCCGCAGCATCCGATCCGGAGCTTTGGCTGTAGATGCCATTGGAGGGGCTCTTTCCGAGCCATTTCCCGAGGACCGCTCCGCTCGTGACTTCCTGCTCCGGCGTCTATTCCTGACTATCATGAGGGGCTGTTTTCTGGGGAACAACTCCTCGACCATCCATTTCAATATCGTCGGCGCTACTCGAGATGTGGATCGGATCGGGGACTATGACTGGGGTTCCTTCACCTTCGCCTATTTCCTCCATGGCCTTCGCCTTCGCTCAGAGGGGTAGACAGATGCCTGGCTGGGGTTTTATCCTTTTCTGCTGGTAAGTCCCATTCATTTAGCCGCTTTATTTGTTTTATTCATTTGCCGTCCTTGGTACTTACGTCCCATTTTCCTTGTTTATCAGTTCTGGGCTTATGAGCGGCTACCCTGCTTGCGGCCGATTACTACCCTCGGTCCAGAGACTTATCCCCGGGGTCGTCGATGGCATCACAGCACTTTGGCGGAGACCCCGGTGTCAGATAGCTTCTCCCACTGCCGGCTGCAGTTAGAGATGGTCTCTTCGGCGGACGTGACATGGGTTCCTTACACTGCGGATCATTTGGCGGCTGGCCTCGCCGGTGGTTATGCTGCGGACCAGGAATTTGCCTTGTCCACTCGTCGTATTCCCTTCTTGACTTATGGTGGATGGGAGCTGTATTTGGGGGAGCGTGCCATCAGATGCGTTTCCGGGGAGGTCCGGATCCCTTTCGCTCCTCCTTCTCGGAGATTTTGGCTCATGGATTCCCATCTCCCAGAGGCAGTGACGGCCGGGGAGGATGGATATATGCTGTCTGACGGCCCGCAGACGAGTGAGAGTTTTAGCGTCTGGTGGAGACCTCGTACCATCGGGCCTCAGACTCGGGCCACCTTCTTCCTTGGAGACCTGGTTCACGGGTCTGTGATGATGACAGACTGGATGGAGTGTGTTCGGGCCCCCACTCACTCAGATCAGATTGCTTCATTGACTCGGCGAGTGGACCAGTTGTCATTTTTTGTTCGGAGCTTGGGCCGGGATCCAGAGGAAGCTTACGCTGCAGACCCGTATGGACCTGACCTTGGTGCAGCTCTCGGCTCGTCGGGTGCCCCTGTCTCGCCTTATTCCTGCCCTGATCTGAACTTTGGCGCTGAGGCTTCCATTCCTGGGGACGTGGGCCATGCGAGCCAGTTTGATGATGACACCTTTATTGAGGGCCTATAGTGCGTCGGCTAGATCTAGATAGGCTAGGACCTCTGTATTTGGACCTGTTTGTTTTATTTGTCATCATTTGTTTTTCATTCCATGTATTATGTACAGAATTATCTTTATTTTATGCATAATTTCTTCTTTATGATGATCTACTTATTATAGCTTGTATGATGCACGATTTATTATATATGTGGACAAAGAAATTGACCCCTGTATAGTCTTTTGATACTGTTTTTTCACAGATGTCATCCCTGGATGTGGTTCGCGTGGGCCCCCGCACCCCCTCAGGGATCATGAGTCGGTTCCGTTCGTGGCTGGATAGCTTGATACCCCCAGACCGGATCATTGCAGAGGGTCTTTTGGGACACTCCTTGTCTCTTTTGTCATTTCAGGTGCCGCCGGGCTTTGTTGATGGCATTCTCAGCTGTTGGATCCCGGACAGACAGGTTTTCAGGTTTGGGCTGGAGTATCTGACCCCCACTCTTGAGGAGTATGCTCGTTTTACCGGTTTATCCGTGGATGGTCCCTGCGCACGGGTTACTTCAGGCCATATGCGCCGTCAGTTCCTGACTTTCACAGGCTTGCGGAGGACAGCTTTGTTATCTGTGATCTCTTCGAGCCATCTCATCCCTCTATCCTTCTTGGTTGACAGATTCGGATCGGTGGATAGCTTTTCTCGATTCTCCAGTGATTTTTCAGTATCTGAGGAGCGTTGGGGCGCTTTGAGAGTGGATGTTTTGATGGCCTGTGTCATATCAGCTCTGTACATGCCCGCAGGGGACGACCTCATGGATATGCGGGTTATCGTAGCGGTGCAGGCTCTCCAGGAGGATCATACCATTCTTCCCATTATATTAGCAGAGACTTACCTGTCGGCCTCATATTGTCATTCATTCTCTGGTCGCATATTCAGGGGAAGCTCTATCTTGTTATATGTATGGTTCATGAGCCATCTCAGACCCATCGGGCAGTTTCGTCGACACGGGTTCTGTTTCAGCCACAGCCTGGCCATGCAGTTCTCATTTCGTCCCCGGCGATGCACGGATACAGCCTCATGGAGGGAGTTCTTATCGGCCATTGAGGAGCCTTTCCATCTTCTGATCTATTCGGGTTATTGCTCCTTCCAGAGTTTCCTGACTCACGTGCCACCTTTTGATTTCCTCCCTCTCCTTGGCTTGAGGGGGGTGACGACTTATCATCCCTTAGCTGTCATGGGGCAGTTTGACCAGATGCAGGATCTCCATCTCTTTACGGGAGCTGCTGACTACCGATTTCTCATATCGCCTCAGACAGAGAGGGAGCTGCTGCGGGTATACGATCTTTGGTCACACAGGATCTCAGCCGATTTTGGGGATAGTCATCCCGGTCAGACACCCGATTATCTGCTATGGTTGCAAAGAGATTCTGAGATTGCCGACTTTGATCCGATTGGGGTATTGGGTGGTTCTCGAGGACTTTTCCCTGATGAGACCAGTTCAGATGCGGTCATTCCTACGGAGCTTTCAGGATTAGCGCCCATGTCTGGGGTTGAGGAGGTTTCTGCTTCGGTACATGTCACCTCCTTTGATTTGGCGGATCGGATTCAGGGATTACTGATTGAGGGTACCCGGCTCCGGTCTGCCTTGAGGGCCACCGAGATCGAGAGGGATACCGCGCACGCGGAGCGGGATGCGGCCGTACTAGCTTGTGATGCCGCCCTCTCTGCCAGAGATAGTGTTATCGAGCAGGTCAGAGTTGTCATGGAGGGCCATTCTGCGACTGTTACCAATGCTGCTGCTCTTTTGACTCGGGTTGACATGATGGGACAGCAGATTGCGGGTGAGCCAGAGGTTTATGATGCCTCGACTACTTTGTCCATCCTGCTCCAGCTGGTCTCCGACCTGTAGATGATTTTATTCCCTGCACAGACTATGTCAGACTCATCACTTTATTTAAAAGACAGACTTGTAATCAAAATGTTTTGTATATATAGAGAAATATTTATGGTTTTAGTCATTTCCCTTTTTGATGCATCGTCACCCTTCATTGGATCCTCATTTTATCCAGCTGATTATGATTTCGATATATTGCCTTATTTCTTTCCTCAAGTCTTGATTGGAACTCCACAGATATTGCCGCGTGCCCCCTTTGATTTCATCGAAGTGAGTCTTGGACTTTGGGCTAATTATGTGGCTAGGTTTGGGTAAGTTTTGGAGTGTATAGGATTTCGGAATTTTCGGGAAGTGGTTTCGGTATAGGGACAATGTTTATTATTTTGGTATAGAACGGACCGGGCCATGACGGCTGAATGTATTTGTCCAAAGTAAGGTTTCGGGTTTTCTGGAAATGGGTTTGGTATAGGTACGAGATTTATTATTTTGTATAGAACGGACCGTGCCAGGATGGCTGCCTACGTACTCCCACAAGGTCGGGAGATCAGGTCCTACGTAGTTCGAATTACAAGGGAGATAGGAATTTTTTTTTTTTTTTTTTTTTTTAAGCGTAGAACCGTTTCACAGAGTCAGAGTTCAGGGGCTGCGGGAATACCTCGCCATCCATTTCTTGTAGGATAAGGGCCCCTCCAGATAGGACTTTCTTGATCACAAAGGGTCCTTCCCAATTTGGAGCGAATTTCCCTTTGGCTTCGTCTTGACAGGGCATGACCCTCTTTAGCACTAAATCATTTTCCTTGAACTTTCGGGACCGTATCTTTTTGTCGTACGATCGAGAGATACGTTGCTGATACAACTGACCGTGCAATATAGCCGCCACCCTTCTTTCATCTATTAAGGCTAACTGGTCGTATCGACTTTGTATCCAATCCTCCTCGTCAATCCGAGCATCAAGCAAAATTCGGAGGGATGCCATCTCCATCTCTACTGGCAAAACGGCCTCCATCCCATATACCAAGGCGTAAGGGGTTGCCCCTGTAGATGTACGAACTGATGTCCGATATGCAAACAGTGTGAGGGGTAGCAAGTCCGACCATCCCCGATGATTGACAGACATTCTCGCCATAATTCTCTTTATATTCTTGTTCGCCGCTTCCACGGCCCCATTCATTTTGGGCCGGTAAATGACAGAATTGAGATGCTTGATCTTGAATTGGGCGCACAACTCTTTCATAAGGGCATTGTTCAGATTCTTGGCATTGTCGGACACCAAGATTTCAGGCTGTCCGTATCGGCAAATCACATTGTTCCTGATGAAACTGACTATAACTTCCTGCGTTACTTTGGGGAAGGAAGCTGCCTCCACCCATTTAGTGAAATAGTCAATCATGACGAAAATGAACCGGTGGCCGTTGCTCGCTTTGGGCTCCACGGTCCCGATAACATCCATACCCCACATGGAGAACGGCCAAGGGGAAGTCATGCAATGCAGTTTATTAGGAGGCGCATGCATCACATCACCGTGTGCTTGGCATTGGAAACATCGCTTGACATGATCGTCACAGTCAGCCTTAAGTGATAGCCAGTAGTGCCCTGTTCTCAGAATTTTCTTGGCCAGCATTGGTCCACTCATGTGCGGCCCACATACTCCACCGTGCACTTCGCCCATGATTTTCTGTGCTTGAGTTTCGTCCACACATCGCAATAATCCCAAGCCTACATCCCTCTTATACAGGGAGTCTCCGCTTAAATAGAATTTCATCGCCATCTTCTGGATTCTCTGCCTTTCCGTTCGGTTTGCTTGGTCGGGGAGTGATCTATCCCTCAAGTATTTCTGAATGTCATGATACCAGGGCTGATTTGGTTGAGCCACATCTTCTGACAACTCCGATATGTATTCTTCGTAAGCGAGGGCACTTTGTACTGTTATTTCAATCTGTGGGGTGGCTTTGCTTTTGAGCACATGGATTAACGAAGCCAGGGTGGCCAATGCATCGGCAAAGTCATTCCGCCCCCGGGGAATGTGTCGGAAAGCTACGTCTTCAAATTCTTGCATCAATCGGGCTACATACCGGTGGTACGGGAGTAACCGAAGTTCCTTAGTGCCATATTCCCCAGTCGCCTGTCTGATTACCAATTCTGAATCTCCGAACACGGCTAATCTTTTCACTCCCATATTGCGGGCGAATCTCAGTCCCAATATGCATCCTTCGTATTCGGCCGTATTGTTTGAGTTACTGAACTTTAATTTGGTGAGAACAGGGTATTGCTCGCCCGTAACGGATACCAGGACCGCTCCAGCTCCCGCCCCTTCAGCATTCATGGCACCGTCAAAATACATCTTCCAAAATTGCCCTTCGTCATCACACCTCGCTTGTTGGACCCACAGTATGTCTTCACCTGGTAGGAAAGTCTCTAAAGGCTCCATCCCCCCTGTCGGCATCTCTGATAACTGATCTGCAATTCCCTGCCCTTTCATGGCCTTCTGGGTAACATACAGGATGTCGAATTGCTGGAGGATTAACTGCCACCTTGACAATCGACAATTCAGCATTGGTCTCTCAAATATATATTTCAAGGGGTCGATCCGCGAGATCAAATAGGTAGTGTGTCCATGGAGGTAATGCTGTAACCTCATAGCAGCCCAGGCCAAGGCGCAACATGTTCTCTCGATCGGTGTGTAATTCTGTTCACAGTTGCTGAATCTCTTGCTGAGGTAATAAATGGCATGCTCCTTACCGGATTCACTCTTCTGCCCCAGCATACAACCCATCGCCATATCATTCACGGATATATACAGGAAAAGGGGAATCCCGTCCTTTGGCGGTACCAGCACTGGCGCTTCTGTTAATTGTTTCTTAATAGTCTGAAAGGCCTTTTGGCTTTGACTGTTCCACTTCCGGGAGGCATCTTTCCTTAGCAGTTTGAAGATTGGTTCGCAGGTGGTGGTCAGATGGGATATGAACCGACTGATGAAATTTATCCTCCCCAAAAATCCCCTTATCTCTTTCTCTGTACGGGGAGCTGGCATATCCACAATAGCCCTGATCTTAGCCGGATCCAGTTCGATACCTCGATTGCTCACCAAGAATCCAAGGAGCCTACCTGACTGAACCCCGAAGGCACATTTGGCTGGATTGAGCTTCAAATTATACTTCCTGAGCCGTTCAAATAGCTTCTTAAGGTGAGTCACATGGTCAGATTCCGCCCTCGATTTCACAATGATGTCATCCACGTAAACCTCTATCTCCTTGTGCATCATGTCATGGAATAGGGCCATCATGGCCCTCTGATAAGTGGCTCCCGCATTTGTGAGGCCGAAGGCAAGTCGTCTATAACAAAATGTGCCCCAGGGGGTGATGAAGGCAGTCTTTTCTCGATCCTCTTCCGCCACCATTATCTGGTGATACCCAGCGAAACAATCGACAAATGAATACATTTCATACTGAGCTGTGTTATCCACCAAGATGTGTATGAAAGGCACTGGGAAGTTATCCTTAAGACTGGCCTTGTTCAGATCTCTATAATCCACGCACACTCTCACCTTTCCTCCCGGCTTTGCCACGGGGACTATATTGGAAAGCCATTCTGGGTAAGTCGACACCATGATGATCCCAGCCTTGAACTGCTTGACTATCTCTTCCTTCACTTTTAAGCTCCATTCCGGTTTCAATTTTCTCAGCTTCTGCTTAACTGGCCTGAAACCCTCCTTGATAGGCAATCGATGTACCACAATATCCGTGGACAAACCGACCATGTCCTCGTGTGACCAAGCAAACACATCCTCATATCGGCTCAAAAGTTCAGCTACCTCTGTTTTCTGGTCTGGAGTCAAGTCTGCCCCAATTTTTAGCTCTTTGGGGTTTTCAGGGGTTCCTATGTTGATGGTGATGGTTTGGTCTAGGTTGGGTTTGGGTTTATCCTCGACCCACTCTTTGATCTCGTCGGGAGCGTCGTCATCATCTGCTTCGTCCTGCTCAATTCCCATCAAATCGAAATCCAGTTCTATATCAAAATCATAATCGTCTTTCAAATTTGGAAAATCGTTTGTTAGGCTAGAATGACTCAAATCGGTACACCTGACATGAAACAAAAATATTTGTCATATATATAAACATTAGGTACATGACTTCCTTTTCAATAATCATGACAAAAGTATGAAATAGACGTGCAGATACATAAAACAAAAACACCGTCTTAAAAACCCCCTGATCCCCCTATTGGACAAGATTCCCGGACACTTCTGCATTTACCCTTTTCTGGATACTACTGGCTGCATGGTCCAATTCCTGGGGATCACTTCGGTTTTATAGCTAGTGATGGAGGGAATCTCTGTATCTGGCACCTCCTCTATGATTGCGGCAACTTGGCTTTGGCTCTCATTTTCACTTTCCTCGGGCACTTCTAACCCGACCCAATTTATAAATGGCATGATCTGCTTGCCTTCAGTTATCTTCTCCTTTCCCTTTTCATTGGGGCCTGACTGCCCCGGGAGATGGCACTTTTTCTCGAACTGTTCCATAATTTCCAGTAAGAAATCCGACTGCTGGGCCACTCCTTTTACTGGGGGAACCTCCATCTTACCCACTGCTTCAGGTGTGGGCCTGATTACCCTCGGGGAGTGTTCACTATTGGCTCTCGGTATCGGAACTCCGGTTATCCGCATGGGAACTTTCTTATATGAGTTCTTCGGCCTTATACCTCCTTGATATCCTAGCCCTGCCTTGCCTGCCTGCACTGGTACCTGGATGGGCTCTGTGATTCCTTGGCTGTGCTTGCCCAGCCCTTGCCCCGGCTGGAAGTTCATTGCCATCATTTCCCGGGCAACGAAGGTGAGCTCGGGGGACATCTTAAGTTTTAACTCCGGGGCTCCCAACTGCTTATACTGAGGGGTGCTGATTTCAAACGCCTGATAGCTTATTGGTTGGGCCGACTCGTCCACATGGATCACCGGCATGCCTTTTACAGAGGGAACGGGGCAGTCAGATTCTGCGGCGATTGTTACCAAATGGTCCTCCACGATGAATTTTATTTGCTGATGCAGGGTGGAGGGAACTGCCCCTGCCATATGAATCCAGGGCCTCCCTAAGAGCATGTTGTAACTGGCCGTGATATCCAGTACTTGGAAAGAAATGTCAAAAGCATAAGGCCCGATCTCCACCGGCAGCTCAATCTCTCCCACCGTGTCCTTTCTTGATCCGTCAAACGCCCTCACCACCACTTGGCTGGCCCGCAGGCGCTTAGGGCTGATTTTCATTTTCTCCAGAGTACTGTATGGGAAAATATTAAGGGCTGACCCACCATCAATCAAGACTCCATTCATCACATACCCGGAAGAGATAACCGCAATGTGTAACGGCCTCCGGTGCCCCCTCCCTTCTTCGGGGATGTCGTCGTCGGTAAATGATATTACATTGCTGTCCAATAGGTGGCCCACCAAGTGGCCAAATCTTTCCGTACTAATTGACTTGGGAACATGAGCCTCTTCCAGGACTTTGCTCAATATCTGATGATGATCATTTGATGCCAACGCAAGATCCAAGATTGATGTCAGGGGCGGCTGTACCTCCAGTGTTTTAACCCCAATCGCCTTGCCGTAATTCATTTTCTCCCAAAATTCCAATGCTTTTTCCTCCGATATTTTCCCGTTCTCTTTTCTCGTGTTCTCAAGGACCCGCCTCGGTAGATACAATGGATTTCCCTTAGAGCTGACTGATGCGCAACTGGCCTCCTCGTCGATTTTCCCCCCATAATTCCACGGGACAGCTTTCAGATTGGTAGTCGGCAATTGTGACCTAGCGGCTATGACAAGGGGTTTTGGGGCTGATAACCGGATAGGCTCTGTTTTGGTATCTCGCATCACGCCAACTAACTTGACAGGCTCGTTTTGCGCTCCCTCCTGGACATGGGTCATGGCAATTTCTCCTTCTATCCTCCTTATGTATATTGATTTCAAGGGACCTTCTGCCCCACTGCTTTCCACTACGTTCACGCCTCCCCCATTGTGTTCGGGAAGAGGGTTGGCCTTTACGTTTGGGGGTTCCGGTTGCTCTACCACTATCTCTCCGCCGTCGATCATGTTCTGGATTTTATGCTTTAGTGACCAGCATTCTTTGGTGTCGTGCCCTGGGGAAGCCGAGTGGTAGGCGCATCTCTTGCTAGGGTCATATCTCTTGCTTTTCGGGTCTGATGGAGGCAATAGCTCGGTAATCTTTTTCTGGCCCACCAACAGGGCCAGTATATGTTCCAATGAATCCCCCAATGGGGTGAACTCCCTTTCTGGTGGCTTTTCAAACTTCCTGCGCCCCTCATATCTTTGATTGTTGAAATTTGACGGACGCGGGGCCTCATTTCTTTGCATGCGGACCGGAGGGCTGGTCATTATTTTCCCAGATAGTCCTTGCAGTATCAGGGACACATCCTCTTCCTTTTTCTTCTGGGGTCTCCGGGAAGAACTGCCATAGTTTCCACTCTGAATTTGCTCAGCAACAGCTTCAAGAGCTGTGAAATCTCGGATCTTTCCTGACTTCAATCCCATCTCAGCCATCTCCCCATGCTTGATCATTTCCGCAAAAGGCTTCCCTATCCCTGCTATCACCCTTTCATAGTAAGGAGCCTCTTGTATATCGATGAAGGTCATTACCATCTCTGCCTCACTCATGGGTGGGTTCACTTGGGCTGCCATCCTCCTCCACCGCTGAGCATAGTCTCTGAAGGATTCACTGGTCTGTTTTCTGATTTTGGTCATCTGGTATCGATCCGGGGCCATCTGGGACTGAAAGCTGTATTGGGTTAGGAAAGTATGGGCCAGCTCCTCCCAATTGTGAATCTTAGCATTGTCCAATCTCGCATACCACGTTCTAGCCTCCCCTGTCAGGCTTTTCTGGAACAGTTGCATTCTCAGTGACTCGTCCTCAGCATATCCCCCCAGCTCTCCGATGTATACTTTCAAATGGGTGTAAGGATCCCCTGACCCGTTATACTTTTCAAATTCGGGGAGTTTGAACTTTTCTGGATATCTGGTTCCCGGAAAGATGCACAGATCGGAGTAGTTAACACTGCCATATGACCCGATTCCCTTCATAGTTTTGATGGCCTCCTCCATCTGTTTTATTTTCTTGCTGACAGTGCTGGCAACCTCATCCTCTGGAATGATAATGATTTGTTTTGCCGGTTCAACCTTTGGAGTTTCTGGGGTCAGTATGTTCTCTTGAGATGATGGCCCCGGCTGGTCCTCGAGCTGTGGCCCTGATTTTAGTTTGAAATGCTCTTTGAGCAACATAGTCAGCTCCGTCATTTGATTTCTCACAGCGTTGAACTCTTCCCGAGATACGGGAGCCAGGTCCGGATTAGGGTTTTCAGCCATCTCGACTGCTAGTTCTCTGGCTTTCTTAGATCGGAGACGGGTTTGGGGAGCAATCCTGCGAATAAACAAACCAAGTTTAGTTCCGGGTCATGGTATTGGCAGATGCATGCTAAAGCAATTATTTTTGTATTTTTGGGTTTTGTAATCTTTTTCTGCAAAACAGGGTCAGTGTCCTTTTTATTTTAACCAAGGTAATGACACAGTGCAATTCACGATGCTCTCCAAGCTTGCCCCTGTAAAACAGAGGTTAGTACTTTTATTTGGAAAAAGTGGTTGGTACAAAAGGATTGACTACAGTATGATATTACGTGCGTAAAATGTAAAAGGGTATGAAGAGACTTCCCTCGCGTTGGGTTTATCTGAGGCTGACCTACCCTAAGTTACTCTCGCGGGCTTTTCGGCATGAAGGTTCCCAGATCTTCGCAACATACTCGAAGGGAATGAATCCGATCTTTCAATTGGATTGGATCTGAGTGGATGCTTTTCCTGAGCCTCGCCGGGGAGCACCCCTTTGAGTCCAGTAATCCACATCCGACGGGTTTGCCTCAGGAGGAGGAACTGCTCAACATACATTTATCATACATTCATCGTACCTCACCGTATGCAAATGATGACATTAAGGTAAAGCATTCGTAAAGTAATCACAAAACTCGCACATTCATTCATACACGCACAAAAAGGTAGATTAATCACAAGTAACGCAACCACACATTTTTTAGATTTTTTGAAGAATAGGAAAACATCAAGATTTTTAAACGCGGCTTAAGCCCTCTAATGGTCCCCAGCAGAGTCGCCAGCTGTCGACGCCGGGATTTTCGTCGTCTCGTTTTTTATTATTAAAATGCCCTTTTCCAATTTTAGCCTTTTGAATTAAATGTGGTTTAGAAAAGGGTCGGCTTAATGTCGACGGGTTTTGAAAGATCGATATTTTATGAGCCAATTGACCAGAGTCGCCAGTTGGTATATTTGAAATGGATGTACCAACTCATCCGAATTTAGTTTTTCGTAATCGCTGGCTCATGTGACTCCGAGTTAATTGGTCCGCAAACCGAGATTCATGGAGTTCGGGGGCTTGCTTAAGCGAGGGGAAGGTGTTAGGCACCCCCCGACTTCCGTGAAACACGGTTACCGCAATCTCGATGTTTTCCTATCCTTTTAAATCCTAAAAATGTGTGAGCTGCGCGTGTGTGCGTGTGTGCCTAGGTGAATGCTTGTGGTGAATTTTGTTTGGTCTTTTGTATGGCAAATGTGCTTTATCTGGAAAGTGTTTTAACGTCTTTTGACCCAAATGACAAGGCTTCGCTTTTTATAAGAAAGATTGATTTTAAATTCGAAAACGTTGAGTGGCTTTTTATTAGATGTCATTTTGGAAAACAAACAATTTTAAACTTTTGTCAAATAGGAATCGAGACTATACATTGCCTCCTAACAATTAATATAAATAAAATGAAGGCAACTTCTAGAACTCTTTAACCCTATGCACAAAGTTTAATTAAAACGTTCATTTATTTTACGAAATCATTTTTTGTGACATTTCAAAACTAACTAAAGCCTTTCCATCAATCATGGATTAAAGTTTGCCAAAACCCTTGATTTTTAAACCTCGTGAATCTAGCATCCTAGTTTGATCATTTTTTACAAAATCTTCATTATTTGCCTTATTTAAAAACCATTTTTTGTGTCGTAAATAAAAACAAACACTCACAACGTGTCGGGGCTATCCACGGGCATGTAAGCCATCCAGACAACCCCAAACACCCACAATCACATATTTTATTATTATTACGGGGCCTTAACCCGAACACGACTTGGTATCGTTTTAAGGCCCGATATTACAAAATACACATCCATGGACTCTATACAAGGATTACATATGCCGAAACGTCCATCATCGGGGTTCGATCACGGGGATCTCCCCCCTAGGCTCACAATCATCCTATCACAGCACAACCAATACTAAACAAATTTAACAAGATCTAGACATTTGCTATCACATTATATAACACAAATATCACAAACCCAATACTACGGCGAATCTAACAATACTAAACTCGTTACGGTGCTATATGGATCAAAATCCCAATGCCAACATTCCAAACCGTTCATGAACACAACAAGCTACATCTCACCATACGGATGTCATTGGGATATTAGGAGGAAGTCTCGTTCCAATGGAACCCTCGCTAAACACCCCTAATCCATGGATCCTCAATGATATTACAACATACTATATTAAGCAAAATCAAAACAACAACTATTCAACACCAAAATAAGCAAAAGATTAAAGAAAACACTTCATTTCACCTTGCAATACACCAAGACAAGCTTTATATTCCAAGATTTGAACCAAGACTACAAGAAATCCTCACTACTTGAGCAACAATCCACAATTTATCATTCAAAACACCACCACCCGAGCCTTTCTCTCTCCTCCCGCGCTCCTTCTCTCTCTAAAATCTATTATTTTTCTCTCTTTTCTCTTCTCGGACGCAGATCTGGACGCTTAATAGAGTTCCGAAGGTAGCCGCAGGTGCAACTGCGGCTGGCCGCAGGTGCATCTGCGGCTGACTTCGCTGGCCGCCCGCGCCGAACCTCGGCTGTCGTGTGCCGCCCTCGAGCCGCGAACCTGCCCCTTTGTCGGTGGCCGCAGGTGCATCCGCGGCTGTCCGGCTTGCTTTTCTCGATTTCCGTGCCGCGCGGTCTTAATTCGCCAATTTCTGCGGTATTATTTCGGGAGGCGGTTACCTAATGTATAAATTGCTCTTTGTGCTTGGCTTCCAGGGGGCGCTGGCCCCTTCCACCCCCGCCAGCTCACCGGCGAGCTGGGCAGCCGCTCGCTCACCGGGGAGCGAGACCCCCGAACATCGTAAGCGTAGTGGCCATTAGTTATGATCAAATCAGGCTCCTCTGGATCAACTGTTCGTCTTGCCGCAAGTAACCTGATGCTCGTTGTTCGTTGTGGCGGCTTTGGCCGTAAGTTGTTGGGGTGGCTTCGTGCTGGGGTCCACCTTCCTTTTCGCATGTCGGGTCGGGTGACGATCTTGCCCTCCTGACAGGGTTAGTACACAAGTGCAAAATTTGGGTGTCTACAATACTAAACCATGAATCTACCTATATATCATAGATTTAGACTTCTAGAGCATCAAAATAACTTTTGATCGGTTAAAAATATATTTTAACCGATTAAAACTTATATAGACTATAAAAATGAAATAGGTGAAGGTTAGATCACTTTTAAACCTCTTGATCTTGGATGTTCTTCATCACTTGACTATGATCTTGGCTTGTGACTCCACCTTGATCATCCTCTAGCAATCTCCTTGGTGGAAATCTCCAACAATGCTCTCCCTTCTCTCTAGAATTTCTTCCTCTCTCTAAAAATACCAACAAGCATAGAAATGACCAACATTGCTCATGTGTTGGTGATTTCTATTTATAGAACTCTAGGAGAACTTCATTAACTTCTTAATCAACCAACATTGGTGCAATTAGAAGCTTAAACTAGATTACTATTGGTTGAATGGCCAATTGATAGACATATGGAATGACTAGGTGATTCACTAGGGTTGGTGAACCACCTTGATATTGTGTACAAGTGAAGCAACCAAGCAAATCAAGCCACCCCAAGTGGGCCCCTCTAAATCTCAGCAAATGGCCTTTTATTTCTCCATTTTTGCTTTATTTTTTCTTCATTTAATAGACATATATACATCTATATACATATATGCACCTATGATCAATTGTTGACCAATTTTGACTATCATTTGGGCTCCACATTGGACTCTAGAATTTAATATATTGGGCTCATCCATTTAATTTGTTTAGGCTCAATATATTTATCACATTGGGCTAACATTAAATACCCTATGTCACATTTAATTAAAACAAACATTGGGCTTGATTAATTATAACTTGAATCAATGTTAAATTAATTACAAGAATTACTAGGTTAATTTATTAGACCTAGTTCAAAACCTCATTTGGATTTATAATATAATCCAATTACCTCATTAAATAAACACATTAATCTAATTACATAATCCAATTAGATTTGCTATCTATAAGTCCATTGGACCTCTAATTAAGTTAGTTTACAAAACACTAACACTTAACATAGTTTGGGTTTAATTTATTAAAACCCTAATAATGCTCATACATACAAGCACTCTTATTAATTTTCAACATTTTGTTCCACCGCTGCGGCGGTGATTACTACCGCTGCGGCGGTAGTTCAAATTTTACTTTCCAGAGAGTTTCACCGCTGCGGTGGTGAAACCTACCGCTGCGGCGGTAGTGCTAATTTTCAAAACTCTAAAACACATTAATACAAGTACTCTGACTTGATTAAATTAAATTCATTAACCATCTTTTATCATTAACTTGGGTTTATAATATAATTACCCATACCCATATAGTTATTCCTACATTGGGTTACACAATTAACTCATCCATAGTTAATTCTCATCACCATATTTATTCACCTAGCAATTAACCAACATTTGGTTAATGCTCTCTCTTGTCTACCAACTAGAGTTATTCAATTAACCCTACATTAGTTAATTCTCTACACTCAACCAAATTTCCAAACACTTTGACCATCAATTGACTTTTTAAATGTTTGGGCTACATAACTTATCTTGCATTGGGCTTTCTTATTTAATTACCCACCTTCATGCAAGTATTCCCATATTGGGCTAACACATATAATCCTTTTGGGCTAGTCCACTAGTAGTAATTAAATTACTTAGACTCATAACTAATATAATTAACCTAATTAATTATATTTTACAACATTCCTTCTTACTTTATATTAAAACTAATTACTTTATTAGTTTTGTTGAGTATTAATTACTCATCTTTTTATTTGGCTAACAATCACACTTTAGGTATATATATGTATTCATATAATCACCTTCACTTCTCAATTGAATTTATTTCCTTAATAAATTCTCTGCATGCATCATTAAAAATATTCTTACATTTAATTTCTAATAAATCAATTATGTTAAAAAAAAATGTTTACCCATTTTCTACACATCTTACTTCTCAAATTCTAGGTTTTAAACATTAACCTTTAATTAAATCAATTAAGATCTTATATAAAATCTTGAAAATATCTGGGATATTACATTGTATCATTTTAATTTTATCATATGATATTTAAAATTAAGTTACATTGTATTATTTTATTTTATTTTAAATTATATTACATTATTTTATTTAAATTAAATTATTTTATTTTTAATTAAATCATATTATATTATTTATATATTTTTTCATTTTTCCTTTCATTTTAATTTTATTATATTACATTATTGTATATAATATCATACAATATGTAAAATTAAATTACATTGTACTATTTTATTTTATTTTAAATTATATTATTTTATTTTTACTTATAATTATTTTATTTTAAATGATATGAATTGATAATTAATTAATATTTTTTTTAATTCAGATTTTGAAGATTTATGCCATATCTTACTGCCGAAAAAGTTTCATCATCAATTACAGCCCAAGCTTTGTGTTCCAAGCAGTTTTCAGTTTAGATTTTGAGGAGTTATGCCATTAATGAAACATATACAAATGAACACAAAGTTTAGCTAAATAGTAAAGATGTCATTTGAAACATTAGAATGATACATAGTTTAGCTATACACATTCAATTAAATTGCAGAGGACCATATAACTCAAAATCACAAAACCCAGTAACAAATCTTTGCTCCTTGTGAAATACAACTAGTATTCCTCCCTTATATTTTATTCATTTTTCTCCCATATTCTGGACAATCAATTAATTAGAGATTCACAAATTATAAACCCATCATAATTTGAAACATAAAAAAAACATAAAAAAAATATGAACCTAATAAGGAAAACAAAGATTTGTAAACAAATAGGAACATTTGATACCCATAAACAAATAGGAAAACAAAATCAAAAAATAAACAACAAAAATGAAGGTATATAAGTTTTTGGAAATGAAAATAAATAAATTTGAAACTGATACCATGGCAGTTACGGCGACGAGCAGTAGTGAGTGGCGGCGGTGGAGGCAAGCGGCGACCAACTCCTTTTTCTCCCTCTCTTTGTCTTTTTTCTCTCTTTCTCTGTGTCTTCTTCATCTGTAATATCCCAAACATTTCAAATATGATCTGACAAGATCAAATTAAGGTTGTCAATTCAAAACCTAAGAACAATTGCTGGAGCATATCTTGAGTTATCTTAAAGAATATATACAACTCAAAAATATGATCGTATACGATTGTAGGTTAAAACTTTTAACCTAAACTATGTGTTATGTGAATAGTAAAGCTTGATTTGAGCTTTTAAATGTGTTATGTGAATTATCTATATGTATGATTTTGTGTTTTGGTTTGAGTAGTTAACATTAACACTTATTAAAAATCAGAAGTCAACTTAGGGTAAATACCTAAATTGGAAAAAAAAATAATAAACCCTAAACCTTAACCCTAAGAAATAACCTAGGCCCTTGAGCAAAACGTGAAGGTCAAATTGACATTTCGTTTCAAGATTCAACCTTCCCACACTTTGAATACACGTAACAGTCAATAAAAGTTTTTTCTTGAAAAACGTGTAAAATCACTCACTATTCACGAGAAAACTTTTTTCGTTCGTTTGACTGTTTCTTTCATCTGTAGAACTTCTCGTATTTCACAAAATAGTGTTAATATGAGGTGTAGATGTCAGAGAATTAATAAAATTTTATGGAAAAAGACAAAAACGTCACGATTTACGAGAAAACATTTATCGTCTTTTTGAACATTCTTTTCAACGTTTTTACTTTTTACATTTCACGATATAGTATTTATACGGAGAATATATACCAGGGAGCCACTGATATTCTTTTTTAAATAAAACGTAAAACCCTCTTCAAACGAAAATATTTTCTATTTTTAAATGTTCTGTTGAAGGATATAGTGTTTGTATGCAACACCGATGCATAATAATTAATAAAAGATTTTCTTGAAAAGCGTGTTAGGGATAAGAAAAAATATTTTTTAACTTTTTGATCGTCTAACCATTTTCTGGGAAATGGTCGCCAAAAACACTATTCACCAAAAAATGTGCCAAGTCTTTTAGACTTTTCACTTCACAGAATAGTGTTTATACGGAACAAAACTCAGTAATATCAAAATTTTAAATCAGTAGAAGTTAACCATTTAGTTAGAATCAGACTGTTATATAATTAAACTGCTAATTCATCCATGTTGTTTTCTTTAAACGCAAAATGAGATAGGCTAACATAAAATTTGAATAATCGAATTTTTGATATTAATACCTAATTATATAATTCAATCACAATTTGTGTCTAAAATGAAAGAAATTTATCAATCGCATCGCCCGGTAGGTGTATTTGGGAAAACTACACGGAAGATTATCCGAGATTTATTCAAGAAAAACTTTGAGGGTCAGACGAGACATCATATTAATACTGTATGATATATTTTATGAATAAAATATGTATGACTAATTAAAACTGATATTACTGATGCAAAATATTTCAAAATAATCGCGCGTGATTTATCTGATATACCGAAAACGGAAGAAGGAGTGCGTAAGAGTGTGGTTGGCACATGCTGGCACACACTGGCACATGCTGACACATGCCTGGCACACACTGACACACTCTAGGTACGAAAAGACTAAAATGCCCTTGATCTTTTAAACTAATGATCAAACTACCCTGACCCTTGATTTTTCTATAAATAGGAAACTAACCTCTTCATTATTCTTAATAATTTTCAAAGCAAAACTCCTATACTCAAGAGATTGTAAAGAAATAGTTAAAGCTTGCAATAATAAAATGTACGATTCTTAATCGTTATTATGCTTAAATTTTTATTTTATTGATGAGGCTTAAGAACAATAAGTCGTAGCTATGTATGATTTTTTGTTCTCCGTGTTCCTTATGACTTGAGCAAGTCGTTGTTATGTCATTTTATTTTATAGTTAGAAATAAAAGCTCAAGTACGCATGTCGTAGCTATGTACGAGTGTTCTTGAGCTTTTCTTCATTTTGTAGTAGTTATAATGTCGAATTTCATTTCATAGTTTAAAGCTCAAGAACGTACATTGTAGCCAGGTACGATTGTCGTTCTCCGTGTTCTTCGTGTGTTCTTGAGCAATAATTATAAATTGTTATAATCAAGTAAACAAGTCGTTATAATGACCAAATTTTGTCAATTATAAAGTGTTATAATCACATATGTAAGCAGTTATAATGCTCAAATTATTTTAAGTATAAAATTCAAAAGCTCAAGAACATAAGTTGTTACCATGTACGATTTTTCGTTCTTCGTGTGTTCTTGAGCAAAAATCATAATTTCCTACATAAGTAGGTTTATGATTTTGTAATTTAGTGTTATAAAGTTCTGAAACATGATGGCCTAGCGAATTCGTGATTGTGGCACCATGATTTAGCAAGTTAAACTAAGAACGATGAATCTTAGTTCTTCGTGTTCTTGAGAAAAAGTCATAAATCGTACATGAGTAGGTTTATGATTTTGTCATTTTTATGTTATGAAGTGTTATAAAGTGTTATAACATGTTATCTTAGCAAATTAATGCTTGAAATATCATGTTTTACCAGTCGGATTAAAGAAATATAAGTCTAATATACTCGCAGACTGTTTTTGCAAATTTCTGAAAATATAAATTCTGAATCTGCCCTAGAAACCTAAAGAAAAGTTCTAGATCATGAAATTCTAAGAAATTTAGACTCAAGAATCACCTCAAAATATTTTCGTATGACAAAGTTATGACTGTCGCAGTAAAAGAGGTCGAAGCTGAAATTTTTTATGAACCATTCAGATTTTTGGACTTAAAAATGAGTTTTTGAGTTAGCCAACTTTTCAATTAATTCCACCTATGGAAATAGTCTAGTTAAGTTATTCTAAGACTTATTCAAAAGAAAATTTTGATAAACTAATATTTGGGGTCGCGTAACCCTTTTTGTAGGCGTTTAACGATTTTCCAAGAAACCCTAAAACAGTTTCAAGGCAAGTTTTAAACCTTTATGTGTTATTTGAGCAAGTCTTCTAACTCTTGCTATGTGCTACTTGTGTAGTATTGTTAAAATGATAAATGAGATGTGTAATGTCATGTTCTTATGTGATAGATGTTATGTGAAGTCTTTAACTGATGTTTGCAAGCCTTCTAATTGTTATGTGTTATGTTTACGAGTTATGAATAAGATTTATATACTTTATGTGTCAATGTGATTTAAATTATTGGAATGTGAGTTATATGTGATATTAAATGGAGAATTATATTCCGTCAAGGCATGTTAAAGTTTATATGAAAGCATAAACTGCGTATGTGTTATATGTTGAACTTGTTGAGCCGTCGTGCTCATTCTTGCGAATAAAACCTTATTTGCAGATTAAATATGAACGTTAAGAAGAATATGAACGTAAAGATGAAGCGTAGATTAGGTTTTCATGTTTATTACTTATGTTTGTATAAGTCTTAATGACTGTTGTAATACGAACAAACAAACATGTAACCGAATATTAAATGAATTATACAAATTATTACCATCAGAATGTTGTAATGTCTTTAAATTTGATATAATGTAGAATTGTTAAACATTAAAACAATGTTGATAATGATCTATTTATCTGGATGAGGATTGTTAAATAACTTGTGAGTGATGTACATCCGAGACAGGACTAATCGATGTTGACTGGTCAAATCCATCGTTAGGTTCCTCGGACCCAGGTATAACTTGTTATTACTATTCTGAATGTCAGATAAGTAGGATTATTTATATGAAGAGATATCACTTTAACCAAATATGTTTCGAGTGATGGTTTTAACTAGTTGGGTATTGTTCTGTACGGAAAAAGAATTTTGTACCGGATAAATATACAACCATTTGTCACGGATAAAGATGTAAACATTTATCACGAGTGACGATACAAACATTCACCGCGAGATTCTTTATTCCTAATGTTAGGGTTTCAATACAGTGAAAGTAGCGGAGTTTAAATTTTTTTTCGAAACCCTAAAACAGGATCCATGTGAAAACAGATTAATCAGAGGTTAAGATTATTTTACCGATTATTCGAGATGGACAGAAGACGATGGAATTCTGGAACGGCTTCGAATCTTCAACGCAATCCAGCGACTGCGTCTCTACAGTATCCACACGAACGATCCGCGAACCGTCACACGATCTGCAGCAAAAGGGATCTGCGGTACTAGCCACCAAGATCAGGATTTATAACCTATTTTTCTCTCTAGCCTCTTTCTGAAAGCGGCTAGGGTTTTAGTTTTTCCTTACGTGACTTTTAGACTACTGATATATCATATATATAGTAGTTAATAGGAATTAACTAAAACCTAAAATAAATAGAAAAATAAAATCCGAATTTATATATATTATATTTTAATTAAGTCTTACTTAATTAATATACATATATACAAATTATCCTATTAATTTAAATTCGTAATTTTAAATACTATCAATCATATTGACATATTTAAAATACTTACAATTTAAATTAATTCCCTTTTAATTACGTTCTAAGTGTGTGACCCTATAGGTTATTATTATGTTGGCAATAATTTTAAATTCATATTATAAAATTATAAACAGTGAGCGGCATCTAGTAATGCATAACTGCTACCCAAAGAATAATAAGATCGGTGATTCGATACAACCTTTTCGTGACCAATGTTTCAATATAATTTAATCCTTTTAACCTTATATCCTAGATTAAACTTGAGGCATGGAATGTGTCATACTCTTCATAATTTAATCTGAGTTTTCTTGATCAATGAGTAGACTATATGAAACAAATCAATATTTGAGCATGGCCATGTATTTCATAGTCCTACTCAATCAAGAGGCCTATGAATATCACCCCCAATATATAGGAGGGTTAAATTACATCTAGATCACTCATATTCCTCACACGATTCATGATGTACCCAATAATTACCTTTATTGTCCACCCTATTAAAGGTGACATTTGATGATATCAAAGTACACAAATTCTCGTGTAATAATATAGTGACTTCAAGTCAGAGGATCATTACATTATTGCCACTATAAGAATTTATTATGACACTTTACATAATGCTCAATGTAGAATTCTCATGGTGGGTCAGTCCAGTACATTGTTCTCTAACATGTACCAATGCATTGACTCAAATATCTCATATATTTATGACCAATGAGATTTGGCCATCAGTCAATCCACATACTAGTCTCAATGCATCATTGTTGTCCCATTAACAATGATACTCGACTAGGGACATTTAAGAGCAATGATACTAATTATAATTATATAATCTCATGTTCAAGTCACATACTTAAAGCTATATAATTCGTATCATTATTCTAAGGGCTTTTATTATGTTAACATTCATATAACGCAGTAAATGAAATCATAATAAAATAATCCATTTATTCAATCAAATATAATATCAAAAATGTTAAGTAATTACATCAAATAATTAGCCTCTAGGGCATAAACTCTAACACCTAAGAGCCGTCTTAATGATTTAATACCGTGGATATTGGAACATGTAAAGTTATAGAATATTTAAATCTTAAAGTTAAAATTGGACCGTTATATATGGTGTTATCTACTTATATGGATGAACTACAAGTTGATACTTGTATAAATAATGAGACCGAGATCAAGTTAAGATCCAGGGACTAAGTTAAGGATTTTATTTTTTATTTTTTATGTATAGTCTAAAATAGACTAATTCAACCAATATGATTATGAGATCATTTGTTAAGTCGGTAGATGTATGGAGTTTAACGCACAAGGTCCGCCGCAACTAAAGTGCGGGAATTTTGGGGGCATTACATCTTCTTTCTTTTCTGAGTGACTATGCCTTCGTGCATTTGATAAGTTTAAAATACATCAGTGACCTCACGCAGTCGCTGAAATGGTCAGACTTACTATCATTTGCGATCGCATACGGTCACTGATAAAGCTGACATGACACTAATGGCAACCGAAATGTGGTCGCTGTTAATATTTTTCGGTCGCAGAAAGTTTGGCGCCAAAGATTGTGCCAATATTTTGGGCAACAAAAAATGTTTTAGCGACCGACTAGAAATCAGGGAGAGATCACTAATACGAACATCAACCAAATTCATACGCGGTCGCTATAGTCAGTCGCTAATAACCGTATTAGCGATCGATATGAATGGTCGTTGATGTGTTTGTTCACTGATGGGCTATTTTCTTATATTGTAACATGTTAGGTTATTAACACGCAAATCTCATTTCATACATGTATATTATACAAATATTTATCTTGTTTTACCTATGTACATTTTATATATAGCTTTGTTTCATTTAATTAAAATTTCATTCTTCATATTTCTTATCTCAAGAAAATACTATCACTAATTTAATGAATATTATATTCATTAACTCTTATCCATCTTATTCAATTTACATTGAATTTTCTTATTACATTATTCAAAGAGTTCGGAATATTACAGCTGACATGACAGTATTAGCGACCGTCATCCGGTCACTGATGGTGTCTTGTTGCAATAAATTTTCACACCAAAGGCTTTGCCAAATTTTTAGACGGCAAAATTGTAATATCGACCTGACAGCGACCAATTGTCGGTTGCTAATACTAATAGCGACCAATTTCTATTGCCGTTACTAAAGTCGATCGCTAATAAGTCCATTTGCAACTGTTGCAAGCGGTCGCTCAAAGACTATTTTCTTGTAGTGAATGTTAGTCTGTTAATTATTGCTATAATTAATATATTAATATAATACAAAAATATATAAATAATACAACACTTTCATTTGAAAAAAAAAGACTCGTTCTTCGTATGGATCATGAGCTAGTTATACATCTAGTTATACATCACTTGTGAATATCCGATGTATAACACGTAAAATTGGATTAATGCACAGATAGGGTCAGAAACAGAAACTATTGATCACATTAACGAACCTATATTTAAATTTAAAATTTTGATATATTTACATAATAAGTTTTAAAATTTGAATATTACAACAAAATCTAGCAGAATTACATTTACACGTCTTATATAAATCTACATATGGGGGGGGGGGGGGGGGGGGGGGGGGGGGGGCGGAGGACAGAGCAATATTTTGCTTTAGACGGTTTCTCGTTATCCTTCAATTAGCTGTATTTATGAAAACAAATGATAATTTGGTAATTACAGTTTAGTAAGATGTTATATAACTACTTTTTTTGTCCGTGTACAGCTAAACATAAACCACTTTACGTGCTTCATGGTTTTCTCTGAAAATTTTAAAAGTGGTTTGTTATGATTTTGGAAAGATTTAGCAGTGTTTAAGTTAAAATTTATAATATAACTATCACTCTCATTCCTGTCTCTCATGCTCACACATCTACAATCTCACTTCCTCTATTTTATTTTTTATTTTCATCACATTTATATACTAATATTTTTTATTCTTCAAATATTTATAACAGTTTTACTTCCGTTTCAAAATATGAGATCATTACAGATTTTTTGAAGTTAACATATAAGATATTTTCAAGCTCAAAATTAACATAAATTTCTTTTAATTTAGCCAAGATAAAATATTTTAAATTATCTAAAAAGTACCACTAGTTATAATATTTATTATTTTATAATTTTTAATAAATTATCTCAATTTTAAATTTAAAAATATCCCAAAATGATTGTCAAAAATCAACTATCTTATAATTTGGATGGAGAGAGTATTATGTATATAATTTGTTATCTGGCGCAATCGCTGCGCGTGTATATTATTAGATCACTTAATCCCCTAATCAGATACAAGAGCAGCAAAACCATAAAAATATTACATTTACTTGTTCAACACTTCAAAATACCATATATCTCATATTAGTCGCGATCATCTCACCTGCCGTGTAACTTATGATCAAAACTTGATGGTATGATTGACAAGTATGAGAAAAAGAAATATGGCAATCAAGTTATAGAAACATGCAGGTGGCGTTTCAAAGTTGAGAAAGAAAATGGTAAAGAAATGGAACAAAATAGTCCCTTTTATTTTCACATACGTGAGTTTTGGCCCTTTTGGGTGTCATTCGAAATTATGTATTTTTAGTTTTGAATAATATAAATGAAGTTAAAACATATGACTTGACTTGCGATTTTAAGTTGCATGGCTCCGAAAATAAAGTAATTTGATATATTTTTCACCTAATTTTAATGATGAACATGAAGTTTTCATTAACTTCTAATGGTTAAAAATTCTTATAAATTTTTAGCGTTCTATAGATACTTCCAATGAGTCTAATTATTTATTTATTTATTTTAGTAGAACTGGTCTTTAATATCAGTAACTATTAATACACTTTTATCATTATTAACAATGATTTTAAGATAAAAATTGATGTATTAAATATAAATGGAGAAAAAGTATAATAGAGTGGGAGCAAACCCCATTCTCCGAATACAATGTACGTAGTAGTTTTAACAGGAATTTATATAATGATTTTTTTTAAATATAATTTTCTTACAAAATATAATGTGTACCATTTGCAGTAAAATATTTTGTCTTACTTTTTCTTCTTCTTTATTATAATCTTTTCATTATTAATTTTCTCATTAAAATTTTCTGACATCCAAAAGAAAGAGTACATGTTTTGTTGATACTTTTTTCTTTTAAATACTAAAGTTTGGATACGAAAATTCAGTATAATATGCTTTATAAAATTTTATAATAAGTACTTTTAGTCTCCAAAATTTCATATTAATCAATTATATGAATACATTTCATCTAGTATCTAGTCTAAGGGAAATCTGGGGAAGGGGTCTTCAATTTGTATGGTTTACTAATTCTAACTTTTGCTAAGTGGTAAACTCGAATATGTGCTAACAAGTTTGCACAATAAAAAATAAATCTTATTTCAAATATTAAAAATTTTCAATTTTTCAACATATTTCTTTTTATTATTTTAATAATAATTTTACTCTTAAAATATAACATTCAAAAATATTATGATCAATTATATCTAGCGCATAGTTTAAAATTTCAAATGGAAAATATATATGAGAGAGAGAGAGAGAGAGAGAGAGAGAGAGAGAGAGAGAGAGAGAATAGGACTCACTTTTAGATGGAAACTATTTTTTATAGATTAATCGACCAAATAATAATACCTTGTTATTCCCCCAAAACAAAAAAGTTCCTTTTTCAAAAAAGTAAAAAATTACATATTAATTTTCCTAGGTCAATTTGGAAAATCTTTTTATTTAAATTGATGTGAATTCATATAAGTTTTGGTCAAAATAAATTTAAAAATTAGTAAGTATTATTATATAATTTACTATATTCAAGATTATATTGATTAAAAATTTATATTAGTTCTGAATTTAAAAATATCGCAAATGTCACTATGGGAGTCTTTTATTCAACGGATGCACTAGTACTTAATTTACATGTCCAAAGAAATATTACGTCATCCATTCCAAAAGAATTCGTATTTTGATTTGAAGAATTCAACTTCAAAAATCTTAAAATTTTAAAAACTTTTGAAGGCTACATATTTTATTATTAATACTCTCTCAATTCATAAAAAGAGTAGTATTTGAGTTTAATCCTATTGATTTGCGAACCTAAAATTTAAATTGTGATGTAAATTTATGTTAATTTTAAAATAATAATTTTGTTCTTGGTAATACTTTTTTATTAAGGTAAAATATTAACTATTGAAATAATCAAAATTAAATAAATTCACCTTAATTACGAATTTTGAAATTTTGTAAATTGACCAGAAAATAAATCAAATGCAATTTTTTTTGTTTCTTTATCATTGGGAGTAATAGTTTTTATTTAGTTTTAAATTTTCAAAATTTATTTAGGATCACCTTCATTATAACTATTGTCCAATTTTTCTAAATACACACTTAACTACGCAAATATTACATTTAGTAACATAATAAAAATTTGTGGAATATAATTATGTCGTCGATACTACTGACTAAATATAACATTTGTGTTGCTAAATATGTATATTTTAAAAAATTAAAAAATATGTATAATGGAGTGAATCTTAATCCAAGGACCATATACCAATTTTATGTTCAAAGGTGTTACAAATTAATTTCCAAAATTTAAAATGGATTATATGGAAATCAAAAAAATTAGAACACGAGGGTGGAACCAAGCTTGCCCGCTCATATCATTCTAACTACTCCGGTACTCCCCTTTCTCAAGGGTTTTACGTAATCAATGAAGTCTCCATCCAAAGAGCTCATTTTCCGTTACCTAGTTTGTTGTTCATTTCTCATACATGATTGATTCATCCAGTTGTTCGTCAATATGGACAATTAACCAGATTAAATTAAGAGACCAGATTAGTTTGGAAACGAAGATTAGTAGCCTACTTGTCGTGCACTTCACACCGGAAAACCGTGTTGAAAAATTCATAAAAAAGTTATGTGGTAGTTCTACTTTGAAAGTAACTCTGCAAATTGCTAACAGCGCATCCCTAATAGTTTAAAGGTATAAGCAAAAATATTCCTAATTAAAAGCATGCTACAGTATGGTTAGGAGTTAGGGATGCGATGGAGACAAGTCTATGCGTTTTGGAGCTCCGCTTCGTAAGTAAACGTTGCTCGAGCTTGGCTTGAGAGTTGAGTCTAACATGTCTCAAGCCAGCTTAGTTTGGAGTTTACATCATTACTCTCATCTTGAATAGCCGACAACCTCGTTGGCCTATTTGCCCTAACTATGGTGATTTTACTCTATCGACACTGACATGATCCTCATTTTATTTATTAATATTTTAATCTAGATAATCCCTTCCTCCACAGGTTGCTAAGTTTATGTTCCCATACCCCTAAACAGGCTTTTAATGAAGGTACCAATTGATACAAAGTTAGACCTATTTTGTCTACCTTGAAAAGCTAATTGTTAAAATTGTCTACGCAACCAATGTGGGATTATTCCTTGTAGTTTAGTTTTGAATAAATATCAAACATTATTTTACTCGGATGAATTGATGAATCTGAAATACACAAGGGTTTCTTATATTTATAAATATCTTGAATCAACAAAAATACAGAAAAATCGAATTTTTATTGACTAACTTTTATAAAAGTCATGCTCCACCAGCTACATCTGCTTAAATTGTGAAAACACCCTAATCAATAAAACCTGATTTTTGTTGGCAAAGTTCTTACGGATACAAGCCCCAACATATTACAAAATAGTCCAATATACTAAAACTAAAATATCAAACTATGAAAAGCTAATACAATTATAAGAATGACAATCCGAATTACAAAAAAAATCTTGTTATTTTCAGATTACCATTAACATAGATTTTTTTATTTTTATTTTTAATTTTAGTTTTGAGCTCGCTCAAATCAGAGCTCATGCCAATAAGTCGGCTATTTTAATTTGTGACTGGACTTATGACGATCGAATTAACTCGTATGTAATTCTAACAATTGGTCCCCATCATTATGTATAACTAATTAAATACTCTGGTTTGTACTCCCTCTGTTCTAAATTAAATAACCATTATTGACTTTTGAAAGTTAATCTGAGACATGTTCAAATTTAAATTTGAAATAACTCATTAAAACTTATAAGACAATAAAACTTACAATGAGTAATACTTTTTATATATCTTACAATATTCATAATTGTATTTATTAAATTTAAAAAATTTATGTCAATTTTGAATTTAAAAATCTCTTAAATTGACTTTAAAAAATTAAGTGAGATTGACTAAACTAACAAATTGAGTGAGTTGTAAATGAGTCGACCTCCAGCAAGCTGTGAACGTCTTCCTTTGCATATAACCCTATTTATAGTCATCAATTGATTTTAAAAATAGCATGAATTTAGTAATAATGTTGGCAATTGTTAAGACTTCGGCCATGGAGGAAATAATCAATTTTGTTAAAAACATCTAGTTATGGCCAAATAGTAAAGATTGGTATGCAATAACATTAACGTATCCTTGCATTCAAGACTTAAAACGGTGTAATAGAAGACAAACACTGTGTGAAAACGAAATACATGCAGAAGTAGTCAACTAATAAAAACAAAATGGTTTAAATACACTTTAATTTTTATTTTTTTCACATTTTAGAATTTAAAACCTAATGTTTTAATTTTAAACCATTAAAACATAATATTCCTTGATATTTTATAAATTGAACTTTTTGGACACCAGAATTTTTCTCATTATTTTCTTTCATTAAACACTAATCACGTGTCTAAAAGTTTCACTATTTTCAAAGATAATTAGTAGTGAAATTACCCAAACCCTCACTCTAATCAGTTATTAAACGCATGTGGCTGGAAGGTTTTAGTTATAAAATAATTTAGGAAGATTAAGGTTTAATGTCTTAAAATCAAAATATCTGGATTTATGTTCTAAAAAGAGAAAATTTAGAAAGTTTAAAATGTATTGAAGCCAAACTAAATAGAATATTCTCGCTACTTTGTATCAGTTTTGCATATTTGTACTTACATGATTAACAGCTCCAACATACGCAAAAAGATTTTGAAACAATTTTTACATCTATTTATTCTGAAAAAGAACTTCAATTTGTTAAAGTTGTTGCCATAGTTCATTATGGGAAGAAATTATCTTGAACCATGTTCAAAATCAACCAGTTATGAGAACAATAAAAAAAGATTGCGTGCACATTTGGGTAAGAAAACACGCATATAATTATTCAATATCAGGTATCTTCACAAACACAAATGCACGTAAATAATTGACCTGTTTTCTAATTAGATCGATCATTGTCGTGATTTTTAACGACCATTTTGCCGACTCAAACAATGAATAATTATGGAAGTAGTTGCAAGGCCTTTGTCAAGAAGACTCTTTCTCTCTGAAGCATCGAACAGAACCCTAGACTAGTTGCGGATCATTGTTCATTCATTCATGCTTGGTAGGCTACTTGTCGAGCACTTCACAATTAAAAACCAGCTCAAATTAAGTTTTTATTTATCACATTGCCATCTTTTTCTAGATTATGTTTTACCGAAGTTATATGATTTACTATTTTCTCTTTTCAAATTATAAGATCATATTTTTATTTTTGAAAGTTAATCTAATATCTTTCTAAAATTAAAAATTTACATGATTCATTAATAATTACAAAATAATAAATTGTATAATTAGTATAGTAATTTTATATAATTTATAATATGCCTTATTATATTGACAAAAATTAAATGAATTTATATCAATCTTGAATTTGAAAATAACTAAAATTTACTATAAACTCAACAATATCTTAAAATTTGGAACCAAACAAATAAAACACCAATTAAAATCAGCCAGCTCAAGTGAATGTTGAGCATTAGGGTGTAATATTATTTTGTGAGATAATATTAATTATATTTATATAAATTAGGCTAATCGATTGGTCTAATTAAATGTAATATGTGGATTCTAATTAAGTTTATTATAGACTGAATAGTGTGGGTTATTTAAGTAACATTTTGGACTTGTGATGAATAGACTCATCAGGTTTACTAATCATGAGTAATATAAATAAAGAATTAGGTCATCTCTTTTGATCCTACACGCTTAAGGATTTCATAATATTGAGAGTTTCTCATCAAGCCAACATTTAGGGCATTAAAGGAGTAGTATCTTATTCATCCAGATGAGACAATTCTCCTGCGTTTATCATTGATTTCAAATAAGGTACACACAAAATTATTATTTGTTTATACGTTTTAGGTGTTTTTCTCCTATCTATGTTTAAGGATGAAATTAATTATTATATATTAATTTTTATAATTGATATCAGAGCTGTCATAGAATAGGTTTAGAATCCTAATAAAATTAAATATAGAAAATAATTGTTGTAGAAGATTAATATATTTCTCTCCATGTTGGATCTTGGGTATCCAAATGGGACGCCCATTGAGGGTCCGACCCATTTTGAGGTTAATCAGATGACTAATAGACTTAGTCAGATAACGTTATAATTATAACGTTAACATTCAGAGTGATTGGAGGTTTTATAGAGAGTGAGTTAAACAACTACGCCTATATTAAACCCACTACTCCAGTTCATCTGATTATCTATCCCATCATTACTCTTCACATATAGTATAGTAATTAAGCCAAAAAGATACAAAGACCCAAATATAACAACTAAAATTCAAATTGTGAAGGATCGTGGATTTGTTCTCCGTTCTCATCTCGCAAGGATCGTAGTTCAGAGACACCGTTTGGGTTTGGGGTTGACTTCTTACAGTACTAGTTTTTCCGCACCAAAGGATTACGCTTTGAAGGTATGACTTTGGTACTCGTTCTGTTTATTGTGTAAACTTGTGATAGTATACATGTTATTAAATCCTTCATTGGTATTAGAGCATGGTTATACGATCATATGTATCTATTGTTTACACAATATGCCATGATAGCATGTATAAAATTAAAAATTTCATGCTTTAATTTGCCATAACTTTCTGGGTAATAATTTGTTTCATGTGATTTTGGCATGTATGCGTAGAATATTTCATGGGCTTTCCGTTGATATATTATATGCTTGATTTGGATAAGAAATGACCAAGTTATGGCCTATATATGCTAAAATCGCGATCTAATGGCTAGAGGTTGAAGATGAAGTGTAATAACCACTCTCAGTGGCTTACACATTCATTACAACTCTATCATGGAAGCTCCTAAAATGGTATTTGAGCACACCATCTGAACCAAGAGGCCTAGACGATCACAACAGTAATGGCCTCGTAACGAACGGTGGTTAGGAAGGCAGTGCGTGTATTACATGTGTCACGGAGCACTAGAATCGTCCACACGTCTGTGCTATGCGCGGCTGCCTTCAATAGTTGGCGAGTGTGTTGTTCGTGCCTGTCGCCCGACCCGTTCCCTGACCTGCGGTTCTTTGACCTTCCCGATTTTTGACCTGCCCAGTTTATTTAATTTCAGAAAATGTTTTTGATTAATTATTTTATATAAGAAAATGATTTATAAATACTAAATGAAATTAATAAATTCTGAAAATCTTACAAAAATTAATTATTTGCATGTAATTGATGTTTCCACTGAGTTTTTTTGGAAAATTAATATATTTGGATATTTTTTGTTAATTTTCTAGTCAATTATGCAATGATTAATTAATTGTGATAATTAGCATAATTATCAGAAAAATCCCAGAAAATTACAGTAACCTTTTATGATGTTAAGATACTGTAATAATTTTTTGGGAAGCATTTTGACATTTTTATAGCATACTTTGTATATTAATTGTGTAATATTGCCTATTATTTAATTCCTTTTGTTAATATTTTGAAATATTAATTGTTTCATACGTGGAATTAAATTGTTATGCTATAATTACACATGCACACATGTTCCTAGTGGGAGTGATTTAGGTGGTAGTAATTTAATTAAAATTATTTCCTAAATTAAAATGTCTTAAGCGCCGAAAATTTAAGTTTAATTGACATTTATACGGATTGTGATTCCTATGCTTGGCGAAGTCTCCCTTCTATATTTATGTCCTAATTATTTTTATGTTAATTTGTTTTGTGAGGCTAAGATATAATTATACTGTGTTGAACTATGAATATCTCTAATCAGTTTTTTCTGAAACAGAAATGGCTTCAAAACACGTAATCCAAGATCTTAACCAAGAAAACAAGATAGACGGAGATAATTATGATGTGTGGCACCGTAAGGTTAGGATGGTCTTAGAGGAGCAAGTGGTTGAAGAAACCCTGCTGTCCAAGATGACAAAACCAGATGGTGAAGATGAAAAGGATCCGGTCAAAGTTGTAGCCTTCGAAAGTTGGTGCAAAAAGGATTGAATCGCTCGCATAACGTTGCTGAGCTGCATGAACAACGACTTCCTGTTTGAGTATGAACAATACTTAACGGCACACGAGATGTGGGAAGCTCTCAAGACGAAGTTTGGCGGTACCTCGCTGACAAGGCTGAGAGAGTTAGCCATAATATTCAATAGTTATAAAAAACGTGATAACCACACTATGAAACAACACCTTCGAATCATGGCTAACATGATTTGGGAATTAAAATCCGGTGGGACTCAGCTGTCAGACGAGCAGCAGATTTCAGCAGTGGTTCACTCTCTTCCCGATAGTTGGGAACATATGCAGGTCAACATGACTTATAACAAGAATATCAGAAATTTTGATGATATTCGTCGCCACCTAGAGCTCGAGGCTAAACGTCTTGACGTTGTCAAGTCCTCTAGGGCATATGTAGCTGAATCAAGCTCTTATAGAGGGTCCAAGCCCAAGAAGGGCAAGAAATCTATTAATCCTACTGCGCCTAAGATGGTTGTGAGTGGTGGTGTCAGCAAACAAAAAAGAGGCAAGCGAGGTGCTGGAAAAAAGGCCAAGGCCAAGATGGCATGCTACAATTGTGGCAAGGCGAGACACTTCGCTTGTGAGTGCACTAAGCCAAAGAAGGTAATTCCTAGTCCTAATCTATCTATGTGCTTAGTATCAAGTACTGTTATAGTTGCTCATTCTCTCCATATGTGGATTGTAGATTCAGGAGCAACGAACCACATAGCTAGAGATCGAAGTGGATTCGTGGAATACCGTCTCATTCTAGTTGGCAGAAAAGTATTCATGGAGAACGATTCCAATGTGGACGTGCTAGGCACTGGCACTTACAAACTGAAAATGCGAGGAGGCTCTGCATTGACCCTATATGATGTACTTTATGCGCCGGATATCCGGCAGAATTTATTTTCTGTTTTGTCAGTACTTCGTTTAGGCTATTCTATTGGTTTTGAGAACAATGTTGTAATAATTTCGCATGGGACGAATATTTTTGGATATGATTTTATTAATAATGGTTTTATGGTTTTGGATACTGTTGATTCTAGCATTAATAGTAATGATTACTATTCTTTGCTTGTTGAGAATGATAATGTTAGTTCAATTCAATGGCATGCTAGATTAGGCCATATTGGACATGATGGAATGACTAGGTTAGCTTGAGCAGGTCTTTTAGGCCCACTCGCTAAAGTCAATCTACCCACTTGTGAACATTGGCTAGCAGAAAAGTCAACCAGAAAACCATTTGGTAAAGCCACTAGGGCATAAACGCCATTACAACTCATTCACTCAGACATCTGTGGCCCTATGAATGTGAAAGAAAGGCATAGACGTTCCTACTTTCTCACAATGATAGATGACTATACGTGCTTCGGATACACTTTCTTGATCTCTCATAAGTCTGAGGCATTAGAATGTTTTAGACGTTATTTGATTGAGGTTGAGAAACAGTTGGATAAAAGTGTTAAGGCACTTTGACCTGACCGAGGCCACGAGTATCTATCCGACCAGTTCAAGGAACTGTGTGAGGAAAGAGGGATGGCAGAGAGGAGGAACCAGACATTATTAGACATGGTTAGGTCTATGATGGCGCAAGCAAATTTGCCTATTTCCTATTAGGGTGATACATTGTTGACTGCAACATATATACTGAATCGTGTGCCTTCAAAATCAGTTCAGTCCACCCCATATGAATTATGGACTGGCAGGAATCCCAAATTGGGCCATATGCGGCCTTGGGGATCAGCAGTTTATGTGCACAACACTTCTCATGAATATGAGAAGTTGGGTCTGAGGGGTAAAAAGTGTGTCTTTGTAAGATATTCTGAACACTCCAAAGGCTATGTGTTCATTGGAGAGTATGCTGATGGGACTGTATTGGAGACAGAGTCATGAAATGAAAATTTCCTTGAGATGAATTTTCCTAACAGAGGTGATATGAGCAAAGAGATGAACTTTTATGAGATGGAAGAAGATTTGGGCACCCCAGCTCATACAACAGAGTTCGATGAGGCTATTCCTCAGGCTCATGTAAATAGTGGGAATGACATGCCTTCAAGCAGTTCTCTTCCATCAAATGAAGAGTCTCATTTTCCTCAAATGCGTAGAAGTCAAAGGGGTAACATTCCACGTCATGTTTTTTAGATTGAGGGGAATGCCTTTCTGGCTGATGCGTAGGATGATGAGGAACCTCGATCTTATCGAGATGCTCTATCATCTGCTGCAAGTGATAAATGGATGATTGCAATGAAAGATAAGTTATAATCCATGAGGACTAATCAAGTCAGGGACTTGGTTAAGCTACCACCAAGGCGAAAGGCTATTGGAAACAAGTGGGTTCTTAAAGTCAAGCACAAGGCGGATAGTTCCATAGATCGGTACAAAGCTTGTCTTGTAACCAAGGGCTACACCCAGTAAGAGGGAATTGATTACGAGAAAACCTTATCACCAGTTGTGAGGTTTGCCCCAATTCGCCTCATCTTAGTGATTGTGGCGCATTTGGATCTGGAGTTATCTCAAATGGATGTTAAGATAACTTTTCTCAATGGAGATTTAGCTGAGGAGATATACATGGATCAGCCATAAGGTTTCATTATAGAAGGATAAGAGCACAAAGTCTGCAAGCTCAAACGTTCTATTTATGGTTTGAAACAGGCATCCAGGCAATGGTATATGAGATTCCATCGAGCCGTCATTTGTGATGGGTTTACGATGATCGAGGAAGACCATTATGTGTATATCAAATGGTCCAAAGATAAATTCCTTATCCTATCGATGTATGTCGACGACATCCTACTAGCTAAGAACGATAAAGAGATGATTATTACCACAAAAAGGTGGTTGTCCTCTAACTTTAAGATGAAGGACATGGGGGAAACAACTTTTGTTCTTGGAGTCAAGATCTATAGAGACTGTTCAAGAAAGCTTCTTGGTTTGTCTCAAGAGACATACCTTAAAAAGGTTCTGGAGCAATTCCAAATGAGCTACTGCAAGCCTATACACACTCCTATCGCTAAAGACGATGCCATTGGACTCGAACAATGCCTTAATTCTCCTGAAGAAATTGAGAAAATGTCCCACTACCCGTATGCCAGTGCTATAGGAAAGCTAATGTATGAAATTGTGTGTACTCGGCCTGATATAGCATATGCAATCGATTATCTTGGTCGTTATCAGTCAAACCCTGGAATTGCTCATTGGAGGGCAATCAAAAGGATCTTGCGATATTTGAAAGGTACTTTGGATTACATGTTGTGCTATAGAGGACCGGACCTGCGATTGATTGGTTACTCTGATGCTAGTTGGGGAGGTAACCAAGGGGCGTGCAAGTCGACCTCAGGATATGCATTCTCGCTACATGGTAGTGCCATCACTTGGTGTAGCAAGAAACAGACTTGCGTTGCTCTTTTGACAATGGAGTCAGAGTTTGTAGCATGTACGTCAGTTGTTCAGGAAGCCATGTGGTTGAGGAGATTCTTCGAGGATCTTAGAGTCGTTTCTCATGCTTCAGATCCTGTGACTGTTTACTGTGATAGCACAGTGGCCCTAGGTTACACTAAGGACCCTAGTTTCACGGCAAGACAAAACACATTGACTTGAGGATGAACTTTATTAGAGAGACCATAGCAAATAATGAGGTGATATTGGAGTACATGCCCACTTACCTTATGGTAGCAGATCCCTTGACGAAGCCGATATCCAAAGATGCTTTTTGTAGGCATGTTAGTTCGTTAGGGTTTCGTAGGGTTTGATGTGCTTTCCTGGTTTATTGTATATCACTCATTATTTGGCTTGTATTAGAGATATTCATTGTTGTATCAAGATATTTATCATTTATGCGAGATTTATTTGTTCCCACTTATGATTATGTTATTTTAGCGCTTATGATAAATATTAGTAGTTCACATAGTTATTATGCATATTAGATATGCACACACTAAATATATGTCAACAGGTTGATTGGCTCACTCACACGAACTGTGACGACCCCAAATCTGGATTCCATAACCTCATATTTGGTTCTCACTGTACAATACTTAATAATAATTAAATACATAATTTGCATTTAAAAATCGCGGAATAATACAAAAGGTACCTTATAAAAAGGCTATAATACCCAAGGTCGATTAACCTTAACATCAACAGTTCCTATCTTAAGGAATTGCAAAAGTTTTACCAACAGTAATTACATATTAAACATTTAATTAACATGCATAAATTAAGCTCTGGCTTTCTTTTTTCCCTTTTCCTTCTTGGAGAATTTGGGTCTAGCTGAAAATGGTTCATGATATAGCAAGGGTGAGCAACTGGTTTGCTCAGCAAGTTTAAGAACAATCATAGAGATTTATTATATCATGAGTAAAAAGGGGAATAACATCAAGTGCTTCAACAATAGATATAACAATTATGAAAGAAACAAGACTCAAATTTCATTGAATAAGAATATTTGAATCTGAAATGCTGAGTGGTCACCAAGAACCCTAAACAAACGAGGGTATAATAGAGTTTCATCTGACCTTTTCAGTAGTTTAGTTTTCAAGGGGATTAACCTATTAAACCCGCTGTATATGCATTACATTTAGTCATCTTGCGCAAAAGTCGATTTATCGACATAAAATCCCCTTTATCTAGGGTTGCTCAATTCTCAGACTTAATATAAGAATCCGCACCAAGCAATGGTTTGGATAAGCTTTTTAAAAGTATTCAAGTTATTGAATTTATAAACGCAATGTCTAGCTGAACAATTAGCTTTAGACATTTTTAATTCAGTTCATAAATCAAGAACTATTAAGCTTCAAATGCACTAGGTGCGATTTTATAAACAATATGGATGTGAAATAATTTTAAATAATTAAACCACTTAAAGCTCTGGCAATAATTACAAGTATAGAAATTCGTTTAACAACAACTGAGTAGGGTTAGAGAACTTGCCTCGTGCGTAGTCTATGACTAACCAATTCAATTTAATATTCCTTGAACGGACCTAACAATTAATCAGTTTGATATTAAATTAGTATCATATACATATTCGTATGATAACCTTTATAACTCTTACGAACCACATAATTATATAATTACGGGTATATAAACACTTAGAAAATACTATCACTACTTGATAATATTTCAAACACATAAAATCTATATTAATTATTTAATATAGTTCATATACTTATCTAATATTATTAATAATTTAATAATATTTTTTTAGTCTTGTAATATTATTATTCATTTAATAATATTTTATTAATCACTTAATATTATTAATCCTTTAATAATATTTTATTATTCTTCTAATATTATTTATCATTTAATAATATTTATCAATCTTATAATATTATTAATCATTTAATAATATTTTATTTATCTTTTAATATTATTAACCATTTAATAATATTTTATTAATTATCTAATATTATTAATCATTTAATAATATTTATTTCTTTATTAATATTATTAATCACTTAATAATATTTTAATCATTATCTAATATTATAAACATTTAATAATATTTTATTAAACTTCTAATATTATTAATCATTTAATAATATTTTACTGAACTTCTAATATTATTAATCATTTAATAATATTTTATTAATCTTCTAATGTTATTAATTATTTAATAACACTTTGCTAAACTTCTAATATTATTAATCATTTAATAATATTTTATTAACTATCTTTACTATTTAAAATAAACAATTAGTTATTATCTTTGTTTATTTTACATTATTATTTAAAATCAATTAAATAGTAATTAATCACATTCAAGACCTTTTATTTACCTTGGTTACTATTTAAAATTCAAATAATAAATAATTATATATCTTCTTTTTATTGAGTCCCAAATTAATTATATTAATTTTAAAATATTTTTACCCATTTTGGTCTTAAATGATTTGAACCGACCCGTTTAAAATGATTCGACCCGACCCATAATTAAAAAGATCCGTCTGTGAACAGTGATTGGGGCCCCAGCCCCCAAAATAACAAAGGAATTTGGACCCCGACCCCTAAGTGGCAGAATTTGCTGAATTGTCATTTTTAGATTTTTCAACTTTTACTCATTTGATTAAAACTTGAATAAAATGAAATCTATAAATCCATTTGACCTCCAATTGGTGTCGATGGATTCGTATTTTCTTAAACTACAATATTCAATCATTGGATCAAATTTTTGAAAAAGTTTTGGCTATGAAAAATAGCCTCAATGTGGGTTGTTTGAACATTAGGTCTTTAAAATAACATGTTTTGCGGTAAAAGTCATAACTTCATCATTTTTTCATATTTTTGAAAAATTCAAATTGGATTTTCTTAAAAACTTATACATGCAACTTTCTAGCCATAGAAATCAATTTTCTAACTTGTACATTTCAAACTACAACATTAAACATCACATGCTTAGTTAGGGTTTTACCGGTAAAGTTCAATATGGACTTTTCTACCATTTTTAGCAAACCACACATACCAAAACATGATTTAAACACATCAAACCATGAATATACATATATAATATAGTTTAAGACTTCTAGATCATCAAAATAAGTTTTGATTGGTTAAAAATATATTTTAACCATTTAAATCACATATAGACTATAAAAATGAAATAAGAAATGGTTGGAGTACTTTTAAACCTTAATGACTTGTGTGCTCTTCTTCTTCTCTAACCAGAAAATGTTGTGGAGCCTTGTGTCATCTACCAAGCACTTCCTCTAGCAATTTCTCACAACTCACAAGTGTTCTCTCCATTTCTCTCTTGGAATGCTCTCACTTTTTTTCTCTAGAAATGCTTACAAATGAACTAACCAACATAGTACATAGGTAGAGCACTCTATATATAGCACATTGGTAAAACTTTGTTAGTCTCCTTAATTCACTAGTGTTGGTGAATTTAGTAGCTAATTAGGATTACTATTGCATGGATTGATTGGTTGATTGACAAAGTGAGTGACATGGGTGGTTGAGCAATTATGTCATAGTGTGAAATTAAAGCAACCAAGCAAACAAGCCACACCCAAGTGGGGCATCCTAAAGGGCTGGTCATTGGCCTTTTTCTAGGCCAATATTGATTTATTTTTCTAGCTTTTAATTGCATATATTCGTATATATATATATATATATATATATATATATATATATATATATATATATATAATTGTTGACCAATTTTGATTTCTTATTGGGCTCCACATTGGACTCTAGGGTTTAATATATTGGGCCCATCCATTTAATTTGGTTAGGCTCAATTTAATTATCACATTGGGCTAGCATTAACTAAACTATGATACCTTTAATTAAATCAAGCATTTGGCTAGTTTAATTAATTACATGGACTAAGATTTAATTAATTATATGAACTACTAGGTGAATTAATTTGACCTAGGTTAATCCTCATTTAGATTTAAAATATAATCCAATTAGACTTGCCTTAATTAATTTTAACGCATTGCTTTATTACATTTAAAAAATAAACATATACACAAGTATATTCATTCAATTTATTTAATGCACAAAAAATTAGTACAAAAAATTTAATTTATTGCTAATTATTTAATAATTATAATTATAATGACTAATAGAATTCGTGGTTATTACATTCTCCCCCTTATAAGAATTTCGTCCCCGGAATTACAAATTTAAAGCTACTCCAAAAAGATTCGGATAATCATTCCTTATCTTTTCTTCAAGTTCTCACGTAGCTTCTTTAGCGTTGTGGTTCCTCCAAAGGACTTTGACATAATGTATAATCTTATTTCGTAATTTCTTCTCTTTCCTATCTAATATCTGGACAGAAATTTCTTCGCAAGATAAGTCTTTCTCAACTTGTATCGGCTCATAGGATATGACGTGTTTTTTGTAATCTGGCTTGTATGGCCGCAACACTGACACCTGAAACACATTGTGAATATGCTCTAGTTCAGGAGGTAGAGCTATCTCGTACGTCACTTCACCCACTTTCTTCAATATTTTGAACGGTCCTATGAACCTCGGGCTCAGTTTTTCCTTCTTTCCTTTCCTTCTTTCTAAATCGGATCTTTTAGATGTGGATGGCATAATTGTAATAATAAATTAAGTATATTTAATTTATACTATGGTGATAGAATAAAGTAAATAGCTTAATATTTATAATTTAGTATTTTAGAAATACTAATTATAAATTAATAAGATGAGTCTTATTATTATTATTATTATTATTATTACTAGTATTATTATTTAGTTCCTAAATGGTTTAGGAATTAAATAATAAATAGTAATATTATTATTAAATAATTAAGTTCCTAAATAGTTTAAGAATTATAATTATAATAATTAATTAAGTTACTAAATGGTTTAGTAATTAATTAATAAGTAGTAATATTATTATTAGTAAATAATTAAGTTCCTAAATAGTTTAGGAATTATAATTATAATAATTAATTAAGTTACTAAATTGTTTAGTAATTAATTAATAAGAAGTACTCTCATTATTAAATAATTAAGTTCCTAAATGGTTTATGAATTGTAATTAATTAATTTAGTTCCTAATTAAATTGGGAATTAAATTAAAACCCTAATCCTAAATAGTTTAGGAGGGTTGACTAGATCTATAAATAAGAGGTTAACCATTCTTGGTTTATACATTAAATATTGCCAATCATCTACAACACTTAACTCAAACATGGTTATTTCTTAACCACGGTCATACACAATTCTTCTAACAAAATATTTAAAGGACATTTCTTGTCCACCTTCTCATTTTGCATTTCTTATGTTTCAAATTTTTTGAAGAAAATTCTACACGTATTCTCACATATTAAACCATATAGGTTTTTCTCAAATCGTTACTCTGATTAAAATACATAATCTTTTCTCCACACATTTCTTCTCATCTCTAGGTTTTATACCTTAACCTTATGTTATTCACAATATCTATGCTTAATCTTCCTTATATAAGGATCACCAATCAAAATCAACAGATTAATTATTTAATATTTCACATTTATTATTTTCGCAAATATTCGGGATATTACAAATGACCCGTCAAATGCTAAATTCCACTATTCTAAATCTTCATTCTCAGCTTCTAATAACTCTACTTCTTCTCTAGGGAGATCTTCAGCTGGGAGATCAAACTTTTCGTTCGGGAATTGAGCAAGCAAATCTACCAAAGCTTGACATCTAATTGCTTTCGGCGTCACACACTTGATGTCATATTCGTAAAGAATCATCATCCACCGTGCAGGCCTCCCGACTAATGCAGGTCTAGTTAGTAAGTATTTGATTGGATCTATGTTTTAAACATAAGTTGAACTTCATGTGCCAGAAAGTAGTGCCTCATTTTCTACGCAATAAATACTAATGCTAGACAATGTCGCTCTAACTGTGAATATCGGGTCTTCGGTCATCTAACTATTCGGCTAATGTAGTACACAAGTTTCTCCTCATTGTCCACTTCTTGTGTAATCACGCCACCTATAGATTTTGCCGTTGACGTGATATATAGTTGTAGTAGGATTCCCCTTCTTGGTACTACCATTGTATTTGCTGAAGTCAATATCTCCTTCACTTTTTCGAAGGCCTGCTGTTATTCTTGCCCCCATTCCCATTTCGCTTTTCCTTTTTGAAAGTAGTATGCCTTCAAGCTAATCACATTTGATGTGATAAGCATATACTTTGTAATCTTGTTCATTTATTAATAAAAGAATCAAGACATTTCTTTATTCATGATTAATCACTCGAATTAATCAAATGGATAAACCCATAGTTTTCGAGCAATGTTTTTAGAACCATGACGAGGATCATGTTAATGAGATCTAAATTCAAGATAGCTCAAAACTAAAATTGTTCCTAATCATGGGATCACTAAAATGGGGATTAGTGAATCCGGATAGATTAGTACATACTATGCTTGCTCTTATGAAGAGGATGATTGATCTCATAATCATTTGTGTAGAGACACTAAAGCAAGTATGTAGGTGCTTATTAGAGAATAAGTTCACTGAACGTGACTCGCTCAAGGAACACCTAATGGAGTCTTACTTGCCAGTCAATAGGAGTTTATTTTGTGATAGTAGTACAAGTGATCCTTGGACTTGAGATCATCATAGTATCTTGTGTATGATGAATTATGTTTTGAAATATTCCTTAAAACCTTTAGGGTGTATCAAAGGGTATGATTGGATATAATAAGTCATACATGGAGATAGGTGAGTGATCAACAAAGAATCTACCACTTCTAGTAAAAGAAGTGAATGTCCTATGTGATTCGATAAATGACAACTCAGTAGTCCTTGGCCAAGGCAGAATGAAAATTAGAAAGTAGTTTCTAATTTATATTAATTATAGTTATTCATTTGGGGATCAAAATGCATATAATCAAATAAAATAAGATTTGACAGTAATACCATGTCTTATATTTGATTGAGACATTGTGAGGTAGAAGGATTGAATTGTACGGTAACTATTCGCTGAATAGGTTCTTTTGTGATTAAATGTTGAAATCTATATTATCTGGAAAGTCGTTGATCGCTAAGGGGGCTTACCCTTATTATGGAATAAATATTATTTATTTAAATAAATTAAATAGTTTAATTTATTTATATAAATAAGATTAGAATAGTTCTAATTAATTTATTCTATAACCGGTTTAATATGGAGAACCTAAAGGGTCACACCGCAAAGGAAAATAATTATTTAAGAAGTAAATAACATAATTGTAATAATGAATTACGTATATTTAATTTATACTATGGGGATATAATAAATTAAATAGCTTAATATTTATTATTTAGTATTTTGAAAATACTAATTATAAATTAATAAGATGAGTCTTATTATTATTATTATTACTATTATCATTATTATTTAGTTCCTAAATGGTTTATGAATTAATTAATAAGAGTACTCTCATAATTAATAATTAAGTTCCTAAATGGTTTAGGAATTACAATTATTATATTAAATTAATTAAGTTCCTAATTAGTTTAGGAGTTTAATTAAAAACCCTATTCCTAAAGGTGTTAGGAGGGTTTACCAAATCTATAAATAAGAGAAGTCTTATTATGGATTAAGGTTACACACATACACTTCCATAAATTTTGGGAGAGTACTCATATATTCTCTAGAGAGAGAAAACTAAGATTATTCCTTGGTGGATCACCTCTAGAGGCCAAACACTTGGGTGGCTAACGTTGATCATTGGAATCCAATCAGTGAAATTCAAGGAGAACACGAAAGATTTGGAGGTGAACTTGTACCCGTTGAAACTTTAAGTTCTATAAGAGTATATCTATAACTTCTTCTTTATTAATTAATGGTTGCGCATAAAGGTCGATCCTGGATTATGGTTTGTAAATTTCTTAAATTTAATTTTACCATACTTCTGCTATTTTGTACAATTTGATTGCATCTATGAATTTTATAAACCAACAGTGGTATCAAGAGCCAAACTTTATACGAATTATTAATTATTTTGATTTCATATGTGTATGGGTATAGTTTTAGAATAATTTATTGGGCATAATTTATTGTATAAAATTATTAATTTTACTGAATTTGGATTACATCCGTAACTTTGATTTTGATGCAATTCGGATTGTCTACGCACCAAAGTTTTGGATTATATATATAATTACCGAAAACAGTTTTCGGTATATATATATATTTGTAAAGCATGTTCGGTATAAAGCAAAAACAACTTTCCAATAAAGCTGCCCAGAAATTTTCCGAAATTGATACTGTTTTGGATTGTTGACCAAGCCGCACAGTGAATCACCAAATTGCCGAAAACAGTGGTCTATTTTGTATTATCGAAAAAGAGAACAATGACGCAAAACATGGATTGTTAATATATATATATATATATATATATATATTAATAAAGCAACTTTCGGTTTTTTTGGTGTATATTATAAAGGCTATATACATTTAAAGCTTAAAGCAATTTGTTTTGTTTTCCTTGCTTGGTCACTTCGGCGACAATAATTTTGGGACATCCTTAAGCATACATGACCGAAACAGTTGGTGCACCACTTATATATATATATACACTAACTGGTAAAGCTGTTACGGAATTCAATAATACCGAAAATATATATATTATATTAATATATATATTATTATTAATATATATGATATATTTATAATATATATTAATTATTCAAACAATTTGGTAATTTTATACAGATTTTAAAATTTTAAAATAAAAGAGTTTATTTTGGGTAATTTTAAAATAATAAAAATAAATAGTTTATTTTTAAATAATTTTATAATTAAAATAAAAGGTTTATTTTAAACATGAAATTAGATTTCATGCAACTTTAATTGCCCATTAAATGATACCAATACATATATGGAATGATTTATTTAATTCATGAGATGAATATTATTTATTGATATATATGCTGATATATATGATAATAAATGAGATTGATTATGGACTATTTGACCAATGTGATTGGATTTAATTTTAAATGGATGCATGAATGAATGAGTTTTATAAATGGGATCTGCGTATCTCGTCTTTCTAATTTTTCTTATGCATAATTCTATCTCCTTCCTATGTACTTCCCCTTGACTGTTGATCAAAGTTTCTATTTATTGTAAATAATTTGTAATAGGATTAATTAGAATTATTTTGAAGAATTAGAGAAAAGGAGCAAGGAACGCATGAAGACCTATTTGTAATGGAGCCCGAATTTAAATGTAATAGTTACATTTAATTTAATTTATTCTTGCACTCTAGGTTTGACCTTTTGGTTCACTTGGTGGCTCTAGTGAACCAAACTAGAATAAAAGTCCATGATCAATCCATGTAGAATATACTATTCTATATGTGCATGTTAATTATATATATTATATATTATCCAAACATGCTTCGCATGTTAAATAATATGATGCGTATTTTATATATATATATATATATATGTGTGTGTGTGTGTGTGTGTGTGTGTGTGTGTGTGTGTGTGTGCATGCACGCTAAATAAGATGAGACAATTAATATTAACAAACCCCTCATAATGTAGAATAAATATTATTTATAAAATGAATTAAAAGGTTTAATTCATGAATTAAAGGAGTTTAATTTAATTAAATAAAATTAGAATGGTTCTAATTTATTTATTCTACAATTAAAAATATTAAGTTGTAACATTCAAAGATATTTGGAATATCGAACGTCGCCTTCTAGTATGATAAAATGATAGAGTATCAAATAATCAATATACGTTTGTTGTGCACACACAAGGCTTATATCGGCCATTTGAGATGTTGTTTTATCACATTTGATGCTTATAAGGAATTGAACATTACTGTTTTGTTATGCACACACAAGGACGGTATTTTTCTCTTTACTATATGGAAGTGCTAGGTTGAACTTAACTTAGATAATTTTGATTCGGATGTGCACACACTTGATCATAATAATCTAAGAGGCAAAATACAAGGAGTTACATGTTGATGTAATTGACAAAAGTTGTCTACCTATTTATTTATATATAGTTTGTTGTGCACACACAAGGCTATATATATTTGAAATAGAATCCTTATTCTCACTAGCAAGTCTTTAATTAAATTTGCCGAACTATATAAGGAAAGTAATATAGTTTGAAGAAAATAGTGGGAGACACCATTTTAATAAAGACATAATTAACTTGGTGATTAATAGAAATGAATGCATGTTAATGTTATTATTAATTCACTTAAAGAATATTGTTATGTTTAATTCACTAACACTGCATAACATAATGTATGCTAACAATTAATCAAACCGAATTTTTTGGATTGATTAAACAAATTTGAGAATAGTTCTCAATGCTGAAAAACTAGCAAATGTCCTTAATTTGTCTATTCCTGCAAACGTTGTAGACTAAGCCTATGAGGAAGATATTGTTATTTTAAGAAATAACAAGATGATAAAAAGGTGGCTCAATGCAACATGCTCGCATCCATAAGTATCGAGTTACAGCGTTAATACGAGAAAATAGATGCACCTACTATATTGTTGCACATTTAATAGTTGTTTGGTGAGCAAAGTAGGTCAACTAGATATAAGATATCTAATGAGTTCTTCCAATCTATAATAACCAACGACACTACAGTAAAGACACATATCCTAAAGATGATCAATCCGATTAATCAATTAGGACACCTAGGTTTTGTCAAAGATGGAGAGTTGAGTCAAGATTCGATCTTGCAGTCACTCGCTGACTCTCTTTCACAAATTGTTGTGAACTTTAACATTAATAAGTTTGAAGTCAGTTTACCTGATTTGCTTAAATATGTTGAATAAGTTGAGAGTCACTTTCCTTCCAAGAAAGACCAAGTCTTACTAGTAGATGAATCTTCTAAGTTGAAGAAGATGGCAAAAGGTGTTTCTGAGGAGTCGGAAAAGATAGAAGGCAAAAGAAAGGTTAAATAAAGGATATAAATAAAAGTGATCCTGAATGCAAAGAAGTTTGCTTTCATTGCGATAAGCTGGGACACTAGAAGAGGAACTGCAAGGAGTATCTTGTATTAGTTAAGCAGATGAAGCTTAGTGAAGTTTCAACTACAGATATAGATTTGTTCATAATGAAATAGAACTTTCTATAAGTCAAGTTCTACTTTGGTATTAGATACCGGCTGGTGATCTCAAATATGCAAACCTTTGCAGAGACTAGGCAGAAGTAGAAAGCTGAACTAAAGATAAGTTATCATGTGTGTGGGAAATGAAGCAAAAGGTTGCTACATTAATCACAAGAACTTATAGTTTAGCATTGCCTACGGGCAAATTCATTTAGTTAGTAAGATGTTACTATGTTGATTACTTGATGGATTTTGTAAACTTGACTTACATGAAAATATTTCAAAATTGAACAAACTAAAGGCAAAGAGATGATATGGATAATACCTTCATGCAATACTGTTAACTCGGTCATGTTAATGAAACAAGACTAAACAAGTTGTATAAAGATAGGTTTTTAGAGCCTTTTGATTATGAATCAAATACAACTTGTGAATCTTGTATAATGGACAATATGACTAAATCTTCATTTAGTGGACATGGAGAGCGAGTTGCGGAGTTGTTAGAAATGGTACACACAGTCGTGTGTGGGACCTATGACAACAAATGCAAGATGAAGGTATTCATTCATTACTTTCACTAATGATTCTAGATTTCGATATATGTATTTGATGAAATACAAATCCAAATCGTTTGAAACATTCAAAGAATTCAAAAGTGAAGTATAGAAACTAAAGGCCAAAAGTATTAAAGTTCTTCGATTAGATCGAGAAGGGAATACTTAAGCAATAAATTTCTAGATCATCTCAAGAGAAATGGTATTATCACATAATGGACATGATGATAATCCATGATGAGTTATACCAATCTTCCAGTATACTTCTAGGGTTATACCTTAGAAACGATCGCATATCTACTAAATCAGATACCTTCTCAGTTCCTCCTCAAGACTTCATATGAGTCATAGATAGGGAGGAAACCAAGTCTTAAGTATGTTAAGATTTGGATTGTCCAGCTTATGTCAAAAGGTTTGACAGTGATAAGCTTAGGACAAGATCTGATAAGTGTAAACTTGTGGGATATCCTAAAGAAAGTTTAGGGTATCACTTCTATAATCCAACTAACTAAAAGGTGTTTGTTGAAACACGCTACCTTATAGGAAAAGAAGTTTTTCCTTAAAGGGTTAGTGGGAGTAAAATAGATCTTGAAGAAGTTCAAGAATCACAAAACACTACAGATCAAGTGAAGGAATCTGTATAAGTAAATAAACTTATTGTACCACAACCAAGTCGTAAATATGGTTTAGTACCGAAGATACCTGAATGGTATGGATTTATCATAGATGATGATGATGAGGTACGCATCATAGTGGATGATGATCTAGTTACATACGATGAGGTATGCGTATTAGATACTCAAGAGAAATGACTGATGATCATAAAATCCATGATGGGTCTTTGGAGAAAGACTAAAGCAGATGGCTAGGTGGAGACATATAAGACCTGACTAGTGGTAACAAGATTTCAAACAAGGTCAATGAGTTGACTATGATGAAATTTTTCACTAGTGAAAATGCTTATATCCATTCGGATTTTACTTACAGTTACAGCTTACTATACAAAAGGATGTATGTATGATACAACTAAGAGGATTTGTCTCCATATAGATGGAGTAAATCAAGTATGTAAGTTACAAAGATCCAATTATGGATTGAAACAAATTTCTTAAAGATGGAACATCCGTTTTGATGAGACAAACAAAGGAGTTTGATTTTATCAAAGACAAGGATGAACTATGTGTGTACAAAGGTTAGTGGGAGCACTGTGACATTCCTAATATTATATGGTGATATAATGCTGATATGGCATGACATACCGATGTTACAATCAGTTAAGATGTGGTTGTCTAAACACTTCTCCGTGAAGGACTTGGGAGAAACATCCTATATTTTGGGGATAAAGATCTATAGAGATAGGTCTATAAGGATGCTTGGCTTGTCCCAAGGAACGTACATTGATTCTATGCTAAAGAAGTTTAGCATGAAAGATTCCAAGAAAGGGCTCATGCCGATGGGTCCTGGAATACATCTCTCGAAGAAGCAGGCCCTAAATACACCTGAAGAGAGAGACCGTGTGAGTAAGACTCCTTATGCCTCAGCAATAGGATCTATCATGTACGGGATGATATGTACTTGACCTGATATTGCTTATGCATGATAAACATATATTAGTTCATTCTGGAGAAGAATATTAGAAAAGAGTTTCTAATGATTGGTCCGATATAAAACTAGAGGCTTAACAGGCTCAAGTTTTTAGACTAACCAAGATAACAGCATATCCGTTTTAGGTAATATGATTACCTTGAACGGTGCTGCAGTGAGTTGGAAAAGTTACAAACAGCAAGGAGTTGCTGATTTAGTGACAAAGACATAGTAAATAACTATAAGTGAAGCTGCAAAGGTGATTGTTTGGTTCAGCAAGTTCATTACAGAACTTATAATGGTTCCTAGCATTAAAGGAGTTTAATTTGCCAAAGAACCTAGGTCTCATCTGAAATCCAAATATGTGTTGCAGTATTTTCATATGATTAGATGAATCATTGAAAAGGAGACGACACCATAAAGATGGCAAGCTCTTAGAACAGCATTACAGATCCATTAACTAAAACATTTATTAAGCAATTTGTATGCCACTTAGAGAAGAATGGTATAGGGATACCAAAGGGCGATTGGCTTTAGTGCAAGTGGGAGATTGAAAGTAACATGCCCTCAAGCCAATCACATTTGATGTGATAAACATATACTTTGTAATCTTGTTCATTTATTAATAAAAGAATCAAGGCATTTCTTTATTCATGATTAATCACTTGAATTAATTAAATGGATAATGTAATATTCCGAACTTCCAAGAGAGTTGTAATCCGACTTTATGTGAATAAATAAAGCTTGAATTACATCTTATATGTGTTATGGAATCTTCGTTATTGCTTATTCACGTGTTTCGGTTCAAGTATACAGCCTTAGCACGAAAAAAGGAACATAAAAGTTTTTTTTCAAAAATCTGAAAAGAAGATAAAACCTAAACCCTAAACCCTAGGGTCTAAACCCTAGGAAATCTAACCTAAGCTCCCGAGCGAAACGTGTACGTCGAAATGACATTCTGTTTCAAGATTCAACCTTCCCACGATTTGAAAACACGTAACAGTCAATAAAAGTTTTTCTCGAAAAACGTGTAAAAGCACTATTCACAAGGTGACACTTTTTCATTCGTTTGACTATTTCTGTCATCTGTAGGACTTCTTACATTTCACAACATAGTGATAATACGAGGTTTAGATGTCAGGGAATCAATAAAATTTTCTTGGGAAAAAGACGAAAAATACACAATTTACGAGAAAACGTTTGTCGTCTTTTTGAACGTTCTTTTCAACGTTTGGACTTTTTCCATTTCACGATATAGCATTTATACGGGGAATAGATACTAGGGAGCCACTGATATTTTTCCCAAAATAAAACGTAAAACGCTCTTCAAACGAAAACGCTTTCTATTTTTGAACGTTCCGTTGAAGAATATTGTGTTTGTATTAGACCACCGATGCGTAGTATGCAATAAAAGTTTTTTTAAGAAAACCTAATTTTAGGGTTTGAGAAAACCTAACCCTAAGGGTTGAACCCTAAGGGTTAGAAACCCTAGAGAGCACTATTCATAAATACGAAAAGAATACGAAAATTATACAGATAGAATACGAAAATAATACGAAAATTATACGGTATAAATACGAAAAAGTCAAATGTGAATAGTAAAATTCAACTATACTAATTAGTATACTAATCAAGATTAAGGCTAAAATAAGTAAGTTTGATTAGTTAAAATGATTTACTAATCAACCAATCACATGTTAGCTTAATTAAGGACTAAACTAACCTTGACCAATCATGGTTAAGAAAAGAAAAAAAAGTTAGATTAACTAAACTAGATAAAGAAACACTAGTTACACTAACTAATTATCAACTAAATCCATGTAAAATTAAGTTAACCAATCAAAATCCAAGCTAGCTATCCATGTGATTAATTTTTGACCAATGAGCACAAAGTAAAGCAAGATGGAATCTAGGCCATTGGATCAAAATGTCCAGCCATTTTGTCCTTTTAATGAGGTGTCCTAAGTTCTTAAATATGTGTCCAAGTCCCTATGTAAACTAATAATAACTTCAAGGACTAAAAGTGTAATTAAAGAAACTTGACTTTTCCTATAAATAGCAAGCTTAGTTCACTTGATTCACCATTCATTTTCAAAGCTTAAAATCTAGTATCAAAGCAATACATATATTGAGAGAGAGAGTTACTACATTGGATATTGCAAAGAAATAGTTAAAGCTTGCAAACACCAAAGGTACAATCTCTTATAGTTTTTATGTTTGATTTTTCTTTCGTCTTTAATTTTCAAAAGCTCAAGAACGCGAGTTGTAGCCATGTACGATTGTCGTTCTCCGTGTTCTTCACGTGTTCTTGAGCCTTTCTACATTTTGTAGTATTTATAATGTCGAATTTCAATTCGTAGTTTAAAGTTCAATGAACATACGTAGTGGTCATGTACGGTTCATCCGTTCTCCGCGTTTGCGTATGTTCTTGAGCATTTTTATAAATTGTTTTAATCAATTATGCAAGCCGTTATAATGACCAATTTTTGTCAATTATAAAGTGTTATAATCACTTATGTAAGCAGTTATAATGCTCAAATTATTTCAAGTACGAAAACCAAAAGCTCAAGAACATAGTCGTTACCATGTACGGTTTAACCGTTCTTCGTGTTTTTCGTGTGTTCTTGAGCAAAAGTCATGAATCTTTCTATGAGAAGGTTTGTGATTTGTTATTTTTATGTTATAAAGTGATATTGAGTCTTACAACATGATTTCTTAAAGAGTTAAAGCATGCGGTACCATGTTTCACATGGTTAACCCTAAAAAAATTGTTCAAAGTAAGCATACTGACCTTTCTACTAAAATTACAAAATTTTAAAGTCAGAATCTGCCTTAGTAACCTAAATGAAAGTTGTAGATAATGAAATTCTAAGCAATTTAGACTCAAAAATCACTTTAAAATATTTCCGGATGACAAAGTTATGGCAGTTACCGGAAAGGATGTCAAAGCTGAAAATTTTAAGGGGCTTGCGGGTGGAAGCCCTAAATTTTGAGTTTTTGAGTTAGCCAAATTTTCTAAAAATTCTACCAATGCAAATAGTCTAGTTTAGTGATAAAAGCACGTATAGAACGAAAAAATTCGATAAACTAACATTCGGTACGCGAAACCCTTTGTATAGGCGCTTTAAACGATTACCGGGAAACCCTAAATTGTGCTAAAGGCAAGTTTTCTATCCTTAAACTTTGTTTACTTGCTTTCTATGTGATTTATACATTTTGTGTATGCAACGTGTTATAAATCTTTGATACGAGAGTTATTGCTTCTTGTTTCGGCATAACTTGCAAAATGAAATGATTATTCGTGATAAATTCGAATCATGCTTTATTATATCAAACCAAGTCGTCTTGGGGCGATCCTAACATGTGAAGTAAACTGAGATGAACAAATATGTATTACTGTTCTTGATCTGTCCAGTGTATTGTATGTTATGCATAACATAGGATGTCGTTAGGTTGATCCCCTTTCTATATCCACTGTAAAAGGTTCTAAGTCGAAAGACAAAGAACAATTCAAGGTCTAACCACCACTCAGTCTTGCTATGTTAAAACATTTGTAAATATCAATTGTTATTCCATGAGTCCTTACAATCCTTATCGGTGTGAGTTCACTTATATGTTATGTGTTTAAGACTTGCTGAGCATTTTAGCTCACCCTTGCATATAAACCTAATGTGCAGACAAACCCGAGAGCTCCGGCTCGAAGAAGAAAGGAAAGAAGAAATGCGTAGACTAGTTTACTGATTTCCTTAACTGTAGTCATAATGACATTTTGTAATAAGAACAAGTTCAACACATGTAACCGGATATTATATAAATATTATCAAGTTTTATCACATTCTCTTGTTACGTCTTTACTTTGATTAAACTTAGAATTGTTAAAACTTAACATAGTATTAATAATGATCTATTTATCTGGATGAGGATCGGTAAATAACTTGTGAGTGCTGTACATCCGAGACAGGACTAAGCGATGTTGACTAGTCAAATCCATCGTTAAGGTTCCTCGGACCCAGGTATAACTCGTTATTACTATTCTGAATGTCGGATAAGTAGGATTATTAATATGAAGAGATATCACTATAACCAAATATGTTTCGAATGAGGATTTTAACTATTTGGGTAATGTTCTGTACGGAAAGAGAATTTTGCACCGGACAAATATACAACCATTTGTCACGGATAAAGATGCAAACATTTATCACGGGTGAAGATGCAAACATTCACCGCGAGATTCTCTGTTCCCAAGAGCCGTCCTAATGATTTAATACCGTGGATGTTGAAACATGTAAAGTTATAGAATATCTAAATATTAAGGATAAAAAAGGTTATGTTTGAGTATTAAGTCTCTTGTATCAATTATAAGGACTTGATATAAAATAATGAAAGATCTTTGGGAATTAAGATGAGGACTTTGTTTGAGAATAAAAGAAATCATCTATAAACCTATTGGTTTAGCATTTATAGTGAGCACTAAGTCATCTATAGTAAGTATAGTGATTTGGGGGCGTCACAGATAAACCCATAGTTTTCGAGCAATGCTTTTAGAACCATGATGATGATCATGCTAATGAGATCTAAATTCAAGATAGCTCAAAACTAAAATTGTTCCTAATCATGGGATCACTAAAATGGGGATTAGTGAATCCGGATAGATTAGTACATACTATGCTTGCTCTTATGAAGAGGATGATTGATCTCATAATCATTTGTGTAGAGACACTAAAGCAAGTATGTAGGTGCTTATTAGAGAATAAGTTCACTGAACGTGACTCGCCCAAGGAACACCTAATGGAGTCTTACTTGCCTGTCAATAGGAGTTCCTTTTGTGATAGTAGTACAAGTGATCCTTGGACTTGAGATCATCATAGTATCTTGTGTATGATGAATTATGTTTTGACATATTCCTTAAAACCTTTAGGGTGTATCAAAGGGTATGATTGGATATAATAAGTCATACATGGAGATAGGTGAGTGATCAACAAAGAATCTACCACTTCTAGTAAAAGAAGAGAATGTCCTATGTGATTCGATAAATGACAACTGAGTAGTCCTTGGCCAAGGCAGAATGAAAATTAGAAAGTAGTTTCTAATTTATATTAATTAGAGTTATTCATTTGGGGATCGAAATGCATATAATCAAATAAAATAAGACTTGACAGTAATACCATGTCTTATATTTGATTGGGATATTGTGAGGTAGAATGATTGAATTGTACAGTAACTATTCGCTGAATAGGTTCTTTTGTTATTAAATGTTGAAATTGTAACGCCCCCAAAATCCCCGCGCTTTCGATGCGGCGGACCTTGTGCGTTAATTTCATACATCTATCGACTTAACCAATGATCCCATAATCATATTGGTTGAAATAGTCTTATTTTAGACTATACATTAACAATTTCTCTTAACATTGTCCCTGGATCTTAACTTGATCTCAGTCTCATAAGTATACAAGTATCAACTTGTATTTCATCCGTATAAATGGATAAAACCATATATAACGGTTTAATTTTAACCTTAGGATTTAAATATTCTATATACGTCCACTTGTAACGGTCTCATTCGTACTACAAGTATCAATATACAAAGATATCTCTTCATATCAATAATCCTACTTATATGGTATTCAGAATAGTAATAACGAGTTATACCTGGGTCCGAGGAACCTTAACGATGGATTTGACCAGTCAACATCGCTTAGTTCTGTCTCAGATGTACAGCACTCACAAGTTATTTACCGATCCTCATCCAGATAAATAGATCATTATCAATACTATGTTAAATTTTAACAATTCTAGGTTATATCAAAATAAAGACATAACAACATTCTGATGATAATTATTTATATCATTCATTCAATATTCGGTTACATGTTTGTTTGTTCGTATTACAACAGTCATTATGACATATACAAATACAATCAATTTACATGAAAACCTAATCTATGCTGCATCTTTAAGTTCATGATCTTCTTAACGTTCATCTTTAATCTGCAAATAAGGTTTTATTCGCAAGAATGAGCACGACGGCTCAGCAAGTCTAACATACAGCACATACGCAGTTTATGCTTTCATATAAACTTTAACATGCATTGACTGAACATAATTCTCCATTTAATATCACATATAACTCACGTTCCAACAATTTATATCACATTGACACACAAAGTGTATAAATCATGTTCGTAAATCGTAAACATAAAACATAACAGTTAGAAGGCTTGTAAACATCAGTTAAAGACTTCACATATCATCTATTGCATAATAACATGACATTACACATCTCATTTAACATTTTAACAATACTACACAAGTAGCACATAGCAAGAGTTAGAAGACTTGCCTTGAAACCATGTTAGGGTTTTCCCGGGAAATCGTTAAACGCCTACAAAAAGGGTTACGCGACCCCGAAGGTTAGTTTATCAAATTTTCCTTTTGAATAAGTCTTAGAATAACTTAACTAGACTATTTTCATTGGTGGAATCATTTCGTTAAGTGGCGAACTCAAAATCTCATTTTTAAGCCAAATTTTCGGATTTGGGCAGATTGTTGGACTGCCAAACCCCGGCTCGGTTAAACGGCCATAACTTCTTCTTTTTAAAACATTTTTGAGTCGTTCAAAATTTCACGCGTTCGTAACTTCCGTACCTACAACTTTCATTCAGACCAAAGTTCGAGATTCCTTACTGATTTACACATATTTCCTAGTAATGGGACTGATCTAAAACTGATTCATATTTCTGACCTCTTTTACAGTGACAGCCATAACTTTGTCATACGAAAATATTTTTGAGTGATTCTTGAGTCTAAATTGCTTAGAATTTCATGAGCTACAACTTTCATTTAGGTTTCTAAGGCAGATTCAGACTTTAAATTTTCGGAAATTTGAAAAACATATTCTGCGAGTATATTAAGCTTAGCTTTCTTTGATCCGATTGGTAAAACATGATACCTCAAGCATTAATTTGCTAAGATAACATGTTCTAACACTCCGTATCACTTCATAACATAAAAATAACAAAATCATAAACCAACTTATATAAGATTTTATGACTTTTTCTCAAGAACACGAAGAACGAATCGAAGAACACGAAGAACAGAGTTTCATCGTTCTTCGTTTCGACTACTAAAACTTGATGCCACAAGCATTATTTAGCAAGGCCATCATGTTTCATCATCCCATAACACTAAATTACCAAATCATAAACCTACTTATGTAGAAATTATGACTTTTGCTCAAGAACACACGAAGAACGAAAAATCGTACATGGTAACGACTTATGTTCTTGAGCTTTTGGATTTCATACTTGAAATAATTTGAGCATTATAACTGCTTACATATGTGATTATAACACTTTATAATTGACAAAATTTGGTCATTATAACGACTTGTTTACTTAAATATAACAATTTATAATAATACTCCAGAACATACGAAGAACACGGAGAACGGATAAACCGTACATGGATACGACGTATGTTCTTGAACTTTAAACTATGAAATGAAATTTGACATAACAACGACTTGCTCAAGTCATAAGGAACACGGAGAACGAAAAATCGTACATGGCTACGACTTATGTTCTTGAGCCTCATCGATAAAATAAAACTTTAAGCATAATAACGATTAAGAATCGTACCTTTTATTATTGCAAGCTTTAACTATTTCTTTGCAATCGATTCTTGTCTCACAAGAACTCTCTCTATATTTGCTCTTTAGCTTTCAAAAATGGTAAAGAACTAATGAACTTAAGCCTTCTATTTATAGGAAAACCAAGGGTCGGGGTAGTTTGGTCATTAGTTTAAAAGCTAAGGGCATTTTAGTCATTTCGCACATTATTTAATTAATAAAACTAGAATAATATCTAGATATTTTCCAAGCCAAGCTTCTAGAAGCTTCCCGAGTTGTTTTGTCATTATTTCTTCCGATTTCGGTATATCGGATAAATCGCGTGCGATTAATTTAAAATATTTCGCATTAGTAATATAAGTTTTAATTACTTATACGTATTTTATTAATAAAATACATCATACAGTATTAATATGATGTCTCGTCTGACCATCGAAGTTTTCCTTGAATTAATCTCGGATAATCTTCCGTATATTTTTCTCAAATATACCTACCGGGCGACGCGATTGATAAATTTCTTTCATTCTAGATACTAATTATGATTGAATAATATAATTAGGTATTAATCTGATAAATTTGATTATTCAAATTTAATGTTAACCTATCTCATGATCCGTTTGATGAAAACAATACGGATCAATTAGCAGTTAATTATATAACAGTCTGATTCCAACTAATTTGGTTAACTTCTACTGATTTAAAAATTTGATATTATTGAGTTTTGTTCCGAATGAACACTTTTATGTAAAGTGAAAAGTCCAAAAGACTTGGCACGTTTTTCGGTGAATAGTGTTTTTGACGACCATTTCTCAGAAAATGGTCAAAAGACCAAAAAGTCAAAAATAATATTTATTTTTGTCTTTTCCCTATTTCGTCTTATTCCCGATGCACGTTTTTCGAGAAAAACTTTTATTGACTGTTACGTGTTTTCAAATCGTGGGAAGGTTGAATCCTTAAACGGAATGTCAATTTGACCTTCACATTTTGCTCAAGGGCCTAGGTTATTTTCTAGGGTTTGGACCCTAGGGTTAGGGTTTAGGTTTTAACTCTTTTTCCAATTTAGGTTTTTGTCCTAAATTGACTTCTGATTTTTAATAAGTGTTAAGGTTAACTACTTGAACCAAAACACAAAATCCTACACATAGATATTTCATACAACACATTTAAAAGCTCAATTCAAGCTTTACTAATTACATAACATATAGTTTAGGTTAAAGATTTTAACCTCTTAGCTGTATACGATCGTAGTTTCGAGTCGTATATATTCTTTCAGATAACTCAAGGTATGCTTGAGCAATCGATCTTAGGTTTTGAATTGACAACCTTGCTTAGATCTTGTTAGATCACTTTGGAAATATTTGGGATATTACATTCAACCCAACTTACAGGAATTTCGTCCTCGAAATTAACTTTACAATTACTTTAGTCATTTAATATCATATTTACAAGTGCTATAAATATTCAGGATATTACATTATCTCCTTCTTATCAGAATTTCGTCCTCGAAATTATAATATAATCATCTCCAATTTACTCTTCAATATGAATTTTCTAAATTCATCTTTTACTCACATTAAACCTCCAATACTTTGATTAGGTCTGAACAATGTTCACTTATCTCTACACATTTCTTTTCATAACTCTAGGTTTTAAACCTCTTTTCATACTCGACATTCAGTCTCATTCTTCCTTTATCTTGGATTCTTCTCACTTATACAGCGGTCAATTAAGACCTTTACCTTATTCAAAAACTATGAATACTATATAACCCATAATTTTTAAATCATCATCCGGACTGGAAAACCATATCTTGTGTAGCAATCAATTAAGATTGAGAACACTTCATACTTTGTGTAGCAATCAATTAAGATTGAGAACACCATACATTGTGTAACAATCAATTAAGATCGAGAACACACATACGTTGTACTTTAGGTGATCAGCCTGTCGTACCACATAAGACGCGGTTTATTGCGTCTATCGAATTCCTACGTCCGTTCTTTATTTTTTTTCATAACCAAAGGTGTCTAGCCGAAACAATTGGCATTGACTCATATTTAAACCATTCAAACTTTTTGAAAAGCAATTTTATGACTGTATACCGCACCTTGCAAAGTGCGTTGATGACTCATCATGTATCATCTTCACGCCAGGCTAAATGGGGTGCTGAAGAATAAATCATTTTTATTCTTCGCATTAAATCCGTCTAGCCAAAACAATTAGCATAGACATATGAATAACATAGCTAGTGAAGAACTAAAATTTTTTTTCCAGTTCAACTAGTGAACCACTCTTTTCAAAGGCACACAAGTGCGAATATAACCATGAAGATCTAGCATAGCTAGAAGATTTTTTTTTTTTGAAATACCCTCAATCCTCTATCTTTTCCATTATTCTCTAACCATAACACAAGTTTTTCAAATATATAGTAATATAGTAAACTGATTGGTTGTATTAAACCAAGTACAAACAAATATATTAATTCCCCTTCTCATCAACACGGAATTGAAATGTCTCAGCGCACATTGGTACTGATCAATATCGCACTGAATAGACAAATCGTAGCCGCATCTCACAAGTCGGTTCGACTAACATATCATAGCCCAAGTCCATAACAAGGTTCGTTCGCTCAGTAACTAACATACAAATATTTTTAAAACTATAGTTATGACGTAACAACTACTAACTAGTCAATATACATATGAGAAAAGAATCACCTTCTCAAAATATACACAAAGAAGAGTTTGACATAAGATTTTAATTTACTTATCAATATAGCAAACTGAGTTATTCCTCCACCCAAGAACTAATGAATCAGTTCCCCGTCTCATCAACACTATCCTCAAATGATTTCATTCAGTGTGTAACCCGCTTTGAGAACACTGACCATGAATCATTCATACCAACAATGTAGTTAGATCGGTTCTCTGAAGCATATTAAACTCTTTCCCATACAAGAGAGTCGTTCTACTCAGTTTTACCAATATGAGTTTTCAATTGAAATCCCTAATCGTTCTATAACTATTTTAGTCACTTTCTTTTCTTAATTCATTCATTCATCATTTACATTCCTTATGAGTTTACTCATCTCCTTTCTTAGGTATAATTACACAACATACCATACACACCATTTCATTTTTTTATGAAACGGTTTCACACAAAAACTAATAAGATTATTTTATCTTATTGTTTGCTTTGAGAACTCATTAAGAGTCCATTTATCTTCAGATATTCTCGTAAAGAGTTTATCTTTATTCATTATATTTCTTTGCACATAATAATTTTTATGTATTAAGATTTAATAAGATTTATGCATCTCTTTTAATTTATATACGGACTCTTCACAAGTCCATTTCTTTTTAATCCATCAGATTATACTCCAAGGTACTTGTTACCTCAAAACTATAATCCACTGCTCTGATACCAACTGTAACGCCCCCAAAATCCCCGCGCTTTCGATGCGGCGGACCTTGTGCGTTAATTTCATACATCTATCGACTTAACCAATGATCCCATAATCATATTGGTTGAAATAGTCTTATTTTAGACTATACATTAACAATTTCTCTTAACATTGTCCCTGGATCTTAACTTGATCTCAGTCTCATAAGTATACAAGTATCAACTTGTATTTCATCCGTATAAATGGATAAAACCATATATAACGGTTTAATTTTAACCTTAGGATTTAAATATTCTATATACGTCCACTTGTAACGGTCTCATTCGTACTACAAGTATCAATATACAAAGATATCTCTTCATATCAATAATCCTACTTATATGGTATTCAGAATAGTAATAACGAGTTATACCTGGGTCCGAGGAACCTTAACGATGGATTTGACCAGTTAACATCGCTTAGTTCTGTCTCAGATGTACAGCACTCACAAGTTATTTACCGATCCTCATCCAGATAAATAGATCATTATCAATACTATGTTAAATTTTAACAATTCTAGGTTATATCAAAATAAAGACATAACAACATTCTGATGATAATTATTTATATCATTCATTCAATATTCGGTTACATGTTTGTTTGTTCGTATTACAACAGTCATTATGACATATACAAATACAATCAATTTACATGAAAACCTAATCTATGCTGCATCTTTAAGTTCATGATCTTCTTAACGTTCATCTTTAATCTGCAAATAAGGTTTTATTCGCAAGAATGAGCACGACGGCTCAGCAAGTCTAACATACAGCACATACGCAGTTTATGCTTTCATATAAACTTTAACATGCATTGACTGAACATAATTCTCCATTTAATATCACATATAACTCACGTTCCAACAATTTATATCACATTGACACACAAAGTGTATAAATCATGTTCGTAAATCGTAAACATAAAACATAACAGTTAGAAGGCTTGTAAACATCAGTTAAAGACTTCACATATCATCTATTGCATAATAACATGACATTACACATCTCATTTAACATTTTAACAATACTACACAAGTAGCACATAGCAAGAGTTAGAAGACTTGCCTTGAAACCATGTTAGGGTTTTCCCGGGAAATCGTTAAACGCCTACAAAAAGGGTTACGCGACCCCGAAGGTTAGTTTATCAAATTTTCCTTTTGAATAAGTCTTAGAATAACTTAACTAGACTATTTTCATTGGTGGAATCATTTCGTTAAGTGGCGAACTCAAAATCTCATTTTTAAGCCAAATTTTCGGATTTGGGCAGATTGTTGGACTGCCAAACCCCGGCTCGGTTAAACGGCCATAACTTCTTCTTTTTAAAACATTTTTGAGTCGTTCAAAATTTCACGCGTTCGTAACTTCCGTACCTACAACTTTCATTCAGACCAAAGTTCGAGATTCCTTACTGATTTACACATATTTCCTAGTAATGGGACTGATCTAAAACTGATTCATATTTCTGACATCTTTTACAGTGACAGCCATAACTTTGTCATACGAAAATATTTTTGAGTGATTCTTGAGTCTAAATTGCTTAGAATTTCATGAGCTACAACTTTCATTTAGGTTTCTAAGGCAGATTCAGACTTTAAATTTTCGGAAATTTGAAAAACATATTCTGCGAGTATATTAAGCTTAGCTTTCTTTGATCCGATTGGTAAAACATGATACCTCAAGCATTAATTTGCTAAGATAACATGTTCTAACACTCCGTATCACTTCATAACATAAAAATAACAAAATCATAAACCAACTTATATAAGATTTTATGACTTTTTCTCAAGAACACGAAGAACGAATCGAAGAACACGAAGAACAGAGTTTCATCGTTCTTCGTTTCGACTACTAAAACTTGATGCCACAAGCATTATTTAGCAAGGCCATCATGTTTCATCATCCCATAACACTAAATTACCAAATCATAAACCTACTTATGTAGAAATTATGACTTTTGCTCAAGAACACACGAAGAACGAAAAATCGTACATGGTAACGACTTATGTTCTTGAGCTTTTGGATTTCATACTTGAAATAATTTGAGCATTATAACTGCTTACATATGTGATTATAACACTTTATAATTGACAAAATTTGGTCATTATAACGACTTGTTTACTTAAATATAACAATTTATAATAATACTCCAGAACATACGAAGAACACGGAGAACGGATAAACCGTACATGGATACGACGTATGTTCTTGAACTTTAAACTATGAAATGAAATTTGACATAACAACGACTTGCTCAAGTCATAAGGAACACGGAGAACGAAAAATCGTACATGGCTACGACTTATGTTCTTGAGCCTCATCGATAAAATAAAACTTTAAGCATAATAACGATTAAGAATCGTACCTTTTATTATTGCAAGCTTTAACTATTTCTTTGCAATCGATTCTTGTCTCACAAGAACTCTCTCTATATTTGCTCTTTAGCTTTCAAAAATGGTAAAGAACTAATGAACTTAAGCCTTCTATTTATAGGAAAACCAAGGGTCGGGGTAGTTTGGTCATTAGTTTAAAAGCTAAGGGCATTTTAGTCATTTCGCACATTATTTAATTAATAAAACTAGAATAATATCTAGATGTTTTCCAAGCCAAGCTTCTAGAAGCTTCCCGAGCTGTTTTGTCATTATTTCTTCCGATTTCGGTATATCGGATAAATCGCGTGCGATTAATTTAAAATATTTCGCATTAGTAATATAAGTTTTAATTACTTATACGTATTTTATTAATAAAATACATCATACAGTATTAATATGATGTCTCGTCTGACCATCGAAGTTTTCCTTGAATTAATCTCGGATAATCTTCCGTATATTTTTCTCAAATATACCTACCGGGCGACGCGATTGATAAATTTCTTTCATTCTAGATACTAATTATGATTGAATAATATAATTAGGTATTAATCTGATAAATTTGATTATTCAAATTTAATGTTAACCTATCTCATGATCCGTTTGATGAAAACAATACGGATCAATTAGCAGTTAATTATATAACAGTCTGATTCCAACTAATTTGGTTAACTTCTACTGATTTAAAAATTTGATATTATTGAGTTTTGTTCCGAATGAACACTTTTATGTAAAGTGAAAAGTCCAAAAGACTTGGCACGTTTTTCGGTGAATAGTGTTTTTGACGACCATTTCTCAGAAAATGGTCAAAAGACCAAAAAGTCAAAAATAATATTTATTTTTGTCTTTTCCCTATTTCGTCTTATTCCCGATACACGTTTTTCGAGAAAAACTTTTATTGACTGTTACGTGTTTTCAAATCGTGGGAAGGTTGAATCCTTAAACGGAATGTCAATTTGACCTTCACATTTTGCTCAAGGGCCTAGGTTATTTTCTAGGGTTTGGACCCTAGGGTTAGGGTTTAGGTTTTAACTCTTTTTCCAATTTAGGTTTTTGTCCTAAATTGACTTCTGATTTTTAATAAGTGTTAAGGTTAACTACTTGAACCAAAACACAAAATCCTACACATAGATATTTCATACAACACATTTAAAAGCTCAATTCAAGCTTTACTAATTACATAACATATAGTTTAGGTTAAAGATTTTAACCTCTTAGCTGTATACGATCGTAGTTTCGAGTCGTATATATTCTTTCAGATAACTCAAGGTATGCTTGAGCAATCGATCTTAGGTTTTGAATTGACAACCTTGCTTAGATCTTGTTAGATTACTTTGGAAATATTTGGGATATTACAGAAATCTATATTATCTGGAAAGTCGTTGATCGTTAAGGGGGCTTACCCTTATTATGGAATAAATATTATTTATTTAAATAAATTAAATAGTTTAATTTATTTATATAAATAAGATTAGAATAGTTCTAATTAATTTATTCTATAACCGGTTTAATATGGAGAACCTAAAGGGTCACACTGCAAAAGAAAAATAATTATTTAAGAAGTAAATGGCATAATTGTAATAATGAATTAAGTATATTTAATTTATACTATGGGGATAGAATAAATTAAATAGCTTAATATTTATTATTTAGTATTTTGGAAATACTAATTATAAATTAATAAAAGGAGTCTTATTATTATTATTACTATTATCATTATTATTTAGTTCCTAAATGGTTTAGGAATTAATTAATAAAAGTACTCTCATAATTAATAATTAAGTTCCTAAATGGTTTAAGAATTACAATTATTATATTAAATTAATTAAGTTCCTAATTAGATTAGGAGTTTAATTAAAAACCCTATTCCTAAAGGTGTTTTGAGGGTTTACTAAATCTATAAATAAGAGAAGTCTCATTATGGATTAAGGTTACACACATACACTTCCATAAGTTTTGGGAGAGTACTCATATATTTTCTAGAGAGAGAAAACTAGGGTTTGCCATCATCCACTTCTTGAATTATTATTATTCCTTGGTGGATCACCTCTAGAGGCCAAACATTTAGGTGGCTAACGTTGATCATTGGAATCCAATCGGTGAAATTCAAGGAGAACGCGAAAGATTTGGAGGTGAACTTGTACCCATTGAAGCTTTGAGTTCTATAAGGGTATATCCCTAACTTCTTATTTATTAATTAATAGTTGCGCATAAAGGTCCATCATGGATTATGGTTTGTAAATTTTTTAAATTTGATTTTACCATGATTCCGCTATTTTGTGCAATTTGATTGCGTCTATGAATTTTACAAACCAACACTTTTTGTAACCTCCCAAATGGCTCTGTCACTTTTGCTAATGTCGGCATAAACCTCATCAAGTAAGAAACCTTTCCCAGAAAGCTCTTTAACTACTTCTATGTTTTTGGTCAGGGCATCTCTGTGATCGCTTTGGCCTTGCTAGGATCAACGTCCAAGCCTCTATTATGTACTAGAAAACCAAAACACCTCCCCACTGTCATTCCAAAAACACACTTTTTTGGGTTCATTTTTAACTTATACTTTCGACACCGTTCAAACACCTTCCTTAAGTCCCCCACATGAGTTGTTACTTTCTTTTAGTTTACCACTACATCATCCACATAATCTTCCACATTGTCATGCTTCATATCATGAAAGATAGCATGCATTGCTTGTTGGTAAGTTGCCTCGGCATTCTTTAACCCAAATGGCATTACGACATAATAAAAATTCCCCAAAGGTGTTCAAAAAGTTGTCATCAAGCATCTTCTACTGACATCTTTATTTGATTGTACCCCACAAACCCATTCATAAATGACATCATTTGCATGATTTGCAGTCACATCCACCAAGGTATCTATATTGGGTAACAGGTACATATCTTGTAGACATGCCTTGTTCAGATCCCTGAAATCCATGCATATACACAATTTCATATTAGACTTCTTCACCGGTACAATGCTAGACAACCAAAGTGAGTGTTGTATTGGTTTAATGAATCCCACGTCTAATAACTTTCTGATCTCCTCCTTAATCTGTGTTTCTACTTCAGGGGCATAATTTCGAGATGTTTGCTTCACTGGTTTTACTCCCGGACTTATGTTCAGTTCATGCTTTACTAATTTTGCATCAATCCCTGGCATCTCATCATAACTCCATGCAAACACATCTCAGTATTCTCGCAGCCGCTTGATTAATTTTTTTTTTATCAGCATCTAATTTCTTATTAACATGGATCGGCCTCGTCATCCCTTCCTCCATTAATAGATTAACTTCTTCCAATTCATTCTGTTGGGGCCTAGGTCGATCTTCAAAGTATTCTGGAGTCATCTCTACACTTTATTGTACTAATTCTGCTTTCCCACAGCTGCTGGAGTGGGGGACTCCTCCTGAGTCCTCAGGCCTGAATACCCTCAAACTCATCCCCCTCGCCCCGTTATAAGCGAAACTCAATTTTCCCATCGGGTCTTACAACCCTTTTCTAGCTTGCATTTTCCTCATCCTTCCTCTTGGTCTCTGTCAGCGTCTGATTTTCACTTTCTTCTCGCTTGGTGTTATTTATATTTCTGACATCATCAGGACTCAATTCCTTCTTTCTTTGCTCTTTTCTTTCTTTCTCCAAGTCTACCACTATTGACTGTTTTCCCTTGAAGCTTTCACCGCGTTTTGTATTTGTCTTCTTCTTTTCTTTCTTTTTGACCACGAACTTATCTGCTTGTATATCTTCCCAACTTGCTAACTTCAAGGAGTCAGGTTTAGCAATGGTATTTTCTCCTTCTTCAGCAACATCATCAAAGAAAGTCGCCTCAATAATGTGTGCGTCCTCTGTTGCTAAAGGGTTTTTTGTTGCCGGTACTCGAACCTCTTTCCCTTTCCATATAGCTTTTATACATTGATGAAATCCCGATAGCACAACCCCATAATCATTCTACCACACCTTTCCTAACAACACATGATAAGTAGCATCTATCTCTGCCACATGAAACATCACGGGTTCCTTATCTTCCCGACCAACATGTCCACCCTTATATGACCAAGGGTCCTAGTACACTGGTTTGTGAATCCTGTGATGCTTGTTTTCTCTTTGATGAGATTCTTGTCTGACAATCCTAATAACTTAAAGACACTATAGGGCATGATGTTCACAGATGCCCCATTGTCAATGAACGCCCTTCTTACTTCCATGCCGTTAATAACTGCTGTCACATACAATAGTCTATTATGCAAATAATTTACTTCCTTATCTGCCTTAGAGAAGGAAATCTTACCCTTTTTCTACTCTAATATTCTGCCAAAACTCTTATTCACTGCCATACATGTCTCTTGTGTCTCTACAACTTTGATTAATGCCTTGGTTGCCTCAATCCTCTCTTCCTTGGACAACCCAATCTGATCAAAAGTTTCTAAACTTTACTCCATTCATTAATTCGTCACTTGCATCCCTAGCTCAGGAACCTCCATCCCTTCTGGTACTTCCCTACTTTCTATCACCGTAACATCTCTAGCTCCTAACGTTTTGACATGAATAACAGTGTTACATGTCTCTTTGCCTTTATGGTTGGGTAGTGACTTATCATGTACACTATTTCCTTGACCCAAGTCAATTTCTCCCGTTGCCAGTTTCTCATGGTAAATTCTTTTCAAACTATAATAGTCCATGGTAGAGTGCCCCATGTATCTGTGGTAAACACAAAAATTTGGATTTTTCTTCATATCTTATGCTATCAAAAATCTAGCTTTTGGTGGCTTGACTACCCCATGTTCTATCCATTGTTCATACAAACTTCTAAATGCCTTCTCACTGCAAGTAATTACTCCTAGAACAGGTAACCCCGAATACTTGTCTCCTGGTTTGTCTTTTCTTCCATCATATTTTTCTATCTTCTCATTCTTGCCCCCTTGTGGCTTTGACTGAGAATCTGCCAAAGCCACACTTGCAGTTCGTTTTCCCTTCCATATAGCAATTGGATGATTCACTACTACTGTAACAATTCCTCCAATGTCTTGTGCGAAGGTAGACATCGTTGCAAATGAATCACATGCCTTGGTGATCAGGTGGGGTTTGAAGGTATCCATTGCACCATTGTTGCATATACTCGCTAGGTTCTTTTCTTCAATTGGCTTCATACACTTTTGCGCCTGAGCCCGAAATCTATCAACATAATCAGACAATTCTTCATTCTATTTTTGCTGAATCCTCATTAGTTCAACAATTATCACCTGTTTCTAAACATAAAAGAACTTCTTAAAGAATTGAAGCTTCATATCATCCCAATCTCTGACCGACCCCTTCTACAAATTATAATACCAACTGAATGCACCATCAGTAAGCATTTTATTAAACTCCCTCAGTAAGAGATTGTTATTGTTTACTTTATCAATTCCCAACCACGGGGACATCAACTCCATGAATCGTGCAATATGTTCCCTTGCATTTCCTTTTTCTCCACTATACTTAGGGAATTGCGGGGAATGCTCAGTGTACCCTGCAAGATATGGCTGCTTTCTTATGTACACTGGATACGGTGGAGTAAAATCTAACTCTGCAGATCTAGACGCTTGCCTCTTCATCTGATTAATCAGATCCATCAAATCTTCCTTTGTCACATATTGACCCGTCCCTGGTGCCTTTTGGGACATGGTCGTATATTGATTCATCTGGGGTGCAGAAACAGGTTGATGCACACTTGCATCTAGTTGTGAGTTCAGAACAAGAGTTATGGTGGAACAGTAGACATCTGTAGCTGTTGTGGATTGATTAGTACAATGGGCTATTGTATGGGACTTACTTCTATCCTTTTCTACACTCCTTCACCACTATTTTGTGCCTTAAGGTTTATCACAAGTATCGGTGGGGCTTCCGTCATAGGGGTCACGTTATGGTGGTTCTTATTACTACCCGTCTTTCTCCCCCGACTAATTCTGTCGTGAACTTCCTGGAAGCATCGCTTTTAAGGCAGGGATTTGCATCATCTATTGTCGAAAATTAGTCATCTCCTCTTGTTGCTTTTGCATATCCAACATCATGCTCATTGTCATTCTCTGTCCTTATCGTGTCTCCTTTAGTGCCCTTAACATTTCCATTTGAACATTCATTGTCACTATTTGTTCACCGGTAGCCTCCGCATTTGGCCTTCCGCCGCTTCCTTGTGCATTGTCAGTCTATCTTTGCTCAGCCATCAGAGAAGCAAAACTACTGTCTGATGCTTCCTCAATAATTGGTCGATCAAGAACCACCTGTCTCTCCGCAAACTCTGGTGAAGTAATACTTGTTGTTGGCGAAACTCTTCATATAGCTCTCTCACTCCAACTCGTGGCATACCCCTCACAAATTCTCACCTCCCCAGTGGAGTCGCCAAAATAATGTAAGCACAAAAAATGTGTACTTTGCCAGGGTTAGGGTTCGTAGTTGTGGTGGAGGCAAGAAATCCGCAAAAGATAACGAATCGGTTGAAAGATTGGAGAGGGGAGAAGAATTGGTGAACAATTACCAAAGTAACATGTGGCAGAACTCCTAGGATCACGGCATAACCGTTGGTGTCCGAGAGCCATGACAAGTGTTTCGAGTGAATTCAAGATAGGCAAGCCAACACTTTCGTTCACTCGATTCAGAGTCGATCACAAGTTCCTAATTCCTTCCAACTTAATTCTTGTTTCGAGAGAAAGAGATAGCGTTTTGATAGATAAAATTCTCCAAGTATCAAAAGTCCCTTCACTTGTTAAGTGAAGGGCTATTTATAGGGTCTCAGTCATGTGCAAAGCACATGTCAAAAGGGTAAATTACAAAAATACCCTCAATAGCAGGAAAATTCCTAAAATATCCCCCGGTTACCTGGGTAATGCCCAAATCATCCAGTCCTCCTAGTCACCAATCCAATCCCTCAACCGATTTCCAAACATGAGTTGTTCTCATGAGCCTTCTGCCTTGGGAGTAATGACAACATCTCCTAAATCATGTCTAGAAAGATCAAAATTTTATTGTCAAAGAAGGCACAAAAATGCATTATAGAGCGGGACAAGACCATCCCCAAGGGGGCCTACCTTAGGGGGCGAACCCTAGGGGGCGAACCTTGGGGGAACGAACCCTAGGGGGCCCGCCTCCAACCTAATGCATTTTTGCTCGTTTTATGCTTTTCTTTATCAGTTATTTGTCCATTTCTCTTGATTCTTGTTTCTACGAGAAGTTTATCTTTTAAACCTTCACAAGTCTTCCCAATTTTTGGATTCATTATTTATTCTTTTGCACCGCTTAAAACTTATCCGAAAAGAAATTCAAGAAATAGAACATTAAACAACCCTCTAGCGATTCACCCCTAGGGGTGAACCCTAAGGGCAAACCCTAGGGGGGGGGGGGAGAACCCTAGGGGAAACATTTCCTCTTTCTCAGTCTTTATTTGTTCGTTGTTCGTTTTGTTCGCTGTCTGTTATTCGTTATTTGTTAGTTTTTGTGTTAGGTCATTTAATGTGAACACTAATTTTATTCATGGGCTCACACATGGCTACATATATATGTATATACTTGTGATAAAGATTAAAAAACTTTAAAATTTTGAAAGCTTAAAGGATGCATGGCCTACATATATATATACTTTAAACTTTAAAAGCATAAATCTTCATTTGTATATACTTTAAACTTTAGAGGTAGCATGACGTACATATGTATACACTAAAGTTTACAAAACATAACTTTACCCTATCTAGGGTTCAAAACATATGATCATCTAGGATGCGGGTGAAGGCGGCTTGCTAGGATTCGGTTGTGAGGGTTCGACCCACAAGAATTTTAATACTGTGAGGGTTCGGCTCACAGGATATATATATATATATATATATATATATATATATATATATATATATATATATATATATATATATATATAATGTGTGTGTGTGTGTGTGTGTGTGTGTGTGTGTGTAAAAAGAAAATTAAAGATAACAATATAATAAATAAATAAACTAAAATAGGAATAATAAATAAAATAATAATAATAATAATAATAATAATAAAATTTGACGACTAGAATTTTTGAGCACGATCGTCACTTTAAGGCATAACTTGCGTGTAGGGGCAAATGTGAGCCCATGTATAAAATTAGGATTTACATTTGACATAATGAATTAAATAAACTAAAACGAATAAGAAGGAAATAAATGAACAACAAATGAATAATCAAAGAGCAAAAAAATAGGAAAACTGATAATTAGATTTTATTTCTGTTTATTTAATATTTTTAGACTTAATTATTTGTGAGTTTTAACGTATTTTTAGGAAGTTAGGTGTTTTATTTATTATTATACATTATTATTAGTTTTAGCATTTTTATATTATTTTTATTTATTTTATATTTTATTGTGTAGGAAATAAAGAAGGAATGGCAAAAGTGTAATTCTGCAAGAAGCCGGTGGCAAAATCGTAATAAAGCAGAATTCTGAGGGTTCTAATTGTAAAAATCCAGCGCGGTGGCAATCTCGTAAATACTCATCCGGACTCCCGCGCCATGTGCGCATGAAGGTTACAAAGACCGGACGTGGCACGACGCCGTTTCAGCCAGGAAAGAATTACTCTTCGTGCATTGTGCGGTCATGAACGAAACAGGCGTAAAACGGCGTCGTTTCAAGGACGCGACAGAGAACAGTTCGCGCAATGTGCGTGTGACGACCCCAAATTCGGGTTCTTTACCCTTGGGTTTGGTTCTTACTGTACAATACTTAATAACAATAAAATACATAAATTGTATTCAAAGTATGCGGAATAATACAAAAGGTTCCTTCTCAAAAGGCTACACTTCCCAAGGTCTATTATCTTAATCTTAAACATTACATATCTTAAGAGGAAATACAAAATATTTACAACAGTAATTACATAACAGTAATTTAAACTAGCATGCAACTAATAAAATTAAGCATTCGTTTTCCCCTTGCCTTTGTCCGATTTAGAGCTTTCGGGATTGGCTGAAATATAGTCATGATATAGCAAGAATGAACAACTAAATGGCTCAACAAGTTTATAAACAACAATCATACGATATATCATGATGAAGGGAAATAACTTCAAGGTTTTCAACAATGACAATTGTGAAAGATATCAAGAATCAATGTTCAATAAAAGAATGTATTGACTCTTTACTACTGAGTGGTTTTTAATGACCGTGAACTGCTACTAAGGTAAAACAGACATACAATGTCTGACTCATTGTTAAAAATAACGGGACACTTGAGGGGATCAATCCTCTCATGTCCTATGTATATGCATCACATTTAGATTTCTTGCGCGCTGTCGGTTTCCAGACAAATAAAAATCCCCTTTAACTAGGATTGTTCTTTCTCAGTCTTACTGTAAGAATCCGCACCAGCCAATGGTTTGGATAAGCTTTTAAAATATTCAATTAAATGAATTTAACATGCATTTGTCTAGCCGAAACAATTAGCTTAGACATTCTTAAACAGTTGCAAAAGCACTAAGTGCGAATACAGTAATCAATAACGATGTGAAGTAATTTTCGGTAATTAATTCACTCAAAGGTCTGTCAAATATCTACAAGTGCAGATACTTGCTCAACAATAATTGAATTGCTCAATGTAATTAAGGTTGAATAATAATTACAACAATAAGTACAGGTTAAGGTGTAGAAAACTTGTCTCGTGCGTCGTCTATGGCTAACCAAATTAATTTAACAATCCTTGAACAGACCTAACAATTAAATCAGTTTGATCTTAAATTAGTATCATATGCTTGTAAGTATAATGACCTTTATAAACCTTACGAACCACATAATTGATTAATTATGGGTAATTAAATACTTAGGAAATATTATCACTACTTGATAATATTTCACACACAAAGAACTTATATTAAATATTTAATATAGTTCAAATAAACATCTAATATTATTAATCATTTAATAATATTTTATTCATTACCTATTATTATTAATCATTTAATAATATTTTATTAAGTATCTAATATTATTAATCATTTAATAATATTTTATTAAGTATCTAATATTATTAATCATTTAATAATATTTTATTAAGTATCTAATATTATTAATTATTTAATAATATTTTATTATATATCTAATATTATTATTCATTTAATAATATTTTATTGATTATCTAATATTATTAACATTTAAAAATATTTTATTAACTTTATAATATTATTATACACTTAATAATATTTTAATAATTTTCTAATATTATTATTTATTTAATAATATTTTATTACCTTTTATTATATTATTATTTCAATAATAATATTTATACACTTTTAAATCATTAAATCAAGTATATATATATATTTAAAAATATATTTATTAAGTCCAAAAATACTAAAATGATTTTTGGAACATTTTTCATTTTCTGACCCGAACCAAACCCGACCCGACCCGGCTAATCCGACCCAACCCGGTTCGGATTTTTTTTTTTTCTGGAAACAGGACACTGCGTCGCGGCGCAGTGTTTTGTAATGCAACACGGCGCCCCGACACCGTACTGCAGTATGTTGCCTTTTTTGCATTTTTTTGACAGTTTTGATACTTTTTGATTAAACATTGATAAAATGAAATCTACACATCCAAATAACACCAAATCAGTGTTGATGTGTTCCTAACTTCTTGTTTTACAATATTCCATGGTTCGATCGTCTTTTTGAAAACGTTTTACACGAAAATTACGAATCGAACCACTTAGGGTTGAAAAACGACATCCTTTAATTGTAGTAGAAGCTATAACTTCTTTGTTATTCAATATTTTTGAAAAGTTCAAAAAGGGTTTATCTTTAAAACTCATAGATCTAGCTTTCAAGCCATAAAAATCCAATTTTTGATTTGTACATTTCAAAATACAACGTTAAACCTAGCATGTATGGGTAGGGTTTTACCGGTAAATTGTGTTATGCATATTTCTTTAATTTTTATACATTTCACACATACCAAAACATGTTATAAACACATAAATCTATGAATATACATATATTACATAGTTAAATACTTCTAGATCATCAAAACGAGTTTTGATCGGTTGAAAATAGATTTTAACCGACCAAAAACTATCTAGACTACAAAAATGAAATAAGAAGAAGTTGAGAGCACTTTTAAACCTTTGGGTTTTGTTTGCTCTTCTTCTCCTTCTACCGAAGTATGTTATGTAGCTTGAGGACATCCACCAAGACCTTTTCTAGCTTTTTCTCTCAACTCACAAGTGTATTCTCTAACAAATGTTCTCTCTCTTTTCTCTGGCAAACTTCAAATGAACTAACAAACATAGAACAAGTGTGGGGTGTTTCTTTTATAGTCATCTACTAACACACCATTAACTCACTAATTCATCCTTGTTAGTCAAATTAGGTGCTAATTATCATTACTATTTGATGGATTGACATGGGGATTGACTAGTTGATTGACAAGAGTTGTTCAACCACCACATCTTGGAGTCTATTTTAAGCAACAAGGCAACACAAGTCACCCCCATGTGGGGCCCCCTCTTTGGCCGGCCATTGTGCCATTTTTGGCACAATTTTTATTTATTTTTATTGCTTTAATGTTCATATATTCATCTATATATATATATATATATATATATATATATATATATATATATATATATATATATATATATTGACCAAAGTTTTGACTTTGTTTGGACTTCACATTGGGCTTGGGAATAACTTCTATTGGGCTCATTCAATTAAATTGTTTGGGCTCAATTTATATCACACCTTGGGCTTACATTAAATATTCTAGGGTACATTTAATTAAATCAAGCATTGGGCTTGTTTAATTAATTACATGGGCTAGTAATTAAATTAATTACATAGGCTAATAGGTTAATATATTTGACCTAGTTTATCAACTCATTTGGATTTTAAAATATAATCCAATTAGATTTGTTTTAATTAATTATACACCTTGCTTTAATTCTTTAAATAAATATACATGCACATAAGTACATTTATTTAATTATCTAATGCGCAATTAATTAATACAAAAAGTTTAAATTCATTGCTAAATATTTATTAAGTATATTTACAATGACTAATGAAATTCGTGGCCATTAAATTCTCCCCCCCCCCCCCCCTTATAAGAATTATATCCCCGGAATTACAAATTTAAACTACTCAAAAAGATAAGGATAGTTAGCCCTCATCTTTTCTTCAAGCTCCCACGTACCTTCCTCAGCGTTGTGGTTCCTCCAAAGGATTTTGACAGAATGTATAACCTTATTCCGTAATTTCTGCTCTTTCCTATCTAGTATCTGGATAGGAATTTCCTCGTACGATAAGTCTTTTTCGACGTGTATTGGCTCATAGGATATGACATGTTTGTAGTCTAGCTTGTATGGTCGCAGCACTGACACATGAAACACATTGTGAATATACTCCAGTTCAGGAGGTAAAGCTACCTCGTACGCCACTTCACCTACTCTCTTTAATATCTCGAATGGTCCTATGAACCTTGGACTCAGCTTTCCTTTCTTTCCAAATCTGATCTTTCCTTTCCAGTGAGATACCTTCATGAACACAAAACTCCCAACTTCGAAGTCTCGTTTCTGTCGATGTAAATCAGTGTATTTCTTCTGACGGTCTTGAGCTGCGACTAGCCGAGCTCTTATTACCTTGATTATCTCTACCGCCTGTTGAACCAATTCTAGCCCCAACAGTCGGCGTTCTCCTACCTCGTCCCAACATAGAGGTGTTCTGCATTTTCTGCCATACAATGCTTCGTAAGGCGGCATGCCTATGCTTGCATGATAACTGTTGTTGTATGCAAACTCAACTAGTGGTAGATGGTTTTCCCAACTGCCCTTGAAATCCATCACGCAGGCCCTGAGCATGTCTTCCAATGTTTGTATTGTTCTTTCACTTTGCCCATCTGTCTGCGGATGATACGCTGTACTCATTCTTAATTGTGTCCCTAATCTCTCCTGAAGACTTCTCCAAAATTTTGACGTGAAGCGCGGATCTCTGTCTAACACAATTGATACCGGCACCCCATGTCTTGAAACTGTCTCCTTGATGTACAGTTTAGCCAATTGATCCAAACTGAACTTAATCCTGATCGGCAAAAAGTGCGCTGACTTGGTTAGTCGATTCACAATTACCCATATTGCGTCATATCCCTTCTGTGTTGCTGGAAGTCCTACCACAAAATCCATTGTGATATGCTTCCATTTCCACTCAGGAATTTCTAACGGCTGTAGTAATCCACTTGGTCTCTGATGTTTGGCCTTTACCCTTTGACAAGTTAGGCATCGGCTGACACATTCTGCAACCTCCCTTTTTAAATTCGGCCACCAAAAATGCTGTCACAGATCTTGATACATCTTCGTACTCCCCGGATGTATCGAGTATCTCGTACTATGAACCTCTTGTAAAATCTCCTCTCGTAATTCAGGCACTAGGGGTACCCAAACACGATTTTCAAACCTTAGCAATCCCATGCTATCTTCCTTGAATTTGACCTCTTCTCCTTCAGTCATTCTCATCCTTATTCTGACACACTCTTCATCTTTGTCTTGAGCCTCTTTCACCCTATCTATCAAGGTTGGGCTCGCTTCCACTTCCATTGACTCATTTGGATTTCTCACCTCTAACTCCATTCGAGCCATCTCCTTAACCAATTGTTCCTGATCTGTCAATATGAACAATTTCTCCCTGCTCTTTCTACTTAGAGCATCTGCTACTACGTTGGCTTTGCCGGGATGGTATAGAATTTCACAATCATAATCTTTGATCAACTCTAACCACCTCCGTTGCCTCATATTTAACTCCTTCTGTGTGAAGATATACTTCAGACTCTTATGGTCTGTGAATATCTCACATTTCTCTCCATACAGATAATGTCTCCAAATTTTAAGGGCAAACACTACCGCTGCCAGCTCCAAGTCGTGGGTAGGGTATCCCTTCTCATAATCCTTCAACTGTCTAGACGCATACGCAATAACCTTGCCGTTTTGCATAAGCACACAGCCAAGTCCCTTGTGCGATGCATCACTGTAGACCGTAAAACCTTCTGTATCGTCCGGTAAAGTCAATACAGGTGCTTCACTAAGTCTTTTCTTTAACTTCTGAAAACTCTCCTCACACTTCTCCGTCCATACATATTTCACTGTCTTCCTCGTTAAATTTGTCAACGGTGTTGCTATCTTTAAAAAATCTTGGATGAATCTCCGATAGTAACCCGCTAACCCCAAGAAACTTCTTACCTCTGTCAGTGTCCTTAGTTGTTCCCAATTCATCACCACTTCAACCTTTGTTGGATCGACTGAAACTCCCTCCTTGTCAATAACATGACCTAAAAATTGAACTCTCTCCAACCAGAATTCACACTTCGAAAACTTAGCATACAATTGCTCCTTCCGCAAAATCTCCAACTCCACTCTTAGGTGTTCAACATGCTCCTCCTCCGTCTTGGAATAAACCAAAATATCGTCAATGAACACGACTACAAACTTATCCAAGTACTGCTTGAATATTCTGTTCATCATGTCCATAAATGCAGCTGGCACATTCGTTAGTCCAAACGACATTACCAGAAACTCATAATGCCCATATCGAGTTCTGAATGCTATCTTGGGTACATCTTCCTTCCTGACTTTCAACTGATGATAACCAGTCCTCAAGTCAATCTTTGAAAAGTACTTCGCCCCTTTTAATTGATCGAAGAGATCGTCAATTCGTGGCAACGGGTACTTGTTCTTAATTATTACTTTATTCAGCTCCCTATAATCCATACACAGTCTCATCGATCCATCCTTCTTCTTTACAAACAACACTGGTGCTCCCCATAGAGAAACACTTGGCTGAATGTACTTATTATCCAACAACTCCTGCAGTTGAATCATTAACTCCTTCATTTTTACCGGATCCATCCTATATGGTGCTTTTGATATTGGTGCTGTCCCCGGTACCAAATCAATTACAAATTCTATCTCCCTATCTGGTGGTAAACCTGACAGTTCGCTTGGAAACACGTCCATGAACTCCCTAACTACTGGTATTTGCTCCATCTCGGGATTCACCATCTGTGTGTCCACTACGTGAGCCAAATACCCTACACAACATTTCTTTAACAGTTTCTTGGCCTGCATCATCGTCAAACATGTTGATTGTCTAGACGACTTGCTGCCATAAAATACGACCTTAGACTTATTCGGTGTCTTAAGCTGTATACACTTATTTTTACAGTCAATTATCGCTCCGTGGTTAAACAACCAATCCATTCCAAGTATAACGTCAAACTCCCCCAAACGTATCGGCATTAAATTTACACTCAACTTCTGACCCCTGATTTCAGCACAACAATTTCTATGTATATACTCTACAAGAATCACTTCTTTATTTGCAACTTCTATGTTCATTGGGTTCTCTAGTTTTTCACTAGGCAATTCTAACCGTCTAGCGAATTCATCAGACACAAATGAACAGGTAGCACCCGAATCAAATAATACATAAGCATTTATATCATTGATCGGAATAATACCTGACACCACGTCTTTTGATTCAACGGTGTCCTGCACCGTCATGTTGAAAGTCCGTGCCGTTGGTTTATTCTGTGGCACCGGGCCTCTAATGGTCAGTTTGTTGTTGTGGTTGTTGTTGTTGTTGCTTCCCCTATAGCCCGAACTCCCTCCGCTATTCTTTTTATTTGGATAATCCTTAAATTGATGGTCCATGGCCCCGCAGGCGAAACAACCCTTCCTCTTTGGTGTGGGACAATTATGAGTGATGTGCCCCTCTTGTCCACAGTTATAACACACGTTTTTCCCCCTCATACATTCCTCCGCGTGGTTCTTCCCGCAGTTACTGCACTTGCTGGCTTTCTTAGAGTCACTTCTCTGGGGTGTCCCCGAACTGCTGTTGTTATTCCACTTGCATTTGTTCGAGTTGCTGCCCCCGCTGCTACCCTCTCGGTTTCCTCCTTCACCCTTCTTCTTGTTCCGTTCCTGGTTGTGCTTGTTTAAAGCTTCGTTCCCTCCTTCAGCTATGATAGCTTTTTCCAGTAATGTTGCAAAGTTTTTAATCTGGAGAACAACTACCCAACTATAAACCCACGGTTTCAGCCCCTGCTCAAACCTCCTGGCGTGTCTCGTCTCAGTGTCCACCTGATGTGGAGCAAATCTTGCCAATTCATTGAACTTGGCGGCATATTCGGATACGGACAAGTTACCCTGCTTAAGCTCTAGGAATTTGATTTCCATCCTAGCCTGTGTACTCTTTGGAAAGTAGTTCTCCAAGAATACTTCTTTGAATCGCACCCACGCGATCGTTCCCTCCCCTGCTCTACTTTTATTGGTCTTCCACCAGTGGCTGGCCTCCCCTTTCATCATAAAGGTAGCAAATGAGGACATTTGCCCCTCCGCGACTCGTGCGACCTCAAAGACTTTTTCCATCTCCTCTATCCAGGTCTGTGATTCTATAGGATCCGTGGTCCCTTTGAACTCGGGTGGTCCTATCAGTTTGAAATCTTTAAAGCTTGCTAGTGGAGTGGCAGGGTTTGTAGCTCCAGTAGCTTCTGCATTGCGTCCGCGGAATGCTCCCATTAGCATTTCCACGAACTCTTGGACAGGGTTTGGTGGTACCCCTCTTGCGTTAACAGACTCTTCGGGTGGTGGTGGGGGTAGTCGTTGATTTCTTCTCTGTGGCGGCATTTTCTGTATAAAGAAAATTTAATTTATTAAAGTTGTTTCAATCTTTTTACTTTCGTTTTGTAGCTTAAGTAATTTAAACTAAAGCACAAATAATCATCTCAACACATATAAACATAAACGGAAATGCATTTATATTCATATGCTAAAACACAGTGCGTAGCACTTTTACATCATAAGCATACTGCTATAAATGTTGCTAACCCCGATAGTTAAAACAAAAGACGGGATCTAACATAAACATATCCCATAACTTCATAGAGTTGAGATTTACAACATATTAACCCTCTATCAAGACAAAAGTTGTGTTTCTACTGCATTTATGTACATAAATAAAGGAAATAATACAACTAACGGCGCATCCCTCGACAAACTGCATCGTCGTACTCCTCATCTTCAATAGCCCTGACCACGCCCCTACTAATGGTGTGCAAGGTCTGGCCCTCCTCAGCAGGGTAATAGTGCACCCTACTCTGGAATCTACCAAAGGATGAGCGATAGACGTAACTGAGTCTATCTATCCTCACCCTCTTCTCCCTAACCTCGTCCTCCAGCTCTACCATCTGACCATGTGCGGCATCCCGCTGCGTTTCCATCTCTATCTTGTCCTCTATCGCCTCCTGCCAGGGTGCACGGATGGCGGCCTTTTCTACCTGAACCTGCTGAACCTTCAGCTCAGCCTCGGCTAACCTAGTCTCAGCCACTGCCAACTTGGCCTGCAGCTCCACATCCTGATCTACAAGCTGATGAGTTAGCACTGCGAAGTGCTCCACCGATCCCTCGTACTCCTGTACCTGATCCTCCAGTCCTACAATCTTCTCTTTCAGCTCCGTGTTCTCGCCAGAGAAGTGGTAAGCTGCATCCCTGTACTGATCCTCCATATGCTGGTGGGTCAGATTCTGCTCCTCTAAATGCTGGACCCTGGCCTCAAGCTCATCGTTCCTAGTGGTCAATCCCTCTATGATGTCAGCGACAGTAGTGCCCATGCCATCAGCTGACTCCTCCTCCTCGGACTCATCAGACTCTGCCTCATCCTCACTGTAAGGCCTCATCACACTGCCCCAGATGGGCTCCACACGATCTCCCTCCTCGGGATCTGACTCCGGTTCCTCAACAGGTGCAGCCACCAGCGGTTGTGCAGTATCCATATGGATATCAATATAATCCTCCTCAACAGTGTGACTCGACTGCCCGATCTCCGTCATCCTACAATCACACAAATAACACATGTTAGTACAGCAATAAAATATATTCATTGATGAAATGAAATGATATTTTATCATGTACATCTCGGCTCGATGGATTTTCTCATTCCACCTCCAGAAATACACAACATGATGAATCTCCCCGATTCATCTCCTAACGCACTCGATATGAGTTTAGTACTAAGGTTATAACCTAGGTTTCGCAATCCTAGCGTTTCTAACCTACAGCTCTGATACCAACCTGTGACGACCCCAAATCCGGGTTCATTACCCTCGGGTTTGGTTCTCACCGTACAATACTTAATAACAATGAAATACATAAATTATATTCAAACTATGCGGAATAATACAAAAGGTTCCTTCTCAAAAGGATACACTTCCCAAGGTCTATTACCTTAATCTTAAACATTACATATCTTAAGGGGAAATACAAAAGATTTACAACAGTAATTACATAACAGTAATTTAAACTAGCATGCCACTACTAAAATTAAGCATTCGCTTTCCCCTTGCCTTTGTCTGATTTAGAGCTTTCGGGATTCGCTGAAATATAGTCATGATATAGCAATAATGAGCAACTAAATGGCTCAGCAAGCTTATAAACAACAATCATACGATATATCATAATGAAGGGAAATAACTTCAAGGTTTTCAACAATGACAATTGTGAAAGATATCAAGAATCAATGTTCAATAAAAGAATGTATTGACTCTTTACTACTGAGTGGTTTTTAATGACAGTGAACTTCTACTAAGGTAAAACAGACATACAATGTCTGACTCCTTGTTAAAAATAACGGGACACTTGAGGGGATCAGTCCTCTCATGTCCTATGTATATGCATCACATTTAGATTTCTTGCGCGCTGTCGGTTTCCCGACAAATACAAATCTCCTTTAACTAGGGTTGTTCTTTCTCAGTCTTACTGTAAGAATCTGCACCAGCCAATGGTTTGGATAAGCTTTTAAAATATTCAATTAAATGAATTTAACATGCATTTGTCTAGCTGAAACAATTAGCTTAGACATTCTTAAACAATTGCAAAAGCACTAAGTGCGAATACAATAATCAATAACGATGTGAAGTAATTTTCGGTAATTAATTCACTTAAAGGTCTGTCAAATATCTACAAGTGCAGATACTTGCTCAACAATAATTGAATTGCTCAATGTAATTAAGGTTGAATAATAATTATAACAATAAGTACAGGTTAAGGTGTAGAAAACTTGCCTCGTTCGTCGTTTATGGCTAACCAAATTAATTTAACAATCCTTGAACGGACCTAACAATTAAATCAGTTTGATCTTAAATTAGTATCATATTCTTATAAGTATAATGACCTTTATAAACCTTACGAACCACATAATTGATTAATTATGGGTAATTAAACACTTAGGAAATATTATCACTACTTGATAATATTTCACACACAAAGAACTTAAATTAATTATTTAATATAGTTCAAATAAACATCTAATATTATTAATCATTTAATAATATTTTATTAAGTATCTAATATTATTAATCATTTAATAATATTTTATTAAGTATCTAATATTATTAATCATTTAATAATATTTTATTAAGTATCTAATATTATTAATCATTTAATAATATTTTATTAAGTATCTAATATTATTAATCATTTAATAATATTTTATTAAGTATCTAATATTATTAGTCATTTAATAATATTTTATTGACTTTATAATATTATTATACACTTAATAATATTTTAATAATTTTCTAATATTATTATTTATTTAATTATATTTTATTACCTTTTATTATATTATTATTTCAATAATAATATTTATACACTTTTAAATCATTAAATCAATTATATATATATATTTAAAAATATATTTATTAAGTCCAAAAATACTGAAATAATTTTTGGAACATTTTTCATTTTCTGACCCGAACCCGACCCGACCCGACCCGACCCGGTTCGGTTTTTTTTTTTTTTTTTTTTTTTTTTTTTTTTTTTTTGGAAACAGGACACTGCGTCACGACGCATTGTTTTATACTGCAACACGGCGCCCCGGCACCGTACTGCAGTATGTTGCCATTTTTGCATTTTTTTGACAGTTTTGATACTTTTTGATCAAACATTGATAAAATGAAATCTACACATCCAAATAACACCAAATCAGTGTTGATGTGTTCCTAGCTTCTTGCTTTACAATATTCCATGGTTCGATCGTCTTTTTGAAAACGTTTTACACGAAAATTACGAATCGAACCACTTAGGGTTGAAAAACGACATCCTTTGTAGTAAAAGCTATAACTTCTTTGTTATTCAATATTTTTGAAAAGTTTAAAAAGGGTTTATCTTTAAAACTCATAGATCTAGCTTTCAAGCCATAAAAATCCAATTTTCGATTTGTACATTTCAAAATACAACGTTAAACCTAGCATGTATGGGTAGGGTTTTACCGGTAAATTGTGTTATGCATATTTCTTTAATTTTTATACATTTCACACATACCAAAACATGTTATAAACACATAAATCTATGAATATACATATATTACATAGTTAAATACTTCTAGATCATCAAAACGAGCATTGATCGGTTAAAAATAGATTTTAACCGACCAAAAGCTATCTAGACTACAAAAATGAAATAAGAAGAAATTGAGAGCACTTTCAAACCTTTGGGTTTTGTTTGCTCTTCTTCTCCTTCTATCGAAGTATGTTATGTAGCTTGAGGACATCCACCAAGACCTTTTCTAGCTTTTTCTCTCAACTCACAAGTGTATTCTTTAACAAATGTTCTCTCTCTTTTCTCTGGCAAACTTCAAATGAACTAACAAACATAGAACAAGTGTGGGGTGTTTCTTTTATAGTCATCTACTAACACACCATTAACTCACTAATTCATCCTTGTTGGTCAAATTAGGTGTTAATTATCATTACTATTTGATGGATTGACATGGGGATTGACTAGTTGATTGACAAGAGTTGTTCAACCACCACATCTTGGAGTCTATTTTAAGCAACAAGGCAACACAAGTCACCCCCATGTGGGGCCCCCTCTTTGGCCGGCCATTGTGCCATTTTTGGCACAATTTTTATTTATTTTTATTGCTTTAATGTTCATATATTCATCTATATATATATATATATTGACCAAAGTTTTAACTTTGTTTGGACTTCACATTGGGCTTGGGAATAACTTCTATTGGGCTCATTCAATTAAATTGTTTAGGCTCAATTTATATCACACATTGGGCTTACATTAAATATTCTAGGGTACATTTAATTAAATCAAGCATTGGGCTTGTTTAATTAATTACATGGGCTAGTAATTAAATTAAATACATAGGCTACTAGGTTAATATCTTTAACCTAGTTTATCAACTCATTTGGATTTTAAAATATAATCCAATTAGATTTGCTTTAATTAATTATACACCTTGCTTTAATTCTTTAAATAAATATACAAGCACATAAGTATATTTATTTAATTATCTAATGCACAATTAATTAATACAAAAAGTTTAAATTCATTGCTAAATATTTATTAAGTATATTTAGAATGACTAATGAAATTCGTGGTCATTACAGTGCGGCTGTTCAGCGAAAGAAAAAAATAGAAATAAACGCGCGTTGACCAAGTCAACGCCGCATTTGGCTAGCGCGGTAATTCCGGATTTCGTGAATTTTGACACTTTTTTGATTTCAAATTGGATTTTAATTCCTATTAGAGTTTGGAAAAATAAATCCTATTAGGGTTTGGATATATTTGAGGCCTATAAATACATGACAAAAGGAGAGCACATACAAACAATAACCTAGAGCTATATTGAAGCATTGAAGCAAATGAGGCAACATAAAGGGTTCAAGGATTGGAGATTGAAGAAGTGCTACAAAATATTTTATCCTTTATTCTTTTATCTTTAATTTTTGCTAAGATGTTGTTTAATTTGTGGAATTCTTTTTATTTACTTATGAACTAATTTTATTTTAAGATTACAATGGAACCCAATGTTTAGTATAAATTAATTCTCTCTTGTTTCAATTATTAATCTTTATAATTCATTTATCATATTTTATGCTTACTGTAAACACCCAAATTTTGTACTTTTCCACTAACCCTGACAGGAGGGCAAAATCGTCATTTGACCCGACATGCGAAAAGGAAGGTGGACCCCAACACAAAGCCACCCCAGCGATTTATAGTCAAAGCCGCCACAACGGACAACGAGCATCCGGTCACTTGAGGCAAGGCAAACATTTGATCCAGAAAAACCTGAACTGATCACAAAAGGCGACTAATGGCCACTACGCTTACGATGTTCGGGGGTCTCGCTCCTCGATGAGCGGGCGGCTGCCTAGCTCGCCGGTGAACTGGCGGGGGTGGAAGGGGGCAGCGCCCCCTGGAAGCCAAGCACAAAGAACGATTTATGTATCAAGAAACAGCCTTCCAAAATAATACAGCTGAAATTGGCGATTTAAGACCGCGTGACACGGAAATCGAGAAAAGCAAGCCGGACAGCCGCGGATGCACCTGCGGCCATCGACAAACGGGACAGTGCGCGGCTCGAGGACGGCACGCGGCAGCCGAGGCGGCGGCTCAGACCGCCGCAGAGGCATCTGCGGCCAGCCGCAGATGCACCTGCGGCTGCCTGCAGATCAGCTATACATCGCCATTGTTGCGTCCGAGAGCAAGAGAGGAGAGTTTTTGAAGGTTTTAGAGAGAGAAAAATGGCGGAAATAGAGAGAGAAACCTTCGGGTTTTGTGAAAAAATGTGAGGATTTGTCTCATTTTGTTCAATCTTTACTCACCACATTGCATCCTACATCCGATTTGAGTGCTAGTGTGTGATTTCCATCAATATCAAGGCAAAGATTTCAATCTCTCTTAGTGTTGGGGCATATTTTGTAGTTTTATTAGATTTAATCTTTTATTTTGCTTTAGTAGTTTAATCGGTAAATATTCATTTATTTGTGCATTTGTTGGGTGGATCTACTGTGGATCCGAAAATATTTGGTGCATTGCTATTTAAATAGTTTGATTTAGTGTATTTGGAAGTTAGACCCAATGTAGTCGATATTTGTTTTGGGATCTATGGATTAGGGACGGTTAGAGAGGATTTATTGCGGATGGAATCTCCTCCTAACCTCCCGATGATATCCTTTTAGTTTATGTTCTACTTTCACGTATGTAGCGATGGCGATGCATTTGTATTGTAAATATGTAATTTTCGGGCCTTAAAGCAATGTCGGATCGAAAATCGGGTTTAAGGCCCCGTAATAATGAAACGTGCGATTGTGGGCGTTTGGGGTTATTTAGATGGCTCACATGCCCGTGAATAGCCTCAACGCTATTTTAAATGCTTGATTTTCCTTTTAACGCGAGAAAATGATTTTGGAATAAATGATAAAGCTTTTCATAAAATCAAGCAAATTAGGATATTAGATACACGAGGTTTAAAAAGTAAAGAGTTTTTGCGAAACTTTGATCCTTGTTTGACGAAAAGGCTATATTTGGTTTGAAGTGTCATAAAAGATGTTTTCGAAAAAATAAATAAACGTTTTTATTAAACTTTGTGCATAGGGTTAAAGAGTTCTAGAAGTTGCCTTCATTTTATTTATATTTACTGTTAGAAGGCAATGTATAGTCTCGATTCCTATTTGACAAAAGTTTAAAAACTATTGTTTTCTGAAAATGACATCTAATAAAAACCCTCATCGTTTTCGAAATTAAAATCAATCTTTATTATAAAAAAAGCGAAGCCTTGTCATTTGGGTCAAAAAACGTCTAAAACACTTTCTCGATAAAACACATTTGCCATATAAAATCGAAGCGACTTTTTATGCAAAAGGACACCACAAACATCCATTTAGACACACACACACGCGCGTACACACACATTTTAGGATTTAAAAGGATAGGAAAACATCGAGATTGCGGTAACCGTGTTTCACGGAAGTCGGGGGGTGCCTAACACCTTCCCCTCGCTTAAGCAAGCCCCCGAGCTCTATGAATCTCGGTTTGCGGACCAATTAACTCGGAGTCACACATGAGCCAACGATTACGAAAACAAAATTCGGATGAGTTGGTACATCCATTTTAAATATACCAACTGGCGACTCTGGTCAATTGGCTCATAAAAAATCGACATTTCGAAACCCCGTCGACACTAAGCCGACCCTTTTAAAAAAATCACATCTTAATCTAAAGGCTAAAATTGGAAAGGACATTTTTTTTAAAAAACGAAACGACCAAAATCCCGACGTCGATAGCTGGCGACTCTGCTGGGGAACATTAGAGGGCTTAGGCCGCGTGCAAATCTTGATGTTTTCCTATCCTTTAAAAAATCTAAAAAATATGTGTGTGTGTGTGTGTGTGCATTACTTGCGATTAATCTACCTTTTGTGCGTGTATGAATGAATATGCGAGTTTTGTGATTGCTTTACGAATGCTTTACTTTAATGTCATCATTTGCATACGGTGAGGTACGATGAATGTATGATGAATGTATGTTGAGCAGTTCCTCCTCCTGAGGCAAACCCGTCGGATGTGGATTACTGGACTCAAAGGGGTGCTCCCCGGCGAGGCTCAGGAAAAGCATCCACTCAGATCCAATCCAATTGAAAGATCGGATTTATTCCCTTCTAGTATATTGCGAAGATCTGGGAACCTTCATGCCAAAAAGCCCGCGAGAGTAGCTTAGGATAGGTCAGCCTCAGATAAACCCGACGCGTGGAAAGTCTCTTCATACCCTTTTACACTTTACGTACATGACATCATGCTTAGTCAAACCTTTTTGTGCTTCCCGCCTTGTCAAAATAAAAGCATTAACTTCTGTTTTACAGGGACAGCTTGGAGAACATCATAAATTGCACAATGTCATTATTTTGGTTAAAATAAAGAGATACTGACCCTATTTTGCAGGAAAAGATTACAAAACCCAAAAATACAAAAAATATTGGCTTTAGAATGCATCTGGCAATGTCGTTTCCCGGAACTAAACCATTGGCGTGTTTTATTTGCAGGATTGCGCCCCAAACTCGTCTCCGATCCAAGAAAGCCAAAGAGTCAACAGTCGGAATGGCTGAGAACCCCAATCCTAATCCGGCTCCCGTATCTCGGGAAGAATTCGATGCAGTGAGAAATCAAATGACAGAGCTGACCATGTTACTCAAAGAGCATTTTAAGCTGAAATCAGGGCCGCAACCCGAGGACCTGCCGGGGCCATCATCTCAAGGGAGCGGGCCGACCATAGAAACTCCAAAGGTTGAACCGCCAAAGCAAGTTATTATCATCCCAGAAGATGAGGTGGCCAGCAGTGTTAGCAAGAAGTTAAAGCAGATGGAAGAGGCCATCAAAACGATAGAGGGGATCGGGTCGTATGGAAGTGTTAACTACTCTGACTTATGCATCTTTCCCGGAGCCAAGTATCCTGAGAAGTTCAAAATTCTCGAATTTGAAAAATATAACGGGTCAGGGGATCCTTACACACATTTGAAGGTATACATCGGAGAATTAGGGGCATATGCCGAAGATGAGTCGTTGAGAATGCAGTTATTCCAGAAAAGCCTGACAGGGGAGGCTAGGACCTAGTATGCAAGGTTGGATAATGCTAAGATTCATAATTGGGAGGAGTTGGCCCACACCTTCTTGACGCAATACAGCTTCCAATCCCAAATGGCCCCGGACCGATACCAGATGACCAAAATCAAAAAGCAGACCAAGGAATCCTTCAGAGACTACGCTCAACGGTGGAGGAGGTGGCGGCCCAAGTAAACCCACCCATGAGTGAGGCAGAGATGGTAATGACATTCATCGATATCCAAGACGCCCCTTACTATGAAAGGGTGATAGCAGGGATAGGGAAGCCTTTTGCGGAGATGATCAAACATGGGGAAATGGCAGAGATGGGGTTGAAGTCAGGAAAGATCCGAGATTTCGCAGCTCTTGAAGCTGTTGCTGAGCAAATCCAGAGTGGAAACTATGGCAGTTCTTCCCGGAGGCCCCAGAAGAGAAAAGAAGAGGATGTATCCCTGGTCTTGTAGGGACTATCTGGGAAAGCAATGACCAGCCCTCCGGTCCGCATGCAAAGAAATGAGGCCCCATGTCCGTCAAATTTCAACAATCAAAAGTATGAGGGGCGCAGGAAATTCGAAAAGCCACAAAAGAGAGAGTTCACCCCATTGGGGGATTCATTGGAACAAATACTGGCCATGTTGGTGAGCCAGAAAAAGATTACAGAGCTAGCACCTCCATCGGACCCGAAGGGCAAGAGCTATGACCCCAGTAAAAGATGTGCCTATCACTCAGGATCCCCGGGGCATGATACCCAGGACTGCTGGTCACTAAAACACAAGATCCAAAACATGATTGACCGCAGAGAGATCGTGGTGGAACAACCGGAACCCCCAAATGTAAAGGCCAACCCTCTTCCCGAGCATAATGGGGGAGGCGTAAACGTAGTGGAAACCAGTGGGGCGGAGGGCCCCTTGAAATTGAAATACATAAGGAAGATAGAAGAAGAGATTGCTATGACCAATGCCCAGGAGGGTGCGCAAAACGAGCCTATCAAGTTGGTTGGCGTGATTCGAGATACCAAAAAAGAGCCTATCCGGTTATCAGCCCCAAGACCCCTTGTTATAGCAGCCAGGTCACAATTACCGATTACCAATCTGAAGGCTGTTCCATGGAATTATGGGGGAAAGACCGAGGGGGAGACCAGTTGCGCATCAATCAGTTCCAAGGGAAATCCATTGTATCTACCCAGGCGGGTTCTTGAGAACACGAAAAGGGAAAACGGGAAAATATCGGAGGAAAAAGCATTGGAGTTTTGGGAGAAGATGAATCACGGCAAGGCGAGTGTGGTTAAAACACTGAAGGTGCAACCGCCCCTGACATCAATCTTAGATCTTGCTTTGGCATTAAATGATCATCATCAAGTATTCAACAAAGTCCTGGAAGAGGCTCATGTCCCCAAGTCAATTAGTACAGAAAGATTCGGCCACTTGGTGGGCCACCTGTTGGACAGCAATGTAATATCATTTACCGACGACGATATCCCCGAAGAAGGGAGAGGGAACCAGAGGCCGTTACACATTGCGGTCATCTCATTCGGGTTTGTGATGAACGGAGTTTTGATTGATGGTGGGTCAGTCCTGAATATTTGCCCGTGTAGTACCCTGGAGAAGATGAAGATCAACCCTAAGCGCCTGCGGGCCAGCCAGGTGGTGGTGAGAGCGTTTGACGGATCTAGGAAGGATACAGTGGGAGAGATTGAGCTACCAGTAGAGATCAGCCCTTTTACTTTTGACATTTCCTTCCAGGTGCTAGATATCACAGCCAGTTATAACATGCTACTAGGGAGACCCTGGATTCATATGGCAGGGGCAGTTCCCTCCACTCTGCATCAACAAATAAAATTCATCGTTGAGGGGCACTTGGTGACAATTGCAGCAGAATCTGACTACCATGTTCCCTCTGTAAGAGGCATGCCGGTGATCCATGTGGACGAATCGGCCGAACCGATAAGCTATCAGGCGTTTGAAATCAGTACACCTCAGTACAAGCAGTTGGGAGCTCCGGAGTTAAAGCTTAAAATGTCCCCCAAGCTCACCTTCGTTGCCCGGGAAATGTTGGCGATGAACTTCCAGCCAGGGCAAGGGCTGGGTAAGAACAGCCAAGGAATCACCGAGCCCATCCAGATACCAGCACAGTCGGGTAAGGCAGGGTTAGGATACTACGGAGGTATCAGGTCGAAGAGCTCATGCAAGAAAATTCCCACTCGGATAACCGGAGGCCATGTTCCGAGAACCAATAATGAACACTCCCCGAGGGTAGTCAAGCCTGCATCTGAAGCAGAGGGTAAAGTGGAGGCTTCCCTAGCCAAGGGATTGGTCCAGCGGAGGGAATTCTTACAGAAAATCATGGATCAGTTTGAGGAAAAGTGTCATCTCCCGGGGCAGTCAGGCCCCAATGAAAAGGGAAAAGAAAAGATATCTGAAGGCAAGCAGATCATGCCATTTATCAATTGGGCCGGGTTAGAAGTGCCCGAGGAAAGTGTAAATGAAAGCCGAAGCCAAGTCGCTGCAATCATAGAAGAGGTGCCAGATACAGAGATCCCCTCCATCACTAGCTATAAAACCGAAGTGATCCCCAGGAATTGGACCGTGCAGCCAGTAGTATCCAGAAAAGGGTAAATGCAGGAGTGTCCGAGAATCTTGTCCAGTAGGGGGATCAAGGGGTTTTTAAGACGGTGTTTTTGTTTTATGTATTTGCACGTCTATTTCATATTTTTGTCATGATTATTGAAAAAGGAAGTCATGTACTTAATGTTTATATATATGACAAATATTTTTGTTTCATGTCAGGTGTACCGATTTGAGTCATTCTAGCCTAACAAACGATTGTCCAAATTTGAAAGACGATTATGATTTTGATATAGAACTGGATTTCGATTTGATGGGAATTGAGCAGGACGAAGCAGGTGATGACGACGCTCCCGACGAGATCAAAGAGTGGGTCGAGGATAAACCGAAACCCAACCTAGACCAAACCATTACCATCAACATAGGAACCCTTGAGAATCCCAAAGAGTTGAAAATTGGGGCAGACCTGACTCCCAACCAGAAAGCAGAAGTAGCTGAGTTATTGAGCCAATATGAGGATGTGTTTTCCTGGTCACAAGAGGACATGATCGGTCTGTCCACGGATATTGTGGTGCATCGATTGCCTATCAAGGAGGGCTTCAGGCCAGTTAAGCAGAAGCTGAGAAAGTTAAAGTCGGAATGGAGCTTAAAGGTGAAGGAAGAGATAGTCAAGCAATTCAAGGCTGGAATCATCATGATGTCCACTTACCCAGAATGGCTTTCCAATATAGTCCCAGTGGCGAAGCCCGGAGGAAAGGTGAGAGTATGCGTGGATTATAGGGATCTGAACAGAGCCAGTCTCAAAGATAACTTCCCAGTGCCTTTCATACACATCTTGGTGGATAATACGACTCAGTATGAAATGTATTCATTCGTCGATTGTTTTGTGGGATATCACCAGATAATGGTTGCGGAAGAGGACCGAGAAAAGACTGCCTTCATCACCCCCTGGGGCACGTTTTGTTATAGACGACTTGCTTTCGGTCTCACAAATGCAGGAGCCACTTATCTGAGGGCCATGATGGCCCTATTCCACGACATAATGCACAAGGAGATAGAGGTTTACGTGTATGACATTATTGTGAAATCAAGGACGGAATCCGACCATGTGACTCACCTCAAGAAGCTATTTGAGCGGCTCAGGAAGTATAATTTGAAGCTCAATCCAGCAAAGTGTGCCTTCGGAGTTCAGTCAGGTAAGCTCCTTGGATTCTTGGTGAGCAATCGAGGCATCGAATTGGATCCAGCTAAGATCAAAGCCATTGTGGATATGCCAGCACCCCGTACAGAGAAAGAGATAAGGGGATTCTTGGGGAGGATAAAGTTCATCAGTCGGTTCATATCCCATCTGACCACCACCTGCGAACCAATCTTTAAACTGTTAAGGAAATATGCCTCCCGAAAGTGGAACAATCAATGTCAAAAGGCCTTTCGGACTATTAAGAAGCAATTAACAGAAGCGTCAGTGCTGGTACCTCCGAAGGACGGGATTCCCCTTTTCCTGTATATATCCGTGAACGATATGGAGATGAGTTGTATGTTGGGGCAGAAGAATGAATTCGGCAAGGAGCATGCCATTTATTACCTCAGCAAGAGATTCAGCAGTTGTGAACAGAATTACACACCGATCGAGAGAACATGTTGCGCCTTGGCATGGGCTGCTCTGAGGTTACAGCATTACCTTCATGGACACACTACCTACTTGATCTCGTGAATCGATCCCTTGAAGTATATATTTGAAAGACCGATGTTGAATTGTCGATTGTCAAGGTGGCAGTTAATCCTACAGCAATTTGATATCCTCTATGTTACCCAGAAAGCCGTAAAAGGGCAGGGGATTGCAGATCAATTATCAGAGATGCCGACAGGGGGAATGGAGCCTTTAAAAACTTCCCTACTGGGTGAAGACATACTGTGGGTCCAACAGACGAGGTGTGATAACAAAGGGCAGTTTTGGAAGATGTATTTCGGCGGTGCAATGAATGCTGAAGGGGCTGGAGCTGGAGCGGTCCTGGTCTCCATTACGGGCGAGCAATACCCCGTTCTCACCAAATTACAGTTCAGTAACTCAAACAATACGGCTGAATACGAAGGATGTATATTGGGACTGAGATTCGCCCGCAATATGGGAGTGAAAAGATTAGCCGTGTTCGGAGATTCAGAGTTAGTGATCAGACAGGCGACAGGGGTGTATGGCACTAAGGAGCTTCGGTTACTTCCATACTGTAAGACCCCGAATTTTATGAAATATAAAATTTAATTTTTCTTCATATATATTTTTTTTTCATGAAACAGTAAATGGTTAAATTGATAAAGTTAAAAGTTAAGGATGTTATCTGCAAATTTTATTTTGTCGGACAATATTCGCTTTGTCGGGGAATATTCGTTTGGTCGGGGAATATTCGTATCGTACGACGGCGCCGAAATAACAAATTATTGGTGGACCCCACAACGGAATATTTGTCGGATATAGAAAACGACAGAAATAACCTTTTTAAATAAAAATAGTCAACGGAACTGTTAAAATACCGGTGATAAAAGAATAGTGGCATACGGTAGTTTTTGGTATTTTCTGTAGCACACGGTACTCTACAGTAACACACGGTATTGCATAGTGTCTCATATTATTGGTCTGATAATTGACACCGTAACTGTTACGCATCATTTCATCGATAATTGTCACTGCATAATATTTTATATTATCAATTCAATAATTGTTGTTACACAGTATTTTGCATTATTGATTTAATAATTGTCATTACACTGTATTTTATATCATTGAGTCAATAATTGTTGCTGCACTGTTTTTAAAATTATTGAACCTAATAATTGTCACAGTAACATATGCACAGTAATTCACATTATTGAATCAATAATTGTCATTACACAGTAACGTATGCTTTCTTTTACATTATTGTTATCTCTATTATGATGTTTTTTAAAACAGTTGTATTTCATTAATTTATTGACTTGATATCTAAGAGCTAACTATACATTAGTCATAATAATTGAATTGATAAAGTTATTTGTTTATAATATAAAGTTAGGTGATTATTAGGTGATATGAAATGAATGGTGTAGATTAAAGTGTGAAATATTGTTGAATAATTGAATTGATTTGTTTATAATATAAAGTTAGGTGATTATTAGGTGATATGAAATGAATGGTGTAGATTAAAGTGTGAAATATTGTTGAATAATTGAATTGATTTGTTTATAATATAAAGTTAGGTGATTATTAGGTAATATGAAATGAATGGTGTAGATTAAAGATAATATAAAATTTGAAATGGATGGTGTAGATTAAAAGATGATATTTAAATGAATGGTTTAGATTAAAGGAATGATAAGATTTTTGGCTATAAATAGAAGCCTTAACTTAAGGATTTTTCATAAACTTCCTTACTTGTTCTTTCTTTCTCTCTCTAAATACTTCTTGTGAAAGTTCTCTCTAAGTGTGCTTAAGTCATCTTGAGTATTTGTAAAGATCTATAAGTATACGTGTACTGTTCAAGTTAATCAACCTCATTTAAATCAATATCCAGTCACGTGTTGAGGTAAGGGATACCATCTTTTTCATCTTCCATTATTCAAACGTACTATGGTAAGGGATTATCATTATTTGATTCTCGATAATAATATTGTTTCTTCCTTACTCATAAGACGTGCCTTTTATTTCCATGTATTAAATTGTGGGAATAACCTTACGGAGCGGATTGCCGCCTGTTGGTGAATAACCTTTCGTATTCATTCATTATTAATCTCTGAGAAGAACCTTACGGAGCGGATTGCCGCCTGTTTGGTGAATAACTCTTTGTACTCAAATTCTATTAAATTGTGGGAATAACCTTACGGAGCGGATTGTCGTCTGTTGGTGAATAACCCTTTGTATTAATTTCCTTCACCTTTTGTTAATCAAACCTGCTACGGTAAGGGATATTATTTTCTTTCATACTCCTAAATCGAAATTTATTATGGAACTATTGCTTCTATAATTCCTGAAAATATTATATGTTCCATAATAGTTGAACTTCATTATTTCAACTGAACCTTCCTATTTACGTGAACATTTCTATTGAATTGTAACCGTTATTCTGAACTGTGGATTTTGAATATCATTTTTAAATTTCACTCCACATCATGTTGACAATTTAGACATTATTTGAATCTGTACAAAGTAAACTTCCGATACTTATTGTTATCCTATTTCTTCTGTTCATCATTTATATCATTCTAATCATCCAAAAATCAAGCTGTTGTGAATATCTGTGGCCGGGGGCACAGATGTGATATATTTGTTGAACAGATGATAGGTTAAAGGCGATATAATAGGTTAAAGGCGATACATCTGTTCGGTGTCTTTTATGGCACGTGGTGAATGTTCTCTTTGGCCCGTAGTGCAAAGATGAACTGTTGTTTGGTATGATTATGACCAAAGGCTGAATCTGGTATAATCATGACCGTTGGTGTTATATTGAATGTCTTTGGCCCGTAGTGCAAAGATGAACTGTTGATCTGCATGATTATGATCAGGAACTGTGAATTTGTATTATCTTGACTAATGATATTTCAGATGATAAAAGTTGATGATGTTTTTCCTAAAAAGAGAACGGAGTGAACATTATAGTCTGCATTATTCTTCTAATAGATTACTCATTCCGCTGCTATTATTGATCTGAACGTTGTTTAAGAATTTAACTGCAGTTTTTGATATAAACCTTGTAGTCTATTGTATTCTATCAAGAACTCAATTGTTGAAGACTAATGATAATTTATTCGTCATTATCTTAGTCATGATATTCTTTACTGGGCTATTTGAGCTCACCCTTTCTTTTGTTCCATTGTTTTTCAACAGGAAATGAAAACATAAGGTCTAGCCGGGGAATGGAGTGAGGGTCCGAGGAATAGTTATCATAGTCTTCACGTTTTGTAAAATAGTGTGGCAATAATAGTGAAGACTTAGTTGTGTATTATTATACACTGTATTGTAATACGTTGTGCTTTGTTGTAATAATTTTGTTGTAGTCTTTTGACGACTCAAGTTTGGGCTGTGTGGGCCCAAATTTGGGGGCGTCACAGTTGGTATCAGAGCCATATAACGAAGAGCCCCGAGCCTCTCGCTGGTGACTTCCTAGGGAAAGGGGATGCACCGAAGCCAGACTCTCCGTAGGGGACGCCTATAGTACAGGTGGCAAACTGATAAGTACCATTGTGAGGTGCTGTCCCTATGGTGGGATGAGAGTCACAGTTGGCATCAGAGCTTAGGGATATGGTCTTTAATGGAGATCTAGGGTTAGAACTAGGAGGGGAGAGACGAATAGAATCAATCACTAGTGTGTCCTACCTAATTAGATTTTGTTATCTAATGAATCAATTTAAATGTAGGAACATGAAGAGATGAGTCAGTTTGTTTAAACTAACAATTATTTTGTGACTACAGTTGAATATGGCATATGAAAATCAGGAAATTAACAATGGAGTGCCCGAAACAAATGTACCTGCGAATCAAGAGACGACGAATAATCTTCCTACAAACTCAGAGTTGAATCTTTTGCCTAAGGCAAAAATTATGCGTGTTCTATCCAGTAAGGATGAAAGTGAAAGCTCTACTGCAGTCGTTCCAGATCCTTTCTTAGAAGCAATTAAAGGATGTAATGAACTTGCGGAAATCATTGCATTTAATCTGCTCACTAATTGGGAGAGTCATATCACCTGGTTATGTTCTATCACAAAGGATCAGAATATATGGACGTTTCATATCAGTCTTTGGGATTTATGGTGTTCCAGCTATGATTTTCAAGATTATTTAAAAATGATGTTTATATACTTTTGGGCGTTACAATTTAGAGGAATTCAAGTTAAGTTAGTCACTATCGTGGAAACTGTAGTCTATCGAAAATACTATTTTAATGGAAATCATTGGTACGTTACTACTGATGAAGTTGATGAACACGAGAAACAGTTTGCTAGAGAATTATTCAGTGGTATTCATATGGTTGAAATACGTGAAGATCCGAATGAAGTATTCGGGATTCGATTTGACGATAACAGTCAAGAAACCGAATGAGATGATAACCGGTAAGCTATTCTTAAATTCTCGTGAAGTCTATGTCATGTTAGATACTGACTCTACCCACTCTTTTATCTCACCTATATGTACTCAACGTTTAAATTTGACTATTGAAAACTTAAATCTTGTCTTATCAGTTGAAACCTCATTGGGAGAAATACCTATTACATTTACTATCTATAAATCTTGCCTAGTTCAAATCAACAACCTTACATTACTTGTTGACCTTATTTCTTTGGAGATGCATGAATTTGATGTGATTTTAGGAATTGATTGGTTGACTACCCATCATGCTAAAATTGATTTTTTCCATAAGATTATTAGTTTTCATATTCCTAATCAACCTGTCATGCAAATTCAAGCAACTAAACCATTGAAATCTATAACTGTTATTTCTAGCCATAAAACCATTCGTTTATTGAAAAACGGATGTCAAGCCTTTTTAGCTCATGTCACTAATTTGAACAAAAATACGTCAAACTTGAATGATATTCTCATTGTTAATGAGTTTTCTGACGTTTTTCCTGAGGAACTTCCTAGCTTACCCAAAACTGTGAAATTGAATTTTGTATTGATCTTGAACTCGGTACCAAGCCCATTTTCAAAGCCCCATACCGAATGGCTCCCATAGAATGCCAAGAGTTAAAAGTTTAATTATTAGATATTGGTATCATTCGTTCTAGTACAAAACTTATATCGAGCGAGGAATGCGAGAAGAGTTTCCAAGAACTCAAGAGGAGACTTGTTTCAGCTCCTGTTCTGACCATACCATCGGGATCGGGAGAATTCGTCATATTTAGCGATGCTTCAGACAAAGGTCTAGGCTGTGTCCTTATGCAACATGGAAAGGTGAGAAAAATTATGAGAAAAATTACCCTACTCATGATCTAGAGTTGGCAGCAGTCGTTTTTGCGTTGAAAATTTGGAGACACTATTTGTACGGAGAAAAAGTGGATATCTATACGGATCATAAAAGTTTCAAGTATTTCTTCACCTAGAAGGAACTCAACATGCGACAATGACGTTGGCTTGAGCTGTTGAAGGATTATGACCACACAATTCAGTATCACCCGGGAAAGGCGAACGTTGTAGCTGACGCTTTGAGCAGAAGATCTTATGTGAGTACAAGTGCACTGCTGACAACACAAAAGTGTATTTTGTACGACTTGCAAAAGATGGAGATAGAGCTAAAGACACCAGGGACCCACTCGAAGATTGCTCACGTGCGAGTAGAACCAGCTTTAATCGATAAAATTAAAGCTGCTCAAGCTACCGATCCGGAACTGATAAACATGATAAAGAAAGTACAAGAAGGTGCCATTTCCGAAGCAAGAATCGACGAGAAAGGAATACTTCGAGTCAACTCTCGACTCTGTTTTCCTAACGATCCTGAATTGAAGCATAAAATCATGATGGAGGCACACAACACGCCGTTTGCAATCCACCCAGGAGGTACCAAGATGTATCGAGATCTTCGACATACATTTTGGTGGAACAATATGAAAAGGGAGATTGCAGAATTTATCTCAAGGTGCCTAACTTGTCAACGTGTCAAGGCAGAGCATCAAGTACCTAAGGGCCCATTACAACCACTTGAGGTTCCTGAATGGAAGTGGGAACACATCAATATGGATTTCGTGACGGGTCTTCCCAAAGTTTCTCAAGGCTTAGATGCAATTTGGGTCATCGTAGATAGATTGACCAAATCCGCTCATTTCTTGCCTATACGAGAAAACTTTTCACTTGAACGTCTTGCCGGTATGTACATAAATGAGATCGTGAGATTGCATGGCATGCCAGTTTCCATAGTTTCTGATCGAGATCCTAGATTCACTTCACGTTTTTGGATCAGTTTACAAAAAGCTATGGGCACTGAACTACGTTTTAGTTCTGCATACCATCCTCAAACGGACGGACAATCGGAAAGGACGATCCAGACCCTCGAAGATCTTTTGAGACTTTGCGTACTAGACTTCAAAGGAAGTTGGGATAAGTACTTGCCATTGGTTGAATTTTCCTACAACAACAGTTACCAAGCAAGTATAGGTATGGCTCCATTCGAGGCTTTATATGGACGCAAGTGTCGCTCTCCAGTATGCTGGAATGAGGTAGGAGAAGCAAAATTGTTGGGACCCGAGTTGGTACGCTTGACAACAGAAAAGATCCAAATGATCCGACAACGAATACAGACCGCACAAGAACGACAAAAGAGTTATGCTGATCTTCATCGAAGAGACGAAAGTTTCAACGTCGGAAATCATGTATCCTTACGTGTTTCTCCATGGAAAGGGGTTACGAGATTCGGAAAGAGAGGAAAGCTCAACCCCCGATTTATTGGCCCATTTGAAATCTTCGATCGAATAGGAACTGTAGCCTACAGACTAGCCTTACCACCAAGTATGTCTCGCATCCATAACGTTTTTCACATATCTATGTTACGTAAATATGTGAAGGACCCAAACCACGTCATTGAGTTAGAACCAGAAGTTATAACAGAGGATTTAACGTACGTGGAGGTACCTGTTAAGATCCTAGATAAGAAGGAGCAGATCCTACGCTCAAAGGTTATATCTCAAGTTAAGGTTTTATGAAGGAACCAAGATACTGAGGAAATGACTTGGGAGCTAGAATCTGAAATGAAATCTAAGTATCCTTACCTCTTCGATATACCAGGTACGTCAATTTCGGGGACGAAATTTCATAAGGAGGGGAGGTTGTAAGACCCCGAATTTTATGAAATATAAAATTTAATTTTTCTTCATATATATATTTTTTTTTCATGAAACAATAAATGGTTAAATTGATAAAGTTAAAAGTTAAGGATGTTATCTGCAAATTTTATTTTGTCGGACAATATTCGCTTTGTCGGGGAATATTCGTTTGGTCGGGGAATATTCGTATCGTACGACGGCGCCGAAATAACAAATTATTGGTGGACCCCACAACGGAATATTTGTCGGATATAGAAAACGACAGAAATAACCTTTTTAAATAAAAATAGTCAACGGAACTGTTAAAATACCGGTGATAAAAGAATAGTGGCATACGGTAGTTTTTGGTATTTTCTGTAGCACACGGTACTCTACAGTAACACACGGTATTGCATAGTGTCTCATATTATTGGTCTGATAATTGACACCGTAACTGTTACGCATCATTTCATCGATAATTGTCACTGCATAATATTTTATATTATCAATTCAATAATTGTTGTTACACAGTATTTTGCATTATTGATTTAATAATTGTCATTACACTGTATTTTATATCATTGAGTCAATAATTGTTGCTGCACTGTTTTTAAAATTATTGAACCTAATAATTGTCACAGTAACATATGCACAGTAATTCACATTATTGAATCAATAATTGTCATTACACAGTAACGTATGCTTTCTTTTACATTATTGTTATCTCTATTATGATGTTTTTTAAAACAGTTGTATTTCATTAATTTATTGACTTGATATCTAAGAGCTAACTATACATTAGTCATAATAATTGAATTGATAAAGTTATTTGTTTATAATATAAAGTTAGGTGATTATTAGGTGATATGAAATGAATGGTGTAGATTAAAGTGTGAAATATTGTTGAATAATTGAATTGATTTGTTTATAATATAAAGTTAGGTGATTATTAGGTGATATGAAATGAATGGTGTAGATTAAAGTGTGAAATATTGTTGAATAATTGAATTGATTTGTTTATAATATAAAGTTAGGTGATTATTAGGTAATATGAAATGAATGGTGTAGATTAAAGATAATATAAAATTTGAAATGGATGGTGTAGATTAAAAGATGATATTTAAATGAATGGTTTAGATTAAAGGAATGATAAGATTTTTGGCTATAAATAGAAGCCTTAACTTAAGGATTTTTCATAAACTTCCTTACTTGTTCTTTCTTTCTCTCTCTAAATACTTCTTGTGAAAGTTCTCTCTAAGTGTGCTTAAGTCATCTTGAGTATTTGTAAAGATCTATAAGTATACGTGTACTGTTCAAGTTAATCAACCTCATTTAAATCAATATCCAGTCACGTGTTGAGGTAAGGGATACCATCTTTTTCATCTTCCATTATTCAAACGTACTATGGTAAGGGATTGTCATTATTTGATTCTCGATAATAATATTGTTTCTTCCTTACTCATAAGACGTGCCTTTTATTTCCATGTTATTATGCAATAGATGATATGTGAAGTCTTTAACTGATCTTTACAAGCCTTCTAACTGTTATGTTTTATGTTTACGATTTACGAACATGATTTATACACTTTGTGTGTCAATGTGATATAAATTGTTGGAACGTGAGTTATATGTGATATTAAATGGAGAATTATGTTCAGTCAATGCATGTTAAAGTTTATATGAAAGCATAAACTGCGTATGTGCTGTATGTTAGACTTGCTGAGCCGTCGTGCTCATTCTTGCGAATAAAACCTTATTTGCAGATTAAAGATGAACGTTAAGAAGATCATGAACTTAAAGATGCAGCATAGATTAGGTTTTCATGTAAATTGATTGTATTTGTATATGTCATAATGACTGTTGTAATACGAACAAACAAACATGTAACCGAATATTGAATGAATGATATAAATAATTATCATCAGAATGTTGTTATGTCTTTATTTTGATATAACCTAGAATTGTTAAAAATTTAACATAGTATTGATAATGATCTATTTATTTGGATGAGGATCGGTAAATAACTTGTGAGTGCTGTACATCTGAGACAGAACTAAGCGATGTTGACTGGTCAAATCCATCGTTAAGGTTCCTCGGACCCAGGTATAACTCGTTATTACTATTCTGAATACCATATAAGTAGGATTATTGATATGAAGAGATATCTTTGTATATTGATACTTGTAGTACGAATGAGACCGTTACAAGTGGACGTATATAGAATATTTAAATCCTAAGGTTAAAATTAAACCGTTATATATGGTTTTATCCATTTATACGGATGAAATACAAGTTGATACTTGTATACTTATGAGACTGAGATCAAGTTAAGATCCAGGGACAAAGTTAAGAGAAATTTTTAATGTATAGTCTAAAATAAGACTAATTTAACCAATATGATTATGGGATCATTGGTTAAGTCAATAGATGTATGAAATTAACGCACAAGGTCCGCCGCATCGAAAGCGCGGGGATTTTTGGGGGCGTTACAGTTGGTATCAAAGCAGTGGATTATAGTTTCAAGGTAACAAGTACCTTGGAGTATAATCTGATAGATTAAGAAGAAATGGACTTGTGAAGAGTCCGTATATAATTAAAAGATATGCATAAATCTTATTAAATCTTAATACATAAAAATTATTATGTGAAAAGAAATATAATGAATAAAGATAAACTCTTTACGAGAATATCTGAAGATAAATGGACTCTTAATGAGTTCTCAAAGCAAGCAATAAGATAAAATAATCTTATTAGTTTTTGTGTGAAACTGTTTCATAAAAATGAAATGGTGTGTATGGTATGTTGTGTAATTATACCTAAGAAAAGAGATGAGTAAACTCATAAGGAATGTAAATGATGAAGGAATGAATTAAGAAAAGAAAGTGACTAAGATAGTTATAGAACGATTAGGGATTTCAATTGAAAACTCATATTAGTAAAACTGAGTAGAACGACTCTCTTGTATGGGAAAGAGTCTAAGATGCTTCATAGAACCGATCTAACTACATTGTTGGTATGAATGATTCATGGTCAGTGTTCTCAAAGTGGGTTACACACTGAATGAAATCATTTGAGGATAGTGTTGATGAGACGGGGAAGTGATTCATTAGTTCTTGGGTGGAGGAATAACTCAGTTTGCTATATTGATAAGTAAATTAAAATCTTGTGTCAACTCTTCTTTATATATATTTTGAGAAGGTGATTCTTTTCTCATATGTATATTGACTAGTTAGTAGTTGTTACGTCATAACTATAGTTTTAAAAATATTTGTATGTTAGTTACTGAGCGAACGAACCCTTGTTATGAACTTGGGCTATGATATGTTAGTCGAACCGACTTGTGAGATGCGGCTACGATTTGTCTATTCAGTGCGATATTGATCAGTACCAATGTGCGCTGAGACATTTCAATCCCGTGTTGATGAGAAGGGGAACTAATATATTTGTTTGTACTTGGTTTAATACAACCAATCAGTTTACTATATTACTATATATTTGCAAAACTTGTGTTATGGTAAGAGAATAATGGAAAAGATAGAGGATTGAGGGTATTTCAAAAATCTTCTAGCTATGCTAGATCTTCATGGTTATATTCGCACTTGTGTGCCTTTGAAAAGAGTGGTTCACTAGTTGAACTAGAAAATTTTGTTAGTTCTTCACTAGCTATGTTATTCATATGTCTATGCTAATTGTTTTGGCTAGACGGATTTAATGTGAAGTATAAAAATGATTTATTCATCAACACCCCATTTAGCCTGGCATGAAGATGATACATGATGAGTCATCAACGCACTTTGCAAGGTGCGGTATACAGTCATAAAATTGCTTTTCAAAAAGTTTGAATGGTTTAAATATGAGTCAATGCCAATTGTTTCGGCTAGACACCTTTAGTTATGGAAAAAAAAAAAGAACGGACGTAGGAAATCGATAGACGCAATAAACCGCGTCTTTAAAGATAATATGGTACGACAGGCTGGTCACCTAAAGTACAACGTATGTGTGTTCTCGATCTTAATTGATTGTTACACAATGTATGGTGTTCTCAATCTTAATTGATTGCTACACAAAGTATGAAGTGTTCTCAATCTTAATTGATTGCTACACAAGATATGGTTTTCCAGTCCGGATGATGATTTCAAAAAATTATGGGTTATATAGTATTCATAGTTTTTGAGTAAGGTAAAGGTCTTGATTGACCGTTGTATAAGTGAGAAGAGTCCAAGATAAAGGAAGAATGAGACTGAATGTCGAGTATCAAAAGAGGTTTAAAACCTAAAGTTATGAAAGGAAATGTGTAGAGATAAGTGAACATTGTTCAAACCTAATCAATGTATTGGAGGTTTAATGTGAGTAAAAGATGAATTTAGAAAATTCATATTGAAGAGTAAATTGGAGATGATAATATTATAATTTTGAGGATGAAATTCTGATAAGAAGGAGAGAATGTAATATTCTGAATATTTATAGCACTTATAAATATGATATTAAATGACTAAAGTTAATTGTAAAGTTAATTTCGAGGACGAAATTCCTGTAAGTTGGGTTGAATGTAATATCCCAAATATTTTCCAAAGTGATCTAACAAGATCTAAGCAATGTTGTCAATTCAAAACCTAAGAAGGATTGTTCAAGCATACCTTGAGCTATCTAAAACAATATATACGACTCGAAACTACGATCGTATACAACTAAGAGGTTAAAATCTTTAACCTAAACTATATGTTATGTGATTAGTAAAGCTTGAATTGAGTTTTTAAATGTGATGTATGAATCATCTATGTGTAGGATTTTGTGTTTTAGTCCAAGTAGTTAACCTTAACACTTATTAAAAATCAGAAGTCAATTTAGGGCAAAAACCAAAATTGGAAAAAGAGTTAAAACCTAAACCCTAACCCTAGGGTCTAAACCCTAGGAAATAACCTAGGCCCTTGAGCAAAATGTGAAGGTCAAATTGACATTCCATTTCACGATTCAACCTTCCCACGATTTGAAAACACGTAACAGTCAATAAAAGTTTTTCTCGAAAAACGTGTACAAGCACTATTCACGAGGTGACGTTTTTCATTCGTTTGACTGTTTCTTTCATCTGTAGGACTTCTTACATTTCACAACATAGTGATAATATGAGGTTTAGATGCCAGAGAATCAATAAAAATTTCTTGGGAAAAAGACGAAAAAGACACGATTTACGAGAAAACGTTTGTCGTCTTTTTGAACGTTCTTTTCAACGTTTGGACTTTTTCCATTTCACGATATAGCATTTATACGGGGAATAGATACCAGGGAGCCACTGATATTTTTCCCAAAATAAAACGTAAAACGCTCTTCAAACGAAAACGTTTTCCGTTTTAGAACGTTCCGCTGAAGGATACAGTGTTTGTATGCAACACCGGTGCGTAATAAGCAATAAAAGATTTTTCTCGAAAAGTGTGTTGGGAATAAGACGAAATAGGGAAAAGACGAAAATAAATATTATTTTTGACTTTTTGGTCTTCTAACCATTTTCTGAGAAATGGTCGTCAAAAACACTATTCACCGAAAAACGTGCCAAGTCTTTTTGACTTTTCACTTTACAGAAAAGTGTTTATTCGGAACAAAACTCAGTAATATCACATTTTTAAATCAGTATAAGTTAACCATTTAGTTGGAATCAGACTGTTATATAATTAACTGTTAATTCATCCGTATTGTTTTCATCAAACGGATCATGAGATAGGTTAACATTAAATTTGAATAATCAAATTTATTAGATTAATACCTAATTATATTATTCAATCATAATTAGTGTCTAGAATGAAAGAAATTTATCAATCGCGTCGCCCGGTAGGTGTATTTGAGAAAAATACACGGAAGGTTATCCGAGATTAATTCAAGAAAAACTTTGAGGGTCAGACGAGACATCATATTAATACTGTATGATGTATTTTATGAATAAAATATGTATAAGTAATTAAAACTTATATTACTAATGGGAAATATTTTAAATTAATCGTACGCGATTTATCCGATATGCTGAAAACGGAAGAAAGAGTGGGTAAGAGTGTGGCTGGCACATGCTGGCGCATGCCTGGCACACGCTGGCACATGCTGGCACACGCCTGACACACGCTGGCACACGCCTGACACACTCTAGATATTATTTTAGTTTTATTAATTAAATAATGTGCAAAAAAACTAAAATGCCCTTGGTCTTTTTAACTAATGACCAAATTACCCCGACCTTTGATTTTCCTATAAATAGGAAGCTAAACTCATTCATTTCTTCATCTTTTTCCAAAGCTTTTGCAAGAGCAAACTTACTCTCTATATCTATTACTCCTAGTTATAATTCATGTATTGGAAATTGCAAAGAAATAGTTAAAGCTTGCAATAACAAAAGGTACGATTCTTAGTTATTGTAATGTTTATTTTTATCGATGAGGCTCAAGAACATAAGTCGTAGCCATGTACGATTTTTCGTTCTGGGGTGTTCCTTATCACTTGAGCAAGTCGTTGTTATGTTAAATTTTATTTCATAGTTTAAAGTTCAAGAACATACGTCGTATCCATGTATGGTTTATCCGTTCTCCGTGTTCTTCGTATGTTTTGGAGTATTATTATAAATTGTTATAATTAAGTAAACAAGTCGTTATAATGACCAAATTTTTGTCAATTATAAAGTGTTATAATCGCATATGTAAGCAGTTATAATGCTCAAATTATTTCAAGTATGAAATCCAAAAGCTCAAGAACATAAGTCGTTACCATGTACGATTTTTCGTTCTTCGTGTTCTTCGTGTGTTCTTGAGCAAAAGTCATAATTTCTACATAAGTAGGTTTACGATTTGGTAATTTAGTGTTATGGGATGATAAAACATGATGGTCTCGCTAAATAATGCTTGTGGCATCAAGTTTTAGTAGTCGAAACGAAGAACGATCAAACTTTGTTCTTCGTGTTCTCCGTGTTCTTCGATTCGTTCTTCGTGTTCTTGAGAAAAAGTCATGAAATCTTATATAAGTAGGTTTATGATTTTGTTATTTTTATGTTATAAAGTGATACGGAGTGTTAGAACATGTTATCTTAGCAAATTAATGCTTGAGGTATCATGTTTTACCAATCGGATCAAAGAAAGTTAGGTCTAATATAGTTGCAGAATATTTTTGCAAATTTCCGAAATTTTAAAGTCTGAATCTGCCTTAGCAACCTGAATGAAAGTTGTAGATCATGAAATTATAAGCAATTTAGACTCAAGAATCACTCAAAAATATTTTCGTATGACAAAGTTATGTCTGTCGCAATAAAATAGGTCGAAGCTGAAATTTTTTAATGACCATTCGGATCCTAGCACTAAAAAACAAGATTTTGAGTTCGCCACTTAACGAAATGATCCCACCAATGAAAATAGTCTAGTTAAGTTATTCTAAGACTTATTCAAAAGGACAATTTAATAAACTAACGTTCGGGGTCGCGTAACCTTTTTTGTAGGCGTTTAACGATTTCCCAGGAAAATCCTAAAACGGTTTCAAGGTAAGTCTTCTAACTCTTGCTATGTGCTACTTGTGTAGTATTGTTAAAATGTTAAATGAGATGTGTAATGTCATGTTATTATGCAATAGATGATATGTGAAGTCTTTAACTGATCTTTACAAGCCTTCTAACTGTTATGTTTTATGTTTACGATTTACGAACATGATTTATACACTTTGTGTGTCAATGTGATATAAATTGTTGGAACGTGAGTTATATGTGATATTAAATGGAGAATTATGTTCAGTCAATGCATGTTAAAGTTTATATGAAAGCATAAACTGCGTATGTGCTGTATGTTAGACTCGCTGAGCCGTCGTGCTCATTCTTGCGAATAAAACCTTATTTGCACATTAAAGACGAACGTTAAGAAGATCATGAACTTAAAGATGCAACATAGATTAGGTTTTCATGTAAATTGATTGTATTTGTATATGTCATCATGACTGTTGTAATACGAACAAACAAACATGTAACCGAATATTAAATGAATGATATAAATAATTATCATCAGAATGTTGTTATGTCTTTATTTTGATATAACCTAGAATTGTTAAAAATTTAACATAGTATTGATAATGATCTATTTATTTGGATGAGGATCGGTAAATAACTTGTGAGTGCTGTACATCTGAGACAGAACTAAGCGATGTTGACTGGTCAAATCCATCGTTAAGGTTCCTCGGACCCAGGTATAACTCGTTATTACTATTCTGAATACCATATAAGTAGGATTATTGATATGAAGAGATATCTTTGTATATTGATACTTGTAGTACGAATGAGACCGTTACAAGTGGACGTATATAGAATATTTAAATCCTAAGGTTAAAATTAAACCGTTATATATGGTTTTATCCATTTATACGGATGAAATACAAGTTGATACTTGTATACTTATGAGACTGAGATCAAGTTAAGATCCAGGGACAAAGTTAAGAGAAATTTTTAATGTATAGTCTAAAATAAGACTAATTTAACCAATATGATTATGGGATCATTGGTTAAGTCAATAGATGTATGAAATTAACGCACAAGGTCCGCCGCATCGAAAGCGCGGGGATTTTTGGGGGCGTTACAAAAACATCCACTCTCAAAGCGCCCCAGTGCTCCTCAGACACTGAAAAATCACTGGAGAATCGAGAGAAGTTATCCACCGAGCCAAATCTGTCAACCAAGAAGGGTAGAGGGACAAGGTGGCTCGAAGAAATCACAGATAGCAGAGCTGTCCTCCGCAAGCCTGTGAAAGTCAGGAACTGACGGCGCATATGGCCTAAAGTAACCCGTGCGCAGGGACCATCCACCGACAAACCGGTAAAGCGAGCATACTCCTCGAGAGTAGGGGTTAGATACTCCAGCCCAAACCTGAAAACCTGTCTGTCCGGGATCCAACAACTGAGAATGCCATCAACAAAGCCCGGCGGCACCTGAAATGACAAAAGAGAGAAGGAGTGTCCCAAAAGACCCTCTGTGATGATTCGGTCGGAGGGTAGCAAACTATCCAGCCACAAGCGGAGCCTGCCAATAATCCCTGAGGGGGTGCGAGGGTCCACGCGAACCACGTCTAGGGATGACATCTGTAAAAAGGCAGTATCAAAAGACTACACAGGGGTCAACTTTTTCCCTCTATCCACGTATATAATAAATCATGCATCATACAAGCTATAATAGAATGAATGGATCATCAAGAATAAATGATTGTGCATAAAATAAAATAAGTCTGTACATAATCCATGAAATGAGAAATGATGATAAATAAAACAAAACAGGTCAAAATACAGAGATCCTAGCCTATCAAAATCTAATCAGTGAAATCTATGCCATCAATAAAGGCATCATCCTCAAACTGATCTGCAGGCAAATCCTGGGGAATGGAGGCCTCATCCTCAAAGTTCAGGTCTGGGCAGGAATAAGGCGGAATTGGGGCATCCGATGGACCGGAACCCGCACCAAAATCGTATCCCTGCGGGTCTGCGGCATAAGCCTCCTCTGGATCTCGGCCCAAGCTCCGAACAAAAAGGGATAACTGATCCACCTGCCGAGTGAGGGAAGCGATCTGGTCCGAATGGGTGGGGGCCCAGACACACTCCATCCAATCTGTCATCATCACCGACCCATGAACCAGGTCTCTGAGGAAGAAGGTGGCCCGGGTCTGAGGCCCGATAGTGCGGGGTCTCCACCAGGCACTGAAGCTCTCGCTCGTATGAGGACCGGCAGAAAGCATATATCCGTCCTCCCCGGCCATCAGGTCCTCTGGAAGGTGGGCATCCGCGAACCAAGCTCTCTGTGAGGGAGGGGCAAAAGGGATACGAGCCTCCCCAGTCACACATCTGATGGCGCGCTCCCCTAGATACAGCTCCCATCCACCATAGGTCAGAAATGGAATACGACGAGTGGATAAGGCATGCTCCAGATTCGCGGCATAGCCACCGGCGAGGCCAGCCGCCAAATGATCCGCCGTGTAGGGAACCCAGGTCACATCCGCGGACAAGATCAGCTCTAACTGCAGTCGACAGTGAGCAAAGCTATCTGACACTGGGGTCTCCTCAAGAGTACTATGATGCCATCTACGACCCCTGGGATAAGTCTCCGGGCCGAGGGTAGTAACTGGCCGCAAGCAGGGTAGTCTCTCGTAAGCCCAGAACTGTCAAACAAAACAGGAAAACCGTAAGTAGCAGGAATAGACAAAGAAATGGAACAAATCAAGGACTATACAATAGAAAGGGACCTACTAGCAGGAAGGGGTAGAATCCGAGCCACGCATCCGTTTGTCCCTCTGAGCGAAGGCGAAGACCCTGGAGGAAGTAAGCGAAGGTGAAAGAGCCCCAATCATAATCCCCGATCCGGTCAACCTCCCGGGTGGCTCCGACGATACTGAAATGGATAGTCGAGGAGTTGTTCCCCAGAAAATAGCCCCTCATAATGGTCAGAAACAAGCGTCGGAGCAGAAAGTCACGAGCAGACCGGTCCTCAGGAAATGGCTCAGAGAGGACCCCTCCAATGGCATCTACAGCCAAGGCTCCCGATCGAATGCTGCGGGCCTTAAAGACCATATCTTGGGGAGAGTATCCTAACAAGGATCAAACAGCTGCGAGGGTGATGTCAGTCTCCAGAGGAACCCGGGGTCCAGAGAACTCCACCCCGGTGATATAACGCCAGTCGAGAGGGGTCAACATCAGCTCACAGTCCAGAAGATGAAGCGACTGTGTATGGTGGAACCAGCGCTCGGATAAGGCCCTCATATAGCCCCACGGACATCGGCGAGGGGCGATAGTGAAGAAATGTCTGAAACCCCAAGAGTCTACCATCCCCCTGTAATCGGAATGCATCGCATGGTAGAGAGTGTAGATGTTGAACCAGTTGCCCCGAGGCTGGGTAAACTCAGGAACCTGTGACAGCCATCAAAAGTCAGGCATGGTAACCATACGGGTTTGAATGAACTTAAACGACGGATATACCTCGTTAGCCGCCAGGTAGGCTGAGGGGTGACTACTGAGAACAGGACCAAGCAGATCCGATATCCTGGCACGGGCCCCTGGTAAGGTCCGACGCGTGGGGGGAGGAGTCGCTGTGCCCGAAGGGCCCGCCTCTGCCTCAGCTGGGGCATCCTCATCAACATCCGGCTGAATGGGGCGAATGACAGACTCCGCCAATCTACGGGAATGACGGGTCAGGACGGGAGCTGGAGCTGGGGTGGCCGCTCTGCGACGTCGGTCACCCGCAACCCGGGGCACTGTAGAGCCACTGAGAGCATCAGGATCCATGACTGAAACGGCATCACGAAAAGGAGGTACATCCTTAGCTCGTTATCTTTCAAAAAAAAATCTAATTGCATATTGCTAAAACTCATAGGGCAGCATGTCATGTTTATAAATTGAAAATGCATAAATAAATTCCTAGGGGTGCGCTAGATTTCCCGAAATTTCGGCAGAGTTTCGTTTGTAAAATGGACATCCCATGCACGATCAGGCATGTTTAATCAAGTCAGACAACCAACAAATACCAAATGCAAGTGAAAATGATGCATCATGAGCATAAAATGACCAAGACCATGGTTTTTCAAAATAAATAAAGCCTGACTGCAAGACCCATTGTTTATCTAGGCTACGTCCAACACGAATATCTCATATAGGCATGCATTGCTAAAATTAAAACATTTAAACAAGTAAATACCTAGCCAAACGAAAGCGAAAATCAAAGAAAAGGGAGTTAAAACGTTACCCAAAGTGCGTAGACTGATTTAATCGGAGCAGATTTTGCCAAAAGATGTCCAAAAGACGAAAAAGCCGGGTGGGGGACGAGGAAAACCGAAAACGAGAGAAAGAGAAAGCGAAAAAGTGAAAAGATCGTGGGGGTCGCGATATGAAATAGTATCCGATCCCAGCCGCAGATGCATCTGCGACTGGCCGCAGATGCACCTGCGGCTGGTCTCGGTGCCCTTTTGCCTCCCTTTTTGGAACCCCGAGTCAACATGTAACGTATCCCACGGTAAGATACAAGATTTTAGAACTGGATGACCATTTCAAAAACGACCAGTCAGAAACGATACCTGACCATTTCAAAAACGACTGGTCAGAAACGATACCTGATCAACTCAAAAACGACCAGCCAGAAGCGATACTTGACCATTTCGAAAACGACCAGTCAGAAACGATACCTGACCATTTCAAAAACAACAAGTCAAAAACAATACCTGACCATTTCAAAAAACGACCAGTCAGAAACGATACCTGACCATTTCAAAAACGACCAGTCAGAAACGATACCTGACCAACTCAAAAATGACCAGTCAGAAACGATACCTGACCATTTCAAAAACGACTGGTCAGAAACGATACCTGACCAACTCAAAAATGACCAGCCAGAAGCGATACCTGACCATTTCGAAAATGACCAGTCAGAAACGATACCTGACCATTTCAAAAACGACTAGTCAGAAACAATACCTGACCATTTCAAAAAACGACCAGTCAGAAACGATACCTGACCATTTCAAAAATGACCAGTCAGAAACGATACCTGACCAACTCAAAAACGACCAGTCAGAAACGATACCTGACCATTTCAAAAACGACTGGTCAGAAACGATACCTGACCAACTCAAAAACGACCAGCGAGAAGCGATACCTGACCATTTCAAAAACGACCAGTCAGAAACGATACCTGACCATTTCAAAAAATGACCAGTCAGAAACGATACCTGACCAACTCAAAAAACGACCAGTCAGAAACGATACCTGACCAACTCAAAAACGACCAGTCAGAAACGATACCTGACCAACTCAAAAACGACCAGTCAGAAGCGATACCTGACCATTTCAAAAACGACCAGTCAGAAACGATACCTGACCATTTCAAAAAACGACCAGTCAGAAACGATACCTGACCATTTCAAAAAACGACTAGTCAGAAACAATACCTGACCAACTCAAAAACGACCAGTCAGAAACGATACCTGACCAACTCAGAAACGACCAGTCAGAAACGATACCTGACCATTTCAAAAACGACCGGTCAGAAACGATACCTGACCATTTCAAAAACGACCAGTCAGAAACGATACCTGACCAAATTCAAAAGCGACCAGTCAGAAACGATACCTGACCCTTCAAAATGACCCGCCAGAGACGAGACCTGGGCAGTGTTCATTCGTAACTTTGAAAATAACCTCTACATGAACATATTGAATGTGACATCGCATCATCTTAACGTATGTGCGGCATCGTTAAATATATATTTGGGATTTTCATGCATCAGGTGCCTACTTCTTTATCATGTCCATTTCCTATTTCATTCCATAGACATGATAAAGAGGGGCAGCTATAGACACCCAAATTTTGCACTTCTCTACTAACCCTGGCAGGAGGGCAAAATCGTCATTTGACCCGACATGCAGAAAGGAAGGTGGACCCCAACACAAAGCCACCCCAGCGATTTACGATCAAAGCCGCCACAACGGACAACGAGCATCCGGTCACTTGAGGCAAGGCGAACAGTTGATCTAGAAAAACCTGAGCTGACCACAAAAGACGACTAATGGCCACTCCGCTTACGATGTTCGGGGGTCTCGCTCCCCGGTGAGCGAGCGGCTGCCCAGCTCGCCGGTGAGCTGGCGGGGGTGGAAAGGGGGCAGCGCCCCTTGGAAGCCAAGCACAATTATCAAATTCTATATCAAGTCGCAGCCCTCCGAACTAGCCTCCTAGAATAATATGGCACGTTTCCCAGGGATTTTCGGATTGCAAAAATACAGCCTTCCAAAATAATACCGCAGAAATTGGCGAATTAAGACTGCGTGGCATGAAAATCGAGAAAAACAAGTCGGACAGTCGCGGATGCACCTGCGGCCACCGACAAAAAGGACTTTTGCGCGGCTCGAGGGCGGCACACAGTAGCCGAGGATTCGGCGCGGACGACCACAGCAGGCAGCCACAGATGCCCCTGCGGCCAGCCGCAGATACATCTGCGGCTGCCTACTGAACCCTATAGATCGGCCATTTCCACCCTAGAGGAAAAAAGAAGAGAAGAAAAAAGGAAGATAGAGTTTTAGAGAGAGAAAGCTCGCGGGAGGAGAGAGAATAGGCTTGTTCTTGGTTAGATTTGAGTGAAAAATTCATTCTTTCTTGCTAATTAGTCGAGTGTTATTGTGGTGTTATCCGATTTGTGAAATAAAAGGCTTTAATCGGCATTTTTCAAGGTGAAAAGAGTGTTTCTTTTGATATTTTCTTGGTTATATTAATGTGATAATCTTGTGTTTTGGGTTTGTTTAGCATAGTATGTTGTTGTATTGACGATGATCCGTGGGTTAGGGGTCGTTAGCGAGGGTTCCATTGGAACATAACTTCCTCCTAATGCCCCAATGACATCCGTACGGGGATATATCGTTCATTGGAGTTCATAGATAGCTGTAGTGTTGGTATTGAGATTTGTGATTCATATAGCACCATAGTTTGTTTAGCATTGTTAGATTTTGCCGTTGTATTGGTTATGTAGCTTCGGGTGAATGTGAGCCTAGGGAGGAGATCCTCGTGGTCAAATTTCGATGATGGACATTTTGGGTGTATATAATCATTAGATAGGATGCATGGTTGTATATATGTAATATCGGGCCTTAAAGCGATACCAAGTCGTGGTCGGGTTAAAGCCCCGTAATAATAAAGATATGTGATTGTGGGTGTTTGGGGTTGTCTAGATGGCTCACATGCCCATGGATAGCCCCGACACGTTTTAAATGCTCGTTTTAATTTACGACACAAAAAACGATTTTCCAAAAATAAGGCAAACGATGAAGATTTTCTAAAAAGAATCAAATTAGGATATTAGATACACGAGGTTTAAAAAGTAAAGAGTTTTTGCGAACTTTGATCCTTGTTTGACGAAAAGGCTATACTTGGTTTTGAAATGTCATGAAAGATATTTTCGGAAAAAAATAAATAAACGTTTTCATTAAACTTTGTGCATAGGGTTAAAGAGTTCTAGAAGTTGCCTTCATTTTATTTATATTTACTGTTAGAAGGCAATGTATAGTCTCGATTCCTATTTGACAAAAGTTTAAAAATTATTGTTTTCTAAAAATGACATCTAAAAAAAACCCTCATCGTTTTCGAAATTAAAATCAATCTTTCTTATAAAAGCGAAGCCTTGTCATTTGGGTCAAAAGACGTCTAAAACACTTTCTCGATAAAACACCTTTGCCATATAAAAAAAATCAAAGCAACTCTTATGCGAAAATTCACCACAAACATTCATTTAGGCACACACACACACACGCGCACACACACATTTTAGGATTTAAAAGGATAGGAAAACATCAAGATTGCGGTAACCGTGTTTCACGGAAGTCGGGGGGTGCCTAACACCTTCCCCTCGCTTAAGCAAGCCCCCGAACTCTATGAATCTCGGTTTGCGGACCAATTGACTCGGAGTCACATATGAGCCAGCGATTACGAAAATAAAATTCGGATGAGTTGGTACATCCATTTCAAATATACCAACTGGCGGCTCTGGTCAATTGGCTCATAAAGAAATCGATCTTTCAAAACCCGTCGACTTTAAGCCGACCCTTTTCAAAATCACATTTAATTCAAAAGGCTAAAATTGGAAAGGGCTTTTAATATTAAAAAACGAAACGACGAAAATCCCGGCGTCGACATGAATATAGTAGATTAATTTGAATAGATATTTTTGTCAAACTCTTGGAAAAGGTTTAATAACTATTTATGAATTTTCGCTTAATGAATTGTATCGATTAACTAGTTGTCAAGAAAGTGAAAATATTTATGCGAAACATTGGGGGAAGTTGTAATCTTAACTTTTAAATTTGATATTCATCTTTGCTTAATAATTTGCTTATTTTAGTTATTTAATTTAATTACATAAAATTTGAATTAGTTGTTTAAATAAAATTGAGTTGATATAAAATTAGTACTTGAATATTATTATTATTATTTCCTCGTGGGATCGATATTTTACTTACTATTATATTATTTGTTGGCCACGTATACTTGCGTGAATTTGTCTATACATAAATCTGACAACAAAAACCTTGAAAAAAAACGTTACTTGAGATGTGTCATCACAAGTCCCGAAGCAGAAAGCTCGAGGGGGCAACTCATTTTGAGAATCAATTGAGGGATTGGATTGATGGCTAGAAGAATTGGATAAAATGGACATTACTTGAGTAACTTAGGGTATTCTAAGAATTTTTCTATTATTAAGGGTGTTCTTGAAATTTTCTCAGAGTCACATGTTTGGCATATGACCCCTTTGTCAGGAAATTCTATAAATGGCCGCACATTTCATAAGTGAGGGGACTTTTTTTTGGACTCTTGGAAAACTTTGAAGCCACAAGGAGAATTCTCTCTAAACTTGTGAGAGTGGGAACGTTCTTGGAACTTGTTGGTGATTCGGAATTGAGTTATAACTTCGAGATACTCGTGATCTCGTGATTACACTTGGACCCTGAAATTGAACTCGGATTCTCTCGAAATCTAACACTTGATAGAAGTTCTCGGATACTAACGATTACGTAGGGACAATTCTGCTTTGTATTACTCGAGTAATTACTTACCGATTTTTCTCCCCTCTCCAATCTCCCGATTGATTCCGTATTCTTCACAGATTTCTCACCTCCTGGATCACGATGAAACCCTAATCCTAACAAGGTACAAGATTTCCTCGCCTACATAGAGAAAGCGCACAATAGAATAATAGAGTTTATAAAGAACACAACAACTCTTAAGTTCGGAGGCCAATAAAATTTCTAATTTACTCTCTCTTCTTGAATGGGATCATCGACTAAGGTGAATATATAAATAATAAATCAAATTCCAATTACAGAGTTTCACAAATAAACTAATTTGGACACTAAGTGTAATACCCTATAAAAATAAAAATAAAAATAAAATAAAATAAAGGTATTTAGGAAACCTTTAAAATATTTTAATTGGGCTTTTCTTATGTTTGGGTCAACCTATTAATTAAAATTATGTGGGCTATTGGTAATTAAGGAATAAGTTTAATTTAAAAATAAAAATTTGGGCCTTAAAACTAATTAAGTCCAATTAAAATTATGTACTATTAAAATTAAGAAAGTTGTTAAATATATTAATTAATAAAGAAAGAAAACGTAAATCATTTATAGTGTAACGTATCCTTGTGTCTGATAAAAATATATATCATGAGTCGCTTACGTTAAAACCGAGAGAAAGAAAATGCTGATTGTGGCGTTCATATCCTTGGAAGATTAAACAGGTTAAATTGCATTGCTTCTTCTCTTTTGTTTATTGGATGTGATTGTTTTTTTTTTTTATTTCTTTATACTTTAAATTGTTCCATCCGTGAGAAAGAAAAAGTAATGTCAGATTGTGAATTGCTTTATGTTGTTGTACATGTTGTCATGGTATGATCTTTCTATATATATATATATATATATATATATATATATATATATATATATATATATATTATTATATATTATTATTTTAAATGCTTGTAATGGATAACTTCATCAGTTTAGAAGGTTAGTTCATATAGGAATTTTGATCTGTTATCATGAATATAAACAAATAGTTTATATATTCTAACTTTATGTATGGAACGAAAGGCAGTGTATATATATATTTGTTTAATTTGTCTTTGGAACTATAACATTATGGTAATAATAAAATTAAGATTTATATAAAAATAAATAAATTAAACATGAATATAATTGATTAAGGCATGATTCACTAAATGAATATGAAACATATATAGGTCTGAAATGTTAATATTATAAGATGTCATGTTTGGCCAAATTGATAATTAGGTAGTATAAAATTTTGTATACTGTTGTAAATCTAAATGTATATGTATATGGTAATTTGCTAAGTTATACTATTATATAACAAATGTTATATTATGGTATTATTTTAGTAAGTGACTTTATATTAAAATGTATCTTTTGACTACAAAATGTATTTTAATATATTTTTTTTACATAAAGGTAAATTATTAAAAATGATAATTAATTGTATTAAATTATTGTGTTTTTAGATCGGACCGAAGGAGTTAACGAACTTTAATTGGAATTTTAATTGGGTATTACATTACTGATTCCAGGTACGAATTCCGTACTCCTTCAGCGATATTCTTATTAAATTTAATTAGTTCATTTAGTTCCTCGTTTCGAATTTCATTATTAGTTCACATGTTTGTTCCTTGCGAAATTAATATGATAGCTTCATGTTGGCGTTACATAGACTTATTTTGTACTCTTTGTATTATTAAATCAAGTGTAGTGATTATTTTTGATTCCGTAGAATGTACATGTTAATTTATTTTGGGGATTTGGTATTGATTCGTTTCAGCTTAACATGTACACTTAGAACCCTTTTGTGGGTATTATGTCGCATTCGTTGTGGCATGATATCTTTATTAGATTATACCGTAGGGTATACCTGAGCTATAACCACCTGTGGGGGTACCACATGCATGTCTCTTGGCACCGAGGCATGTCACCTTCCGTGGCGGTGTGATCAGTCCACGGCGTCTCCATTTTGTGTTGGTGGGCGATGGCCAAATTTGGTGTTTTGTTGTGGGAGGCGTATGGGTTGACCCTAGTTTCTGTTCTGTTCTGTTATGCGGTTTGGTGATGTTTGTGCCAAACACACCTTCCGATTTTCATGCATTTGGACTCGTGATCCAATGTGTGATTTGCCTGCGCGACATTATTTTGCCTGTGTGGCATTATTTTGTTTGCGTGGCATTATTTGACTTGTCTGTGTGACAAGGTATATTTCTGTTATATTTTTGAGCTCGGTATGAAATAACACCCAGCCCTTTGATTCAGCCAATTATTTCGTTGTGTTAGTTATGTTCGTTTCAGTTCAGTTAATGGCATTATTTGTTTCAGTTCTTTATTTTGTTCTCTATATCCGTACTGGGCATTTGGCTCATGCTGTATTTTTCTTCCAGCAGGAAATCAGGGGGATCATGGGCAAGTGTGATGAGAGCTCCCTTTACCCAGTGACTTAGATATATTTTGTTTAGGCTGTGCTACATTGCTGTTGATTTGGAGTTGTAATAACTATTCTAGATTGTGGTTTGAACCAGTTTGGTATTTTTTGTCGTTTGACTTGTGGAGGTTATCAGTTATTAAAGTTTTCATTTTAGCAAAATAGAGCTTTTGATTTATTTTATAGTTTTGTTATGTTTTGTGAGTAACCTCTCTTTCTATTTTGGGAAGGGGGTGTTACAGTGTTGGTATCAGAGCCAGGTTCTTTCTTGTAGAAAACCTATTTAGGTTGACCTGTGAGTTATGGGTAGACTTCTGGGTTAGGTTTTTGTTCCGTTTAATATTCTGTTCTGCTATCATATCAGCTATATTTGAATTTGTCTCTAATTTATTTTGCTTCTATTCATTGATTTCTTTCTTAGATGGCTCGTAGATCTGCCAGAGTTAATAGGAGGCGAAGTAACGATGGGGAAAGTGGTGAGGGCCAGTCCAATGAGCAACCGAATAATCAGATTAATGCTCAATTGGCTGCCTTGGTGAATCAGGCGATTAACCAGGCTTTACCACAAGTAGTGGCACAGGTTGTTCAGGCAATGCAACAGCAGCCAGAAAATCCTGAGCAGGGGAACCCGGAAAATAACGGTCCACACATAAATGAAGAGGAAGGGAATGTAGATGGTCCTGATCAGCCGGTGGTTCCGATGTATGTGTGGTTGGAAAGATTTCAAAAGCAGAAACCCCATACATTTAGTTCAGCTCCAACTCCAATAGATGCAGAGAATTGGATTGCCCATCTGGAGAAGATATTTGATGTGCTGGGGTGCTCAGATAATCAGAAGGTGTTGCTTGCAGTTTATAAGCTAGAGGGGGATGCACAGAGATGGTGGAAGGCGATGAAAACAGCAAAAGGTGATGGTTATACTGAGACACTTAGTTGGACAGAGTTTTGTGAGGTCTTTTATCAGCAATTCTTCCCTACTGCTGATAAAGAGGCTTATGGTAGAGAATTTGTGTCCATTCGGCAGAGAGATGATGAGTCCATCACAGATTTTATGACGAGATTTACTAGGTTGGCTGGCTTTGCGGGGACCTCTGCAGGGACTGCAGCGGAACAGGTAGAAAAGTTTAAATGGAGAATACATTACAAGTATCGTCAGCATCTTATTAACACTAAATTTGAAGATGTGTCGGCAGTGGCTAATGCAGCCAAAAATATTGAGATGGAGCGACAGGACTTTCGGTCTTCTAAACCGGAGGGGAGTCGAAAGAGGGACAGAGATGACCAGCAGGGTCAAGCTTCGGGTCAGCATGGGAGGAATCAGGGAGGTCAGTGGAACAGGAACCGTGGTGGTCAGCAGGGGCAATGGCGTGGCCAGAATCAGAACAGGGGTTTTCAGCAGTTGCCTCAGCAGGGCCAGAATCGTCAGCTTCAGCTACCTCAACAAGGTCAGAACCGCCAACAGTGGCAGAATCGTCAGCAGGGGCAGAATCGGGGTCGTTACCCAGGGCCAGCTGGTGGGGGTAACCCTAATCTTATTCCGATTGCTCCTTGTAATATTTGTGGGGCAAATCATCCTGGGAGACAGTGTCATAGAATTACCGGTGCATGCTTTTTGTGTGGACAGACGGGTCATATTGCTAGAGATTATACCAGGCCACGTGGTAATGGTGGTAATGGGGGTCAGCGTCAGGGCGGTCGGGTGTTTGCCTTGACTTATAACCAGGCAGCAGGTGCGCCAGGTACTGTTTCTGGCACTCTTTTAGTTGGCAGTCGTGAAGCTTCTGTTTTATTTGATACTGGTTCTACTCATTCAGTGGTTGCTCAGTCTTTTGTTCGGCACCTTGGTGTGCCATCTCAGTCGTTAGATTCTATTATGTCTATTGCTACCCCGATGGGGACTTCTGTTGTTATTTCTGATTTGTATCGAGAGTGTCCAATCAGTTTTAGAGATAGGATTCGTGGGGCTAATCTTCTGCCGATAGGTATGCACGATTTTGATGTAATTCTGGGGATGGACTGGTTGGATAAGCACCGGGCCAATATCGATTGCCAGTCCAAAAAGGTTATATTTGGAGATGTAAAGTCTCCAGAGTTCATATTTCAGGGTTCACGACCGAGTAAGGTGGTGAAATTGATCTCAGCATTGAAGGCTGGAAAGTTAGTGGCAAAGGGTTGTGAGGAGTATTTGGCATTTGTGAAGGACACTTCTATGAGTGAGTCTCATGTTGAGGATGGTCCAGTGGTTCGTGATTTTGCTGATGTGTTTCCTGAAGAATTGTCAGGGTTGCCACCGCAGCGGGACGTCGAGTTCACTATCGAGCTTGTTCCTGGTGCGAAACCTATCTCTAAAGCGCCGTATAGGATGGCACCGTTGGAATTACAGGAGTTAAAGGAGCAATTACAAGAATTGTTAGATCGAGGTGTGATTCGACCGAGTGTTTCACCGTGGGGTGCTCCAGTTTTGTTTGTGAAGAAGAAAGATGGGTCTATGAGGTTATGCATAGATTACAGGGAGTTGAACAAGATTACCATCAGGAATCGGTATCCATTGCCGAGAATTGATGACTTGTTTGATCAACTTCAGGGGGCGAAGTATTTTTCGAAGATAGACCTGAGATCGGGTTATCATCAGTTGAGGGTAAGAGATGAGGATATCTCTAAGACAGCTTTTCGCACTCGGTATGGGCATTACGAGTTTCTGGTGATGCCATTCGGGTTGACTAATGCTCCGGCGGTGTTTATGGATTTGATGAACCGGGTATTCAGGGAGTACTTGGACCAATTTGTCATTGTCTTTATTGATGACATTTTGGTTTACTCCAAGTCTAGGGAAGAGCATGAGGAACATCTTCGCACAGTTTTGGGAATTTTGCAGAAAGAGAAGTTATATGCTAAATTTTCCAAATGCGAGTTTTGGTTGGAGCAGGTTGCATTCTTGGGCCACGTTGTGTCTGCTGAAGGCATTAAGGTGGATCCTGCGAAGGTTGAGGCTGTCACTAAATGGCCGAGACCTACTACGGTGACGGAGGTTAGAAGTTTCTTAGGTTTGGCCGGGTATTATAGGCGATTTGTGGAAGGATTTTCTTTGCTTGCCTTGCCATTGACACAGTTGATGAGGAAGGGAACGAAGTTTGTGTGGAATGAGGAGCGTGAGAAGAGTTTTGAAGAGTTAAAGAAACGACTTGTAACAGCTCCAATACTTACATTGCCATCGGGGACAGGAGGTTACCAAATATATAGTGATGCTTCTAAGAAGGGCTTGGGGTGTGTTTTAATGCAACACGGTAAGGTGATTGCTTATGCTTCTAGACAGCTTAAACCTTATGAGGTGAATTACCCCACTCATGATTTGGAGTTGGCAGCAGTAATCTTTGCCTTAAAAATTTGGAGGCACTATTTGTATGGAGAGACTTTTGATATCTTCACCGATCATAAGAGTCTTAAATACATTTTCACTCAGAAGGAGCTTAACATGAGACAGAGGCGTTGGTTAGAGCTTCTAAAAGATTATGATGCCAGAATTCAGTATCACCCGGGGAAGGCGAATGTGGTTGCAGATGCTCTTAGCCGAAAGAGTTCAGGGAGTGTAGCAGCTCTTATTACACAACCTCAGCTTATTGCGGATATGGAGCGACTAGAGTTGGAGTTGTATGTGCAAGGTTCAGATGGGCATTTAGCGGGTATGAGAGTGGAGCCCTCTCTTATCTCGCGGGTTAAAGAAGCTCAAAAAGAAGATGGGGAGTTGTGGGCAATGGCATATAATTTGGAGGAAGGCAAACAAACCGAGTTCCGTATTGATGAACATGGTGTGATTTGGTTGGGTAGACGGTTGTGTGTGCCGTTAGATTCAACTATTCGGGAAGCAGTATTGGCTGAGGCTCATAGTTCACCATTTTCTATTCATCCGGGTTCTACGAAGATGTACAGAGATTTAAAGGAGAATTTTTGGTGGAATGGGATGAAACGAGATGTAGCTGAATATGTTGGGAAGTGTCTCATTTGTCAACAAGTGAAGATAGAACATCAACGAGCTAGTGGTTTGCTGCAACAGTTAGACATTCCAGTTTGGAAGTGGGAAAATATCACAATGGATTTTGTGACTGGGTTGCCAAAAACTTTTAAGAAGAATGATGCCATTTGGGTTGTGGTGGATCGGTTGACCAAATCTGCACACTTCTTGGCTATCCATGAAGGTTACTCGGTGGACAGGTTGGCACAGATCTTTTAGCAGGAGATTGTAAGACTTCATGGTACTCCGGTGTCAATTGTTTCAGATCGGGACCCACGGTTCACTTCACGTTTCTGGAAAGGGTTTCAGCGAGCTTGGGGCACTCGGCTTAATTACAGTACTGCTTTCCATCCACAGACTGATGGGCAATCTGAAAGGACTATCCAGACTTTGGAGGATATGTTGAGGTCGTGTGCACTGGAGTGGTCAGGTAATTGGGATGATTACTTGAGCCTAGTTGAGTTTGCTTATAACAACAGCTGGCATGCAAGTATTGGAATGGCTCCGTTTGAAGCATTATACGGTAGAAAGTGTCGGGCACCAACTTGTTGGGATGAGGTTGGTGAGAAGGCCATAGAAGGGCCTGAGTTAGTTCAAATTACTACGGAGAAGGTAACGGTGGCTAAGGAAAAATTACGGTTGGCTCGATCACGACAGAAGAGTTACGCTGATAAGCATATGAGGACGTTAGAGTTTGAACCTGGCGAGCATGTGTTTTTAAAAGTTTCTCCTTGGAAGGGCATTCGACGATTTGGGTTGAAAGGAAAACTTAGTCCGCGTTATATTGGTCCCTTTGAGATTTTGGAAAGAGTTGGTGAGGTTGCATATCGGTTAACTTTGCCTCCACAGCTAGCTCATGTGCATAATGTATTCCATGTGTCGGTGTTGAGGAGTTATAATTATCATCCATTGCATGTAGTGCAATATCCATTCGATAAAATTCGGGGTGATCTTACTTGTAAGGAGCAAGCCGAGGCGATTTTGGATCGTCAGGAGCGGATTATGAGAAGGAAGACAATTCCGTTCGTTAAGGTCTTGTGGAGGAACCATTCGGAGCGGGAAGCTACTTGGGAGATGGAAGAGTCTATTCGAGCGGAGTATCCGCATCTCTTTGAAAATTAAGTACGTTCCATTCTTTTGATTCCGGGGACGTAATCATTTTTAAGGGGGAGGTGATGTAATACCCTATAAAAATAAAAATAAAAATAAAATAAAATAAAGGTATTTAGGAAACCTTTAAAATATTTTAATTGGGCTTTTCTTATGTTTGGGTCAACCTATTAATTAAAATTATGTGGGCTATTGGTAATTAAGGAATAAGTTTAATTTAAAAATAAAAATTTGGGCCTTAAAACTAATTAAGTCCAATTAAAATTATGTACTATTAAAATTAAGAAAGTTGTTAAATATATTAATTAATAAAGAAAGAAAACGTAAATCATTTATAGTGTAACGTATCCTTGTGTCTGATAAAAATATATATCATGAGTCGCTTACGTTAAAACCGAGAGAAAGAAAATGCTGATTGTGGCGTTCATATCCTTGGAAGATTAAACAGGTTAAATTGCATTGCTTCTTCTCTTTTGTTTATTGGATGTGATTGTTTTTTTTTTTATTTCTTTATACTTTAAATTGTTCCATCCGTGAGAAAGAAAAAGTAATGTCAGATTGTGAATTGTTTTATGTTGTTGTACATGTTGTCATGGTATGATCTTTCTATATATATATATATATATATATATATATATATATATATATATATATTATATATTATTATTTTAAATGCTTGTAATGGATAACTTCATCAGTTTAGAAGGTTAGTTCATATAGGAATTTTGTTAGTTCATATAGGAATTTTGATCTGTTATCATGAATATAAACAAATAGTTTATATATTCTAACTTTATGTATGGAACGAAAGGCAGTGTATATATATATTTGTTTAATTTGTCTTTGGAACTATAACATTATGGTAATAATAAAAGTAAGATTTATATAAAAATAAATAAATTAAACATGAATATAATTGATTAAGGCATGATTCACTAAATGAATATGAAACATATATAGGTCCGAAATGTTAATATTATAAGATGTCATGTTTGGCCAAATTGATAATTAGGTAGTATAAAATTTTGTATACTGTTGTAAATCTAAATGTATATGTATATGGTAATTTGCTAAGTTATACTATTATATAACAAATGTTATATTATGGTATTATTTTAGTAAGTGACTTTATATTAAAATGTATCTTTTGACTACAAAATGTATTTTAATATATTTTTTTTACATAAAGGTAAATTATTAAAAATGATAATTAATTGTATTAAATTATTGTGTTTTTAGATCGGACCGAAGGAGTTAACGAACTTTAATTGGAATTTTAATTGGGTATTACATTACTGATTCCAGGTACGGATTCCGTACTCCTTCAGCGATATTCTTATTAAATTTAATTAGTTCATTTAGTTCCTCGTTTCGAATTTCATTATTAGTTCACATGTTTGTTCCTTGTGAAATTAATATGATAGCTTCATGTTGGCGTTACATAGACTTATTTTGTACTCTTTGTATTATTAAATCAAGTGTAGTGATTATTTTTGATTCCGTAGAATGTACATGTTAATTTATTTTGGGGATTTGGTATTGATTCGTTTCAGCTTAACATGTACACTTAGAACCCTTTTGTGGGTATTATGTCGCATTCGTTGTGGCATGATATCTTTATTAGATTATACCGTAGGGTATACCTGAGCTATAACCACCTGTGGGGGTACCACATGCATGTCTCTTGGCACCGAGGCATGTCACCTTCCGTGGCGGTGTGATCAGTCCACGGCGTCTCCATTTTGTGTTGGTGGGCGATGGCCAAATTTGGTGTTTTGTTGTGGGAGGCGTATGGGTTGACCCTAGTTTCTGTTCTGTTCTGTTATGCGGTTTGGTGATGTTTGTGCCAAACACACCTTCCGATTTTCATGCATTTGGACTCGCGATCCAATGTGTGATTTGCCTGCGCGACATTATTTTGCCTGTGTGGCATTATTTTGTTTGTGTGGCATTATTTGACTTGTCTGTGTGACAAGATATATTTCTGTTATATTTTTGAGCTCGGTATGAAATAACACCCAGCCCTTTGATTCAGCCAATTATTTCGTTGTGTTAGTTATGTTCGTTTCAGTTCAGTTAATGGCATTATTTGTTTCAGTTCTTTATTTTGTTCTCTATATCCGTACTGGGCATTTGGCTCATGCTGTATTTTTCTTCCAGCAGGAAATCAGGGGGATCGTGGGCAAGTGTGATGAGAGCTCCCTTTACCCAGTGACTTAGATATATTTTGTTTAGGCTGTGCTACATTGCTTTTGATTTGGAGTTGTAATAACTATTCTAGATTGTGGTTTGAACCAGTTTGGTATTTTTTGTCGTTTGACTTGTGGAGGTTATCAGTTATTAAAGTTTTCATTTTAGCAAAATAGAGCTTTTGATTTATTTTATAGTTTTGTTATGTTTTGTGAGTAACCTCTCTTTCTATTTTGGGAAGGGGGTGTTACACTAAGTCTTACGAACACTCAGTTCTATCAATCACAAATATTAAGGTAGTAGAGATATTGCTCAATATCACCTGAAAGAGATCAATGATGTAGCTTTTGATTAAGCACTAGTTCTACTTTTAGAGCTTCGTTGACTGCACAGATGTAGAGAATTTTGGCTTGATGGGCTTTCGAAGTTCTACTTTGTTTTTGTAAGTCTGCCCTTATATGCGTTTTTATTTTATATTGTTTGTGAATTTATCCATTAAAAAAATAATCGAGACTATGTAACTGGGTGAGAGATGTTAGCGTGATCAACGCTAAATTCTCGTACAATCTTTCCCTTGATTGTTTTTCCTTTTCTTGTAGAGTGATACTTAACCGCTGATCTTGATGAAACACTTTTTGATGTAAACGTTTTCTCGTGTTCAACTCTTATTTGATAGCTTTAGCATATCGTAGGCTTACTAGAACTTTTTATGATCATAGAGTCCCCAACTGTACGATTATTTATGCTATTTTTTCTTTCTACAACTGAATCCTGCCTTGAGCTGTACGAACTGACGGTACGTCTTTGTTCTCTACGAATCAGCTGAACTAGGACTCAACAAAATCTCTCTCTATGAACTGAAACTCTATGAACTAGCTTCGTGAACTTAAAGCTCTACGAGCATTAAATTCTGCGATTCTACTTTACTATCTTGGTTCTTAGTGAAAATCGTACGTAGATCTCTTTTGCAATTTTTTTATTTTTATTTTTTTTATCCTTCGGATTTACTCTCTGAATTCACACTACGATTTGAAATCTCTGATCAGTCCCTCTACGATCCTCATTTTTTTCAAGTTTACAGAAAAAAATACAACAGAAAGAAAATACCTATACATAAAGAGTTCTAGCCTATTTCTCTAAGTAGAATGAATTTGAGCAGCCTATACATTTTAATTCAGAAGTCATTCATATCTACTAACATTTACAACCCAAACATAGCGCAAATAGTGCTATCATAACCATTTTTTTTATTTTTGTTTTGGAGTTTTACACGTATAGAAATTAGTATTAAAAAGGTATTACATCATCAAATTATAAATATGAGAACTAACACTACACAATAAAGTATTTTTAAAATTATAATAAGAAGTATAAACATTATAACTAATAAAGCTTAAATAAAAATAATACAATCACCAAACATATGATTCAATTATAAAATTCAAAAATAAAATTTAATTTTTTTCAATATATATATATATATATATATATATCAATAATATAATAATTTTAAACAGCTTAGGACGTGAGCAGTGAGCTTATGTGGTTAAATCAAAGACGACTTAACGGGTAACTTTTCCTTGTATGTATATTAACCGATGGATGAGCATAGAGAAGAATCGTATACCTTAAGACCCATAGTAGGTGAGAGCTTCGCACTAACTCTCTCTTTCCTTCTATCGATCACAGGTTAAAGTTCCAACCTTATTATTACTGATTACAAGCAAGAACTAAAACTTCAGAAAGTCCCTACCAACCTTATCGCTATCCTCCATACTACTCGAACATCTATATATTTCTACTTCTTTTCACGAAATCATGATGGATTTTTTTATCTAAAAGTCCATCTATTTCAATATTTTTGTTTCTTAGGGTTTCTTGCGAACCTGTCAAAGTCTTAAAGTAGCAAATACCTTTAATTAGTTGTTAGAAGTGAAACAATAAGTAAATGGAAAGGGAAGTGAAGGACGAAACATTACCACCGGGGTTTCGATTTCATCCAACAGATGAAGAACTTATCACCTGTTACCTCATAAATAAGATCTCCGATGCTAGTTTTACAGGAAGAGCTATTACTGACGTCGACCTCAACAAATGCGAGCCATGGGATCTTCCAGGTAGTAGTAAACCTTAAAATCAGACTTTTCTTATCTTGAAAATAGGGTTTTGGGGTCTTAAACGTATTGAAGTTACACATATGAACCCTAGCTAGGTTTTTTGTTTTTTATTTTTTATACAAAAAATTGAAATTAGGTTTTCCTGTTGCTCTATGGAGTTCATCAGGTAGCAGCAGCTAGCCATGACTTCAAAGGGGCTGTGTGCTAATTTATTTTTATTTATAATTGTTTGGAACAAAAAAAAAGAACTATAAAAGGAATGGAAAATCTAGATCTAAGGTCAACTTTTTTGGAACATATATATGTTCGATTGGATAATGATGAAAAATAGTAGTAGAAAGAGAAGATATTGAAGATTTGTTTTTCATTACTTCATAAGTAGATACTAATTACAATTGCAGATCTTTCCTTTTAAATTTATTATTTCTTAATTTGTATTACAGATTGAAACCATTTCTTGTGCTATATACCTAATCAACACTAAAATAAACAAATTAAGCACAGTTTTATAATCATTTCTTGTACTATTTCTTTTTCCTTAATAAAACTTTGGCTAATCAATTATTTATGCATCTCATATATTAATAGAATCTTTGATATCTCTTGGCAAATTTTTTCTGAATCAGGGAAAGCAAAGATGGGAGAAAAGGAATGGTATTTTTTCAGCCTAAGAGATCGGAAATACCCAACTGGAGTAAGAACAAACCGAGCCACAAACACTGGATACTGGAAGACTACAGGGAAAGACAAAGAAATCTTTAACAGTGTGACTTCAGAATTAGTTGGCATGAAGAAGACACTAGTATTCTACAGAGGAAGAGCTCCCAGAGGAGAGAAAACTAACTGGGTCATGCATGAATATCGTATTCATTCAAAATCCTCGTTTAGAACAACCAAGGTAGTCTCCATTTCTCTTATGGTATATATGTTTTTGATTCAAATTAAAGCTGATTACAGACTCTTGAGTCAACTCACTTTCCATTTCATGGGTTTAATTCGTTTTTTTCCTCTGGCTTTCTTGAGGGTGTATAAGTTTCTTGAGGGACAAAATACACCTAAATTTTCTCAACTTAGTTAAATAATAAACCTAATTTTAGTCTTTGTGCTTTTTGGCTCAAAAGTGCAATTTTATCATAGACACACAAATCCTAAAATGTTTACATACATATTTTATTTTATTCCTCAGCCAACAAATTTGGATTTATATATATATATATATATATATATATATATATATATATATATATATATATATATATATATAACTATATATATATTTATATATAACTGTTTTATGTTTATTTATAAATATATTTCATGGATAATTGAAGCTTTGAATGAATTGGCAAAAAAGAGTATATATTTATTAAATTTATTTCAAAATAAGAGATATATTTCTAAAATTAAGAATTTTAAATAAATAAAAAAGTCTATTTTACCAAATACACACCTAACATTTTCTAGAAATATTATAGTTGTCTCATGTACTCGATATACTTGGTATATAAATAATGTCATATTAAAATTTTTATGTGATTTTATAGTTTAAATTAAATATAAAAATATCTCTAATTTTGAAATAGACTAAAAAAAATTATTTATAAATTTGGAATGGATGGAGTTGATTTGAGTTGCCATATAAGGTAAGTTTTCTAAACGTCCTTCAGTACAATTAGGTGAACTTCAATAACAAACCCTAACATGTATACATACTTTATTTTATTTTATCTTTGGCTAAACCAGCAAATTTGGTTTAGTCTACACACCTAATGCTTTTCTGTTTACGTGTGTATATATATGTTAAGTGCAATTGAAGCTTTGACTGAACTGACAGAAAACGTTACAAATTTATTTTTGTGTAGCCATATATATATATATATATATATATATATATATATATATATATATATATATAAGTAGTAGGTGTTCTTAACATCCTTCAATGTAGGACAACCTGAACTTTAACAACTTTGTTATAAATGCTTTAGAATGGCCAAAAAGCATTGTAATATAGTGCTGAATGATATTCCAGTCAACTCGTACATAAATGCAAGATAAATAACTGATACTGAAATCCTCATGGTGATTATTAGAACAAAGAAGAAGAAATTATTATGCATAAAAAAAACCTAATGCAAAAAATAATAATCCTTCATCCACATAAAAGATGTCATTAAGTATAGTTTCACATAAAAAAAAAATCAAAAGTAGAAGATAAAGTACGAGTATATTCCATACTCTTTTTTTTTTTTTTATCAACAAAAGAAATAAATATTATTAAAAGCCATACAAAATACGTAAGTGGTAATCTAACAGATATGGATAGGACCGCTATAGACTTTCAGTACATTACAAATACACTACAAAAATACATGACTCTATATAAGTACACCAAAATTATTATTATTTAATTTTTCATAAAAATAGTAGACTCTGCTTAAATACTTTTCAGATAAAATAGACTATATAAGATATATTGCATTCGAATCCTGTACTTTGGTCGTATTTTATGAGATTTTTTTATTTTTTTATTTGTACTTCAACCATCTTTTGTAGAATCGGAGGTAGTAGTATCAAATATTTGAAAGTAATTAAAACAAATTCCATGTTTAAGTTATGTTCAAAGATCAGTTGAACATGAACTACAAGTTTACAACTATATGTCAAATTCCATTTTTAAGTTATGTTTCCTCTAATCCAAGAATAGATTATAGTACTCCCTATATAAGTTCTAAGATTTTAAGGGTTTTCATGTATTCAGCAGGATGAGTGGGTTGTATGCCGTGTCTTTCAGAAGAGTGCTGGAGGGAAAAAGTACCCCTCCAATAACTCCAGAGCAGTGAATCCCTACAACCTCGAAATAGGCGCTCCTAGTGCCATGCCTTCACAAGTCATGCAGTCCGACCCTTACCATCAATTTCCAATGGGAAGAACTTACATGACAAATACCGAGATGGCAGAGCTTACTAGGGCTTTCAGAGGCGGCTCAACCAGCGTGAATATGCCTATGCCTATACAATCCCAATTGAACTATCCGGTGGTGGCCGGAGGCGGAGGAGGTTCCTTTACAATCTCCGGTATCAACTTAAACTTGGGAGGAGGAACGTCAACGCAACCATTTTTCCGGCAACCTGCTCCACCGCCTCCGCCCATGAATCAACAGGATGTGACTTCTTCCATGCTCACTGGCAGCGATATTGGGAACGAGGCGGCAGCTTATGCTGTGCATATGAACAACGCAAACGTTTTGAATAACCGATTCATGAACATGGAGCATTGCGCGGATCTAGATAACTACTGGCCTCCTTATTAAAGGAAAGAGGTTTCGATGAGAAAATTTGACTAAAATGCAAACCTATACCATGAGTTTATCAATTTGTGAATATATGGTATTTAATTTTATAATATAGCAAAAACTGTTATTTTGTGATATAATTATCAGTGTAAAATTGTACGTTTTTGAGGTATAATTAACCCAAAAGGTATAATTTTACAACACTAATTATATTACGAAATAACAATTTGTTATACTATAAAGTCAAATACCAAATTTTCACAAAATGATAAATTCAGGATACAATTTTGTATTTTAATCAGAAAAATCATCCATTTCATATATAATGTAGACAAGTTGTTGTAGGTCTAGAAGTTGTTCTACTTTTATTTACGATTGGATAGATCGTGGCTCTGGCAGGCCATTGGATTGCGAACGGATAAATGCCGCAGCCGCGATTTTAGTTTCTGTTTTTATTACTCTTCGTCTATAGATGAACTACCAGAGAAACGTATTATTTAAGTGTTGGATATCGTTAAATTATCTTTTTTTGTTAGTATTATATTATTTTTTTTCATACTTTCATTTTTATTTTATTTTTTGTATGTTTTTGGACATGAGAAAAAATTTGTTCCTGCTTTCATGTCTTACACGAATGCAAAGGAAAGTGGGTATTTTGCTTGAGAATTGATATAAATATATTTACACATTTCTAGCTGTTACAAGTTTTTTTACGTGGCAGAGTGACTATAACGAATTTAAATTATGTTCACTGAAGGTAGAGGTTAGCGAAACTTGTAGTTTTGTGTATTCAGGAGGTAGACAGGAAGCTCGTGCATGCAGCCACATAAAACTAAGAATCTGATTTTTCTGTACATTTAATTTTGCAAGCTAGGTCAAACTTTTGTGAATGTAATACTAATAATAATAATAATAATAATAATAATAATAAATAGTGAAATTTATTTTAAAATATTTTATTTGGACTTTATATTATATTTTGGTCAAATTTAAGTGGGCTAAAAATAAATAAAGGATAACAATAATTTGGTTAAATTGGGCTTTAAAATTAATTGGGTTAGATTTATATTTGTGTAATACTAAAATCCTATTAAAATTAGGAGAAATAATAAGAATTATATATATATATATATAGGTAAAACATAATTCTATCACAATCACATTACATAAAACGTAACCTAGGAAAAAGAGAATTGAGGTGCTGCGACAGGGAATAATCAGACGGCAGATTTTCGGGTAAGTTATGGATGTTAATGTATGTGCACCTTTTCTACAATCAAAGTTAATTAAAACTGACGGTGTATTGCTTTCTTTAACATTTAAATTAATACTTAATATGATTCAACGAATATATATATACTAGGGATAACCCGTGCCTGAAGGCACGGTGCAATTAATATAACAGTTGAGTACTGTATTTAATATTTTTAAATTGAAAAATCTAAAACTGTTGTGGCCAACCATTAATACAAAAAGATTAGTACTCAATTCAGTCATAGTTTCTTTTTGAGACAAACATTAGTGTGCTACTCATTCCCAACTTAAAATTAGTTCTTAACAGGTTTAAACAATTAATTGATTGACGATAGTGGACTCAAATTTGTGTAATATAATATTTTCGAATATATTACACACCTTTTCTTTAATGACAAAACAGAATGAGAAGTTTGGCAGCATTTATTTGCTTCTAGTATAACTAACCATCGATCAATATGATCCATAAACAATATTTTCTGTGGAAAAATGGTAGTACTGCAAGCTATTTCGTGAGATCCAATAGGGAAAAAAAAGATGTAAAAATTGAAAAGAAATATTTTTGCATATATACCCAAAAGTATAAAATGAACTCTTTAAGTCCAAATAAAAAAATATTGTCATTACACCAATTAAATCGCATCACCATAATATTTTTTTCTCTATATTTTTTCTTGAAATTGGACAAAAGATTTTCATAGCATGAGTCAGAACTTATTACAATAGTTACTTTCGATATATCCCGCAAAAACACCAAAGAGATGATACGTAATTATCCGTGCCTAAAGCCACAGTGTAGATTAAAATTTCAAAAATACTCTGTTACCTAAAGACTCTTTGCAACATAAAATAACTTACAAATCAATTAGAATGAATCTGAACCGTCCCCGTGATTTTCTGCCCAAATTAATTTGCATGTGTAAATATAACGACTGCAATACCCAACAAATAGAGAAATGACATCAATTCTAAAAAGGTGACTCATGTTGTTTACGTGCAATTTTTATTTATTTATTATTATTATTATAATAATTATAATAATAATTATTATTATTATTATTATTACTACTACTACAATTATTATAATAATAGTAATAATAATTATTATTATTTTTATTATTATTACTATTATTATCATTTTTTTATTACTCTTCTTCTTCTTCTTATTATTATTATTATTATTATATTTATATTTATTATTTTATTATTATTATTATTATTACTATTATTATTATTATTATTATTATTATTATTATTATTATTATTATTATTATTATTATTATTATTATTATTATTATTATTATTATTATTATTATTATTATTATTATTATTTTATTATTATTATTATTATTATTATTATTATTATTATTATTATTATAACTATTATTATTATTACTACTATTATTACTATATTATTATTATTATTATATTAATTATTATTATTATTATTATATTAATTATTATTGTTATTATTATTATTATTATTATTATTATTATTACTATTATATTATTACTATTATTATTATTATTATATTAATTATTATTATTATTATTATTATTATTATTATTATTATTATTATTATTATTATTATTATTACTATTATTATTATTACTATTATTATTATTATTATTATTATTATTATTATTATTATTATTATTATTATTATTATTATTATTATTATTTTTATTATTATATTTATTATTATTATTATTTTATTATTATTATTATTATTATTATTATTATTACTATTATTATATTAATTACTATTATTATCCTAGTTATTATTACTTAATTATTATTATTATTATTATTATTATTATTATTATTATTATTATTATTATTATTATTATTATTATTGTTATTATTATTATTATGTTATAGTTTTGAATTTGATTTGGGTGAGAAATGTGAGTGGGTAAATTTTTGAAAGTTAGAATTTGAATTGGGGGGGAGGGAAAATGAGAGATAGATTAGTGACCGTTGGATGTTGAAGCCTAAATTGATTTGAGATCGTTGGATATTGAAGTATTGGGATTGGAGTCGCTCTATTTTATATAATATATATATATATATATATATATATATATATGGCATCTGTTGGCCAGATTATTTGCATCTGCATCTCTACCGCCTATATGGTCGGATAATACTTATAATTATAATTATACTAATTATAATTATACTTATAATTTCAGTTTATAAATATTCAACTGTGAGGTCCCTTTCCTACTTCCCCTTGCATCATGCATAATTTATTTAAGGTTATGATCTGTGAGTAGTAAACCCCTGTTCTGCAAGGTTAAGGTCACTATCTGCACAACCCATTAGTATGGTGAGTGGTGAAAGCCCGTACTTTTGGTTCTCTGTTTTTGATTTTCTTGTTCTTCCGCCCTCTTGGTATCAGAGCCTAGGTTATGTTTATGTGCTATCAATGTTTTGATTTGCTATTCATATTTATGTATCTATGCTTCTACTGTCTACGTTTGTTCCTCTATCCTTTGATCACCTTCCTTACAGTAGACCACCTTGATGTTTTCCGAAGCAGTCGTAAGTCTCTTGGATTGAGCAGTGATTCTGCAATTACAGGAATGATCACTACGGTTTGTGTCTACATATGTAAGTGGGTCTGTATCTTAGACATAGTGGTAGCAGCAGATAAGTAAAGCCATGGATATGCTTATATGATTGTGATTTCATTTCACTACTTAGTACATATTCATTTCTTGATCTCTATTCCTTTTATTTTAGCAGTGGCTTCTTTTGAAGTATCACATGCAACGAGAATCCACTTCTTGTGGCTCCTAAATCTCTCAACTAAGGATTTAGTATCTCGGATTTCTATCAATCCTCCTTGTGCAGAATAGAAGACCAGCCTTGTAGAATGGGTTTTTTTTTCAAAAATTATTATGAATCGTTTATTCAGATCTAATTCTTCAGTCAGCTCTAGATCTTTTTTATCTTCTATTCCTGACATACTGAACCAAGAAGAACATAGTTATGAAAATCTTAGTCAAGATTTGGGAAACTGGAATATCCCCAGTATTTCTCCCAAAGAAATTTATCAGTCTACCTTTTTAGATAATTTCAAGTCAGACTATAGTGTTTAAAACTGTTGAAAAAATTTATGCTATTAATAAAGACCATGAAACTTGTAGTTTGCTCACTACAGAAGTCATCAACAAACAAAGAAGAAAAGGGTACAACTTTATCCATATCGGATTAATTCAAGTTGTTGTTAACCCTTTAAGTATTAAAGGAATAAATTCAAGTATCTTGTTGTGCCTTAGAGACGCTAGATACTTAAACTTTCATCCAAGTATCTTAGGAATAATGGAATCTAGTTTGCACAATGGACCCGTCCATTTTAATTGCTTTCCAGATTTTACATTAAGCCTAAGTGACCCTCATTTATTAAAAGCTTTAAATAATTAACTTGGTCACGTATTGGTACTCAACAATAAAGTGACCACATGAACATTATATAATAATTGTAATGACCACGAATTTTATTAAATATTATAATTATAATTATTATATAATTAGTAATTAATTAAAAATTTTGTACTAATTAATTGTTTATTAGATAATTAAATAGATATACTAGTGTATATGTATATTTATTTAAAGAAATGAAGTAAGAGATTATAATTAACTAAAGCAAATCTAATTGGATTATATTTTAAATCCAAATGAGTTGTTAAACTAGGTCAATTAAATTTACCTTGTAGCCCAAGTAATTAAATTAAACTTTAGTCCATGTAATTAATTAAACAAACCCAATGCTTATTTTAATTAAATGTAGCATAGTTATTTAAATGCTAGCCCAATGTGTTAATTAAATTGAGTCCAAACCAATTAAACGGATGAGCCCAATATATTTAATCCTAGAATCCAAAGTGGAGCCCAATAGGAAGTCAAAATTGGTCAAAATTGTTATATATATATATATATATATATATATATATATATATATATATATATATATATATGTATGTATGTATAATTAAAGTAGAAAAATTAAAGAAAAAATGGCTTGAAAAATGCCATTTTGCTGAGATTTGAAGGGGGGGCCCACATGGGTTGCTTGATTTTCATGTTGCTTCTAATTTACATTATGATAAGGTTGGCCAACAACCCTAGTCAATCACCTAGTTAATCACAATGTTTATCCATGCAATAGTAAGCTAGATTAAGCTCTAAATTCACCAACATTGGTGAATTCAGAGAGCTAATGGATGATTAGCATTTGGCTCTAAATAAGACACTCCACAACCTTGGTGATGTTGGTTAGTTCATTTGAAACATTCCTAGAAAGAAAAATAGAGAGCATTTTGTCGAAGTCGGGAAAGTCGTTTCGTTTTATAATAAATCCCTTTCCAATTTTAGCCCTTTAGATTAAGATGTGATTTTTTGGAAAAGGGTCGACTTGAATGTCGACGGGGTTTGAAAGGTTGATTTTATGATGAGCCAATTAACCAGAGCCGCCAGTTGGTATATTTGAAATGGATGTACCAACTCATCCGAATTTTATTTTCGTAATCGCTGGCAAATGTGTGACTCCGAATTAATTGGTCTGCGAACCGAGATTCATAGAGTTCGGGGGCTTTCTTAAGCGAGGGGAAGGTGTTAGGCACCCCCCGACTTCCGTGAAAACACGATTACCGCAATCTTGATGTTTTTCTATCCTTTTAAAATCCTAAATCGTGTGTGTGTATGTGTGTGTGTGTGCGCGCGCGCCTAAATGTTTGTTGTAATGAGAAAACCTGCTTTGATTCTTTTTGTAGAAGACGTGTTTTATTTAGTGATTGTTTTGAAACGTCCTTTTGACTCGAATGACAAGGCTTTGTTTTACAATAAACATTGATTTTAAATTTGAAAATGATGGGGGTTTTATTAGGTGTTGTTTTCAGAAATCAAGAGTTTTTAAACTTTTGTCAAATAGGAATCGAGACTATATATTGCTTTCTAACAGTAAAGTCAAATAAAAATGAAGGCAATTTCTAGGAGCTCTTTAACCCTATGCACCAAAGTTTAATGAAAACGTTTGTCTATTTTTTATGAAATCATTTTTATGATATTTCAAAACCGCTTGTAGCCTTTTCACTAAACAGGGATCGACGTTTACTAAAAAACTTAATTTTTTAACCTCGTGATTCTAATATCCTAGTTTGATTACTTTTAAAAAATCTTGGTCGTTTGCCTTACTTTGGAAAACCGTTTTTTTTCATGTCGCAAATCAAAACGAGCATTCAAAACCGTGTCGGGGCTATCCATGGGCATATGAGCCGTCTAAATATCCCCAGACACTCACAATCACATATTTTACTATTACGGGGCCTTAAACCCGATCACGGTTCGATATCGCTTTAAGGCCCAATATTTACATATGTACAAAATGGACCTTTGTAATGATTACATATACCAAAATTTGTCCATCTTTGGAGTTTGATCACGAGGATCTCATTCCTAGGCTCACAATCACTCAAATCACTACACGACCGTACCAAAGCAAACTTAACAATACTAGACTTGTTATTATATTACACGAATCAAAATCACAAGCCCAGCACTACGAACTATCTATTAACACAATGAACTACATATCACCGTACGGATGTCCTCGGGACATTAGGAGGAAATTATGTTCCGACAAAACCCTCACTACTAAACCCTAATCCACGGATCCTCAATAATATATCACAATATTATATCCAAAACAACTCAACAACCAAAGATTATAACAATAACATAAGCTAAAACTTAAAGAAAAACACAATTTTTCACCTTGCAATACGCCAACAAACGCTTTATATTTCACTACTTGAGCAAAACCACAAGAACAATTAATTATTTGAGCAACAATCAACAATTTCTCACTTAATATCACTCCACCCGAGCCCCTCTCTCTCTTCTCGCCAATTTCTCTCTCTAAAACTTAAGAAAATTTGCTTCTTCTTTCTTCTGCAGATCAAAAATGGCGTTATATAGGTGACTGAGGGCAGCCGCAGGTGCATCTGCGGCTGCCTGTTGTGGCCACCCGCGCCGAATCCTCGGCTGCCGTGTTGTCTCCTCGAGCCACGAAATCGTCCAGTTGTCGGTGGCCGCAGGTGCATCTACTGTAACGACCCCGAAATTCGACCCATATTCTTACCTTAAATTTTGTATTTACGGTACATTATCTTTCTTATGTCCAAATTTCGGTTCGTTAATATATCTTTAACCACCTTAATTGATCCATTATCTGATATTTAAAATCATCAATTATCAAAATTCTCATATAAAATTTTCTTTTTCTTGATTCAATCGTTGTATTAAGATATTTGGATATTTAAAATCCTTACATTTCGATCCTAGTCCCATGGATCGCAACCTTTACTTTTTCGTTCTCTTTCTTTGTACCAATATCTTAAATCTCATCATTCCAAATTTAATATCCTTTCATATCCGTATAACTATTCATTGATTTAAAATTTACAGTTATTTATTTTCATACAAATATTCCTTGTTGCGTCATTCATAATCAAACATATAATAGTCTCTATCATAATATTCATGTTGAACAATTACAGTTCACAATTTAAGCTATACTCGACATATTCGGATCCAACTTATCTGTACATACAACATATCAATATAACTTTGACAAATTATTCACCTTGAATCATAATACAAACATTTAATGATAACATTTACAACCTTTTTGGAAAATCCGTCTTTACATCATCTGATGTTTTTGAAATTTATATCTTTCCTGCAAAAATATTTATTAAGCAAGTAATGAGCACAACGGCTCAGCAAGTTCAACAGTTATGATTCACATAGCACATACCTTATCATGCTTGGTGTGTGTCATACATCATGTGCTTGTGCTTCTACTATAGCAATATATCTCATATATATCCATATCGTTGCACAAAATACACATTATGGTCATATTAATCACGTATCACGTAACATATAATTTTGCATGCAGTTAAAACAAGAATTACATATCATAACATTCTAGCATTTAACATAAAAGGGACTGAAGAACTTGCCTGGCGTCCAGTTATTTAAATTGTTAGCTCAACCCTTAACTCGATCAACCTATGATCATAAAATAATCAAATAGTAATTATTTATCCTCTTATGATATTAATTTAATTAATTAATATCATCTCTTGACCAATTATTAAGTAATATGGTTAATTATATTAACCTCGTTCCTTAATAAATTTATTTAACTTAATAACCAATGCCTTCAATACGGACAACCCGGCTCATCGGATAATTTCTAGCATATTTGGTTGTCCGGATTTTCATTTAATCATTTTCTAACCTTTAAACTCATTAGATTAATATTTAAAATATTTAAATATTAATCCCCAATATTTAATATTTTTACAAAAATATTAAATTTAATGCCCAAACATCATTTCTATATTTTTAGTATTTTTCTATAATTTTCTGTAATTTTTAAACAATTTTTAAATATTTATTTCATTAAAAACGAATTCTGGGGGCAATATGGTAATTTCCGCGCCCTTAAGGACCCATCCGGCATTAACAGAAAAGGTCCGGGGCATTTTCATAATTTCCGCGGCCCTGGGGACACGTTGGTCATTTCTGGAAAAGCTGAAGGGCACGGCTGTAATTTTACAGGGTCAGAGGACACGGTCGGTATTAACCGAAAAGTCCAGGGGCACGTCGGTCATTTTGCAGCGTGCGTCGGCCGCCGCGCATTGCGCGCGGCTTCATCTGCTTACGCCAGCCAAACGACGTCGTTTGGCTTGGCGAGAACTGGCAGCCGCGCATGGCGCGACCATTTCTTCCGCGCGGCCAAAACGACGTCGTTTTGGCCTCGCTACAGTCTCCTTCTTCCCAGCCGAAACAGTAGCCAGCCAAGAAGGAAAAAACACCATTTTTGCTCACTTTTTCACCACAAAATCATTCCAAAAATTCTATAACTCATACATATACATTAAATAATTATTTAGAATAATTATTCTAATTATTTATAATTTTTTTCACAAAATTAATTTATAATTAAAAATACATAATAAATCATATAAATTAGTATTTATACCTTCCAAGGCTTGAATTCTTTCCTTGATGACCCAAATAATTCCTCTCTTCTCCCTCTTAGCAGTAGCCATGGTGGTCGGGTGGTGGAGGGTGGCGGTTTCGGTGGAGCAAGAAATATGGAGAAGCTTGCTTTTGTTGCCCTTTTTTTTTTTTTTTTTATTTCTTTGCTTGCTACTTTATTTATAAGTCCACAATTGTTGTTATCATATTGGAAAAAAAATCACCGACCTTGCCAACCACCGACTTAAAGCTTCAGGAATTTTCCATGAATTTTCCATGCCATAATTAAGTTTCTAATACATTACGTAACCATTTCGTATAATAAATATTTTATATAATAAATATAAAATATTTATTTTAATTTACTAAAGTTCATTATACGATTTATAAATAATATTAATATCCTTTTTGGGTACTTTACTTGACAAATTTTGTACACGCATAATGACATGCATGTATTTATTTGAGGTAATTTATACCTCCAAAAATCATAAAATAATTCACATGACTTATAAAATTATTTTTCCTAATTTATCACTCCGTTACTCGGACAACATGTTACATTAACATGTTCACGTTTTCGAAATATTATCTTTCATAAAAGTCATAATAATTTCAATATTCATAAATATAATTTTTAATAACTTAAAATATTCCTTTTTCTTATTTATTATTCAATTTCTTTAATATTTACCATAATTTCTTTATATATAAATTATATAACTTAGTATTATATAATTTATATATTTACATTCTCCTTCCTTAAATAATTTCTTAATTTCCTCCAACCTTATTTCATTTAATCACCTTATATAAATTACATAATTATTCTTATATAATTTATATCATTATTATTTTCTTCATACCTTATTTTAATTTCCTTATATAAATTATATAATTTATTATTATATAATTTATATAATTACCTTTCCTTTTCAATTAATTTTCAAACTTCTTCCAAAATTCCTGATAAAATTTAAAATCAATCATTACAATTTTTACCAACTCTCTCATTCACTTTTTATTTAAATTTGGATTAATTTAATTATTAATCCCTTTAATTTTCATAATTAATAACATTTATAATTATAACAATTAAGCATGAACACATATATACATATATAATTCATATTTCTTACATTTCCACATAACCTCATTTGAAACATAATTTCTACACTTCCATAATAATTTAATTGTACAATTTATTGTACATTTACCTTAAATTTCTCTTATTCCTAATAATTTGTTTTAAAACAATTTATTTACTCTTTAATTACTTTAATTCAATACTATTCATCATAATCTCTGCACATATTTAATTTACTAAATAAAATCTCATCTCATACATTAAATCACATAAAACAATAATTAACTTAACAATCTTGATGATTTTATCAATTAAATTCTCATTTAATATTATTAAAGAAATCCTGGAAATTCGGATCCTCACATTCTTCCCCCCTTAACAGGATTCCGTCCTCGGAATCATAATTGCCGTACTAATCATACGTATTTTATTTATCGCACCTTATTATACCTTTATCTTGATGAATAAAATTAATTCCATAATAATCATATTTTATTTCTTTAATATCCATAACTTACAAAAATAATACCATAATTGTCATAATTATCAGAATATTCCATTCTTATTTCAATTCATAATTCCTTTGTAATATTGCATTTCACAATTCTTAAAAAAATTTATTGATAATACCTTAACTCGTCTCTTGATACGCTTATCAAGATAACTTCTCATTCTTTGAAAAATTTCCTTTCTTTAATCACACGTAACCTTACTCAATCTACTTATTGCATACCTTGCACCTTCATTCTTCTCTTCTTAATTCATATTCATGACTCTTCTTCACATTTCATAATTCACTTCTTAATATATTTATCATTCAACACTATGTTTTAAATATCAACCTTTACTTAATCCATCATAATCCTTATTTGAAAATTATTTCAAAAATCCTGAGTGTCACATCTACGGCTGCCCAGCTTGCTTTTCTCGATTTTCGTGTCATGCATTCTTAATCGTCAATTTTTGAGACCCCGACTATCGTAATCATAGTGGTCATTAGTCGTCTTTTGTGATCAAATCAGGTTCTTCTGGATCAACTGTTTGTCTTGCCTCAAGTAAACTGATGCTCGTTGTTCGTTGTGGAGGCTTTGACCGTAAGTCGTTGGGGTGGCTTCGTGTTGGGGTCCACCTTCCTTTTCGCATGTCGGGTCAAGTGACGATTTTGCCCTCCTGCCAGGGTTAGTAGAGAAGTGCAAAATTTAGGTGTCTACACATTTGAGATAGAGACAAAAAAATACACTTGAAAGTTGTGAAAAAATGGCTAGAGGTTGAGCTTGGTGAATATCCAATAGCTTCACAACATACTTTGGTAGGAGGAGAAGAAGAGCATCCAAGACCTCAAGGTTTAAAAGTGCTCTAAACTTCCTATATTTCATTTTTGTAGTCTAGAACGATTTTGAACAGTTAAAATCTATTTTTAACCGATCAAAACTTATTTTGATGGTCTAGAAGTCTTCATCTATGTTATATATGTATATTCATAGTTGGATGTGTTTATATCACGATTTGGTATGTGTGGTATGCTTAAAAATGGTAGAAATGTTCATATCGAACTTTATCGGTAAAACTCTAACGTAGCATGAAATGTTTAATGTTGTAGTTTGAAATGTACAAGTTGGAAAAATGATTTATATGGCTAAAAAGTTACCTCTATGAGTTCTTAAGAAAACTCATCTTGAATCTTTCAAAAATGTGGAAAAACAAAGAAGTTATGGATTTTTCCTCAAAGCATGTTGATTTTAAAACCCTAGGTTTCCTTGTGAGCAATTTTGAGTCTAGTTCCGTTTAGAATTTGGATCGGTGATCTAAAGAGAAGTTGTAGAGGGGGAAATTATAATGAGAATGGACTAAAGAATTACCTCAAAATATTTTAAAATGAAGAAGTTATGGCTGTCGGAGGGTCGAATAGTCAAAAAAATTGACTTCTGGACAGAATGTCCTGACGCACCTGTGCCAGAACTGGCGCAGTTGTGCCAGAACACACTGTCGGGCAGTCCGGGTTGGGTCGGGGTCGGTCCGGGTTGAGTCGGGTCGATCCGGGTTGAGTTTTCTTTAAAAAATTAAGTTGAAATAGGTATAAAATGAATATATTTGGATATTAAACTAACATATATGAAGTCTAATTATAAATAAATGTTAGCTAAATGTTTAAATTAAATACTAATGTTAACCCAATTTAAAAGTTAACTTTTTGTATTATTTAAAGAGTATTAAAATATTACTACATGGTTAATAATATTAACAAGTGATTAAATATTATTAAATTATTGATAATTTTAGTAAGAGATTAAAATATTATTGAATGGATAATAATATTAATAAGTCAATAAAATATTATTTAAATAAATAATAATATTAGTAAATGAATAAAATATTATGATTAATAATATTAGATAATGAATAAAATATTATTAAATAATTAATAATATTATATAATGAATAAAATATTATTAAATGATTAATAATATTAATAATATGATAATATATTATTAAATGGTTAATAATATTAAAAGATTAATAAAATATTATTAAGGGATTAATAATATTAGAAGGATAATAGAATATTATTAAATGATTAATAATATTATAAGACTAATAGAATATTATTAATTGTTAATAATGTTATATAAGAATGTGAACTATATTAAGTAATTAATATAGGTTTTATATGATTGAAATATTATCAAGTAATGATAGTATTTCTTAAGTGTTTAATATACCCTTAATTATTTAATTATGTGGTTAAGTATAACATGTATAGATGTTATCATATGAATGCGTATATGATACTAATTTGAAGATCAACTTGATTAATGTTAGGTCTATCTAAAAAGAATTAAATTGAATTGGTTAGCAGTAGACCACGCACAAGGCAAGCTTCTTCTTAACCCTAACTTGTATTTATTGTTGCAAGTTTTCTTTAACTGTAATTACATTGAGCAATTCAATTATTATTGAGCAAATACCTATACTCGTAGTTATTTGACAGAGCTTAAAGTGGATTAATTATCTAAAATTATTCCATATCATTATTTGTTATTGTATTCGCACTTAGTGGTTTTACAAATGTTATAGTTCATTAATTCAAGAATTGTTTAAGAATGTCTAAGCTAATTGTTTCGGCTAGACAATGCATGTTTAAATTCTTCAAATTGAATATTTTAAAAGCTTATCCAAACCAATTTTTGGTGTGGATTCTTATAGTAAGACTGAGAATGAACAACCCTAGTTAAAGGGGATTTTTATTTGCCGGGAAACCGAATTTGCGCAAGAAATCTAAATGTTATGCATATACATAGGACATAAGAGGACTGATCCCCTCGAGTGTCCCATTTTTTGAGGTGTCAGATATATATACATGTCTGTTCTATCTTAGTAGCAGTTCATAGTCATTAAAGACCACTCAGCAGTAAAGAGTTAATCCATTCTTATATTGAAACATTGATTCGTGATTTCTTTCACAGTTGTTATTCATTGTTGAAAGCCCTGGTGTTATTTCCCTTTTCATCATGATATATCTTATGTTGTTGTTTATAAACTTGCTGAGCCATTTAGTTGCTCATTCTTGCTATATCATGACTTAATTTCAACTAAGCCCGAATGCTCTAAACAACACAAAGGCAAGGGAAAAGCAAACGCTTAGTTTAGCAAATGCATGCTAGATTAAATGTAACGACCCTGAAATTAGACCAACCTTATTATCTACATTTCATATTTATTAAACATTATTTCCTTAACGTCCAAATTTCAATTCGTTAATAAATCTGTAATCACCTTATTTAACCCATTAATTGACATGAAAGTCATTAATTACCAAGTTTTTCGGTATAATTTTTCTCCTCCTCTTTTCTCAATCATTGTATTAAAATATTTGGATGTTTAAAATCCTTATATTTCGCTCAACTTCAATCATTGTCTTAAAATATTTGAACATTTAAAAATCCTTATCGTCCCTGGATCGCAACCTTCACTTTTACTTTCTGTTACAAGTATCATTAAGCTCAACATTCAAAATTTAATATTGATTATATCTACACAATTATTCTTTATTCCATAATTCATAAATAAACATATAATAATCTCTATCGTAACAACTACTTTGAACAATTATAGTTCATAAGATAACTTTACTTGCCCTGTCTGGATCCCATTTGTAACGACCCCGAAATTCGACCCACTTTATTACATTAAATTTCATATTTATTAAACATTATTTACCTTACGTCTAAATTTCGTTTCGTTAATAAATCTTTAATCCATTCTTTAATCCAATAATTGATTTTAAAATCAACATTTACCCAAATTTTCGGTACAAATTTTTCTTTTTCTCACTTTCTCGATTCAATCGTTGTATTAAATATTTTATTATTTAAATTTTTATTTTTCTCTTTCTCAATTCAATCGTTGTATTAAAATAGTTGAATAATTAAAATCCTTACATTTCGATCCTAGTCCCATGGATCGCAACCTTTACTTTTTCTTTCTCTCATTTGTATCATAAAGCTCGGCATTCAAATTTTAATATCATTCATATCCATACAAATATTCCTTGTATCATCATTCATAGATTAAACACATAATAATTTCTGGCGCAACCACTATCTGGAACAATTATAGTTCACATTTCAACTCTGTTCACTTATCCGAATCCCACATATGTGTACATTTGAAAGATCAATATAACATTAGCAAAATAGAACAATAACAATCACTACCTTCTGTGATTATCCATCTCTATATCATTTGATATTTTTGAAATTTATATCTTTACCTGGAAAAATGTTTATTAAGCAAGTAATGAGCACAATGGCTCAACAAGTTCAACAGTTTATACTTCACATAGCACATACCTTATCATGCTTGATGTGTGTCATGCATTACGTGTTGTGCCTCTACTATAACAATATATCCCATATCATTGCACATAGTCGTCATATTATTCACATATTATATAACATATAATTTATATGCATTTAATAAATATTATCATATCATAAGAGTCAATATTTAATATTTAAGGACTGAAGAACTTGCCTGGCGTCCAGTTATTTAAATTGTTAGCTCAAACGCTTAACTCGATCAACCTATGATCATAAAATAATCAAATAATTATTATTTATCTCTTTATGATATTAATTTACTTAATTAGTATCATCTCTGAGCCAATTATTAATTTATATGGTTAATTATATTAACCTCATCCTTTAAAATATTAATTTAACTTAATATCAAATACACTCACTACGGACAACCCGGCTTATCGGATAAAGTTTATCACATTGGGTTGTCCGAATTTTTATTTAATCATTTTCTAATATTTAAACTTAATAGATTAATATCTAAATATTAATCCCCAATATTTAATATTCTTACAAAAATATTAAATTTAATGCCCAAACATCATTTCTATATTTTTAGTATTTTCTATAATTTTTTATGATTTTTAAATATTTATTTCAATTAAAATCACATCTGGGGCATTTTGGTAATTTCCGCGCCCTTAGTGACATAACCGGAATTTCTCGGAAAGTGCAGGGGTATTTTCATAATTTCGGCGCCTTTAGGGACTCATTCGGTATTCTCCGGAAAGATAGGGGGAAAAACCATAATTTCCTAGGCTAAGGGACATGTTTGGTATTTTCCGAAAAGGCCAGGAGCACGCTGGTAATTTCCCAGCGTGCTGGCCGTCGCGCAATGCGCGGTAACTGTTTCCTGCTGACGCCAGTCAAACGACGTCGTTTGGCCTGGTGTCGTTGAAAACTTACAGCGCGCATGGCGCGACTCCTCGTTTCCCCCAAAACGACGCCGTTTTTGTTTCAGCGTCCGACAAAAAAGGCCCGCGCATTGCGCGAGCAGTCCTCCTTTTCTTCTTCAGTTTTCTGCAGCAACAGTGCACCAACTTTCCAAAATTCACCATTTTTGTACCAAAAATTCACAATATACTTACACCAAAAATCATAAAACTCATAATTACACATCCATAAATTATTTAGAACCATTATTCTAATTATTTTCTATTTTTTCACAAAATTAATTTAACACTATAAATGCTACAATAAATCAAATAAATTCATGTTTTATACCTTTCAAAGGCTTGAAATTCTTCCTTGATGACATCAAATAATTCCTTTCTTCTCCCTCTTTGTGCCATGGTGGTTCGGTGGTGGTGACATAGTGGCTCGGATGGTGGTGGAAAATGGAGGAAGTATGTGTTGTTTCTATTTTTCTTTTTCCTTCCTTTTCCTTTTTTCTTTTACTTTTTGTTTCTTATCCCTTTTATAACCAAACATACTTAACAAATTTTAACAAAAAAACTCACTTCCACCGCCTTATTCCTCTTCTCCTTATCCGAATTAGCAATAATTTATGCATAATTAAATATTTAAATACATTACGTAATTATTTCATGTAATAAATATTTTATATAAAATATATAAAATATTTATTTTAATTCACCAAAAGTCATAACATGATTTATGAGTAATATTAATACCTTTTTCGGTATTTTATTTGATAAATTTTGTGCACACATAATGACATGCATATAATTATTTGAGGTAATTTATACCTCCAAAATCATAAAATAATTCATATAACATATAAAAATTATTTTTCGTAATTTTCCATTTCATCACTTAGACATCATGTTACATTAACATGTTCCCGTTTTCGAAAGATTATCCTTCATAAAAGTCATAATAATTACATTATACATAAATATAATTTTTAATAACTTAAAACATTCATTTTTCTTATTTATTATTCAATTTCTTTAATATTTACAATAATTTCTTTATATATATAAATTATATATAACTTAATATTATATAATTTATATATTTACATTCTCCTTTCTTAAATAATTTCTTAATTTCCTTATTCCATTTAATCACCTTATATAAATTACATAATTATTCTTATATAATTTATATAATTATTATTTTCTTCATACCTTATTTTAATTTCCTTATATAAATTATATAATTACCTTTCCTTCTCAATTAATTTCTAAACTTCTTCCAAAATTCTTGATAAAATCTAAAATCAATAATTACAATTTTATTAACTTCCTCATTCGCTTTTCATTTAAAATTGGATTAATTTAATTATTAATCCCTTAATTTCTATAATTAATAGCATTTATAATTATCAATTAAATATATTAATTAAATATGCACACTTATATATATACAAATGTGTGTGTATATATATATATATATATATATATATATATATATATATATATATATATATATATATACACACACACACACACACACACACATCTAATTCACATATCTCACATTACCATTTAACATTATTTAAATAATAATTTTCGTATTTCTATAATAATTTTATTGTGCTTTTACAAGAAATTTCTCTTATTCTTCATAAATTATTTTTAAACAATTTATTTACTTTTTAATTATTTTAAATTAACACAATTCGTCATGATCTCTATACAGATTTAATTTACTAATTAAATATCATCATATACCTTAATCACATAAAATAATAATTAATTTGAACAATCTTGATAATTTAATCAATTAAATTCTCATTTGTTATTATTAAAGAAATTTTAAAAATTCAGATCCTCACATTCTTCCCCCCTTAACAGGATTCCGTCCTCGGAATCATAATTGTCGTAATAATCTTACGTATTGTATTATAGCATCTTACAATACCTTTATCTTGATGAATCACAATTAAATCCATAATAATTATATTTTACCTCTTTAATATCTATAACTTACATTGATAACCTCATAAAATCATAATTGTCAGAATATTCAATTCTTAAATCACATTCACAATTTCTTTGTGAGTATAAAGCTTTAGCTCTTTCCTTGATGTATTTATCAAGATATGTTCTCATTTTTTGAAAATTTTCTTTTTCTCTAATCGTACTTATCCTTACTTAACCAACTTATTTCATACCTTCTATTACACCTCATTTATACTCTGTACATTCATCATTTTCTTCTTAATTCACATTCATAATTTTCTTCATATTTCATAATTCATTCTTTAATACTTCCATTATTCAACATTAGATTTTAAATACTAACCTTTACTTGATTTATCATAATCCTTATTTGGAATTATTCTAAAATTCCTGGGGTATCACACCATTTATATGTACATACAATCCATCAATGTAAACTTATCAAATTTAACCATATTGAATTATGATATTAAAAACATAGCAATTACATTTACAACCTTCCAGATTAAACCCTCTAACATAATCCGCTATTTTAGAACTTTGTTTCTTTACCTACAAAAGTTTATTTTATGCAAGGAATGAGCACAACGGCTCAGCAAGTTCAACAGTTTACACCTTTTATGCTTCATATAGCACATAACATAGCATAGTTTGTGTGACGACCCTAAATTCGGGTTCCATAACCTCGGGTTTGGTTCTCACTAATCAATACATTACTAGTAATTAAATACATACATTGCATTTAAACTTAGCGGAATAATACATATTATTTCCTTACAAAAAGGTTACAATACCAGGGTCTATTAACCTTAACATAAACAGTTCCTATTATAAGGAATTACAAAAGATTTATCAACAATAAATACATATTTAAACATCTAATTAGCATGCATAACCTAACTTAAGCTCTGACTTTTCCTTTTCTCTTATCCTTCTTTGAGAAGTCAGGTTTATCTGAAAAATGGTTCATGATATAGCAAGAATGAGCAACTAGTTTGCTCAGCAAGTTAAGAACAATTATAGAGATTTATTATATCATGAATGAATGAGAAATGTCATCAATGGTTTCAACAATAGATATAACAATTGTGAGTGAAACAAGACTCAAATTTTATGAAACAAAATATTTGAATCTTAAAATGCTGAGTGGCCACTAAGGACCCTTAACTAACGAGGGTATAATAGTGTTTTCTCTGACCCTTTTAGTAGTTTTGGTTTTCAAGTGGATCAGCCTATTCAACCCGCTGTATATGCATTACATTTAGTCAACTGGCGCCAAAGTAGGTTTCCCGACACAAAATTCCCTAATTTAGGGTTGTTCAATTCTCAGACTTAATATAAGAAATCCGCACCCAACAATGTTTTGGATAAGCTTTTAAAAATATTCAAGTTATTGAATTTAGAAACGCAATGTCTAGCTGAACTATTAGCTTTGGACATTTTTAATACAGATCATGAATCAAGGATTATTAAACTCAAATGCACTATGTGCGATTTCATAAAAAATATGGATGTGAGATAATTTTAAATAATTAAACCACTTCAAGCTTTGACAATAAATACAAGTATAGAAGCTTGTTCAACAATAATTAAGTAGGGTTAGAGAACTTGCAACAATAAATACACGTTAGGGTTAAAGGAAACTTGCCTCGTGCGTAGTCTACTGCTAACCAATTCAATTTATTTCTCTTTGAGTAGAACTAACAATTAATCAAGTTGATCTTTAAATTAGTATCATGTGCATGTAAGTATAATGACCTTTATAAACCTTACGACCCATATAATTATATAATTATGGGTATATAAATACATAGGAAACATTATCACTACTTGATAATATTTCAAACACAACTAACCTATATTAATTATTTAATATAGTTCATACACTTATATAATATCATTAACAATTTAATAATATTTTATTAGTCTTGTAGTATTATTAATCGTTTAATAATACATTATTAGTCTTATAATATTATTAATCTTTTAATAATATCCTATCAATCACTTAACATTAGTAATCTATTAATAACATTTTATTGTCCTTATAATATTATTAATTATTTAATAATATTTTATTCACCTCCTAATATTATTAATCATTTAATAATATTTTATTTTTTATTTAATATTATTAACTATTTAACAATATTTTACATCATTATTTAATATTATTAATCATTTAATAATATTTTATTCATTATCTAATATTATTAGTCATTTAATAATATTTTATTAATTATCTAATATTATTAATCATTTAATAATATTTTATTACTTCATTAATATTATTAACCATTTAATAATATTTTTAACATTATCTCATATTATTAATTATTTAATAATATTTTATTTAATATCTAATATTATTAATCATTTAATAATATTTTATTATCTTATTAATATTATTAATCATTTAATAATATTTTAATTATTATCTAATATTATTAATTATTTAATAATATTTTATTCATTGTCTAATATTATTAATAATTTAATAATATTTTATTCATTTACTAATATTATTATTTATTTAATAATATTTTATTGACTTATTAATGTTATTACTCATTTAATAATATTTTAATCTCTTACTAATATTATCAATCATTTCATAATATTTAATTACCTATTTGTAGGCACCCAAATTTTGCACTTCTCTACTAACCCTGGCAGGAGGGCAGAATCGTCATTTGACCCGACGAGCGAAAAGGAAGGTGGACCCCAACACGAAGCCACCCCAACAACTTACGGTCAAAGCCGCCACAGCAAACAACGAGCATCAGGCAAGGCAAAAAGCTAATCCAGAAGAACCTGATCGGATCACCAAAGACGACAAATGGCCACTACGCTTACGATGTTCGGGGGTCTCGCTCCCCGGTGAGCTGGCGGGGGTGGAAGGGGGCAGCGCCCCCTGGAAGCCAAGCACAGTTAGCAAATTATATATCAAGTTGCAGCCCTCCGAACTAGCCTCCCAGAACAATATGGCACGTTTCCCAGGGATTTTCGAATTGCAAAATACGAGCCTTCTAGCGAAAAAACGCAAGACCGACATCAGATGCGGAAATCGAGGAAAACACCGGAGCCAGCTGCAGCTGCATCTGCGGCCAAAATCTGAAGTTGCTAAATCGCCATTTCCAGTTTCATTTTCAGAAGACGTGGACGGAAGAAAGAAAAAGAGAGAGAGAGGCTACGGGAGAGAGAGAAAAGAGAGAAAAGGAGAGAGAAATGTGAGATTCTTCCACCTTTGGTTAGATCTTAACATCATATATTGTATCCTATGTTGATTTGCAAGTGTTAAAGCGTCTATTGCATCGATTAGAATGTGAAAAAATCCGAGTTTCATAGCTTTGTTGTGTTTTATGTATCAAATCTTGTAGATCTAATTTTATTTTTGTTCTTATTGCATTTGTTGGGTGGATCTACTGTGGATCCGAAAATATTTGGTGCATTGCTATTTAAATAGTTTAATTTTGTGTATTTTGAAGTTAGATCCAACGCAATCAACATATGTTGTAGATCTGTGGATTAGGGACGGTTAGGGAGGATTTATTGCGGATGGAATCTCCTCCTAACCTCCCGATGATATCCTTTTAGTTTATTTTCTAGCTTTTACGTATGTAGCGATGGCGATGCATTTGTATTGTAAATATGTAATTTTTTGGCCTTAAAGCGATGTTGGATCGAAAATCGGGTTTAAGGCCCCGTTATAGTGAAATGTGCGATTGTGGGCGTTTGGGGTTATTTGGATGGCTCACATGCCCGTGAATAACCTCAACGCTATTTAAATGCTTGATTTTCCTTTTAACGCGAGAAAATAATTTTGGAATAAATGATAAAGCTTTTCATAAAATCAAGCAAACTAGGATATTAAATCATTCGTAGGCTAAATAAAATTGTAAGTGTCGGATGAGCTCTATTCCTATTTGACGAAGGGTTTGAAAAATATGTTTTACAAATATCATCGGTTTTATTATCGAAACAAAAAAAGCAATAAAAATGAACTTTTCGATTAAGTAAAATCCTTCGTGCATAGGGTTAACGAGTTTCTGAAGCACTTTCAAAGTAAAGCATTCCAACGACATTCATTTAGATGCACACGCACTCACACTCACACACACACACACACACACACACACACACACACACTTTTAGGATTTTAAAAAGGATAGGAAAACATCGAGATTGCGGTAACCGTGTTTCACGGAAGTCGGGGGGTGCCTAACACCTTCCCCTCGCTTAAGCAAGCCCCCGAACTCTATGAATCTCGGTTTGCGGATCAATTAACTCGGAGTCACATATGAGCCAACGATTACAAAAAAAAACAAACTTCTGATGAGTTGGTACATCCATTTCAAATATACCAACTGGGACTCTGGTCAATTGGCTCATAAAAATTCGACATTTCAAAACTCCGTCGACACTAAGCCGACCCTTTTCAAAAGTCACATCTTAATCTAAAGGCTAAAATTGGAAAGGGCATTTTAATTATTAAAAAACGAAACGACGAAAATCCCGGCGTCGACACTATTAATATTATTCACCATGTAGTAATATATTAATACTCTTTAAATAATACCAAAAGTTAACTTTTACATTGGGTTAACCTTAGTATTTAATTTAAACATTTAGGTAGCATTTGATTTACAAATAGACTCCATATAAATTTGTTTAATACCCCAATATATTCATTTTACACCTATTTTAACTTATTTTTTCGAAGAAAACTCGACTCGGGTTGACCCGACTTGACCCGGACTGCCCAAAAGCTGATTGGCAGTGCATTCGGGTATAGCTGCGCCCGTCCCGAGCGCAGGTGCGCTCGGCCAGTCTGTCCGGAAGTCAACTGTTTGACTGCTCGACGCTCCGACGCTCCGACGCTCCGACAGTCATAACTTTTTCATTTTACAACATTTTGGGGTGATTCTTGAGTCCATTTTCATCAGAATTTTCCCCTCCACAACTTCTCTTCAGATCACCAATCAAAAATCCAAATGTAACTATACTCAAAACTGCTCACAATGCAACCTATGGTTTTAAAAATCAACATGCTTTGAGGAAAAATCCATAACTTCTTTATTTTTTCATATTTTTGAAAGATTCAAGTTGAGTTTTCTTACAAACTCATATATGTAACTTTCTAGCCATAAAAATCCATTTTTCAACTTGTACATTTCAAACTATAACATTAAACATCACATGTTCTACTAGGTTTTTACCGGTAAAGTGTGTTATGAACATTTCTACTAATTTTATGCTTTACACACATACCAAATCATAATATGAACACATCAAACTATGAATATACATATAATACATATTTAAATACTTCTAGATCATCAAAATGAGTTTTGATCTGTTAAAAATAGATTTTAACCGTTCAAAATCGTTCTAGACTACAAAAATGAAATAAAGAGGAGTTTAGAGCACTTTTAAATCTTTGTGACTTGTGTGCTGTAACGACCCCGAAATTCGACCCATATTCTTACCTTAAATTTCATATTTATTATACCTTATTTTTCTTACGTCCAAATTTCGGTTCGTTAATAAATCTTTAATCACCTTAATTGATCTATTAATTGATTTTAAAATTATCAATTATCAAAATCCTCGTATAATTTTTTTTTCTCACTTTTTCAATCATTGTATTAAAGTATTTGGATATTTAAAATCCTTACATTTCGATCCTCGTCCCTAGATCGCAACCTTTACTTTTTCTTTTCTTTTCTTGTATCATAAAGCTCGACATTCAAATTTTAATATCATTCATATCCAAACAAATATTATTTATTTCATGATTCATCATCAAATATATAATAGTCTCTATCATAATATTCATGTTGAACAATTTTAATTCACAGTTTAACTATATACATCATATTCCGATCCCACTTATCTGTACATATAGCATATCAAAGTAACTTGGCAATTTATCCATAATGATTCATAATATAAACATTTAGTTCTAAAGTTCACAACCTTTTTGGGAAAATCCGTCTTTATATAATTCGATATTTCTGAAATTCATTTCTTAACCTGTAAAAGTTTATTTTAAGCAAGTAATGAGTACAACGGCTCAACAAGTTCAACAGTTAACACATTTCATGCTTCACGTAGCACATACCTTAATATGCTCGGTGTGTGTCATATATCACGTGTTGTGCTTCTACTATAGCAATATATCTCACGTTATTGCACAAAGTCCACATCGTTGTCATATTATCCACATATCACATAACACATAATTTATATGCATTTAAACAAGTATTTACGTATCATAACAAGCAACAATTAACATTAAAGGATTGAAGAACTTCCCTGGCTTGTTCAATTATTTAATTGATAGCTCAAAATCCTTTCTCGAACAACCTATGACCATAAGATAATCAAATGATAATTATTCAGCTCTTTATGATATTAATTTAATTAATTAATATCATCTATACCGTAATTAACCATACCCGACGATTTATTTTAGGGTACCGGGTTAGTTATTAATTAATATGGTTAATTATATTAACCTCGTTCCTTAAAATATTCGTTTAACTTAATATCCACCACCTTCAATACAGACAACCCAGCTCATCGGATAAATTTTAGCATATTCGGTTGTCCGAATTTTTATTTATTCATTTTCTAACCTTTAAACCCATTTGATTAATATTTAAAATATTTAAATATTAATCTTCAATATTTAATATTTTTACAAAAATATTAAATTTAACGCCCAACCATCATTTCTATATTTTTAGTATTTTTCTATAATTTTTTATAATTTTTAAACAATTTTTAAATATTTATTTAATTAAAAATTATTTTCTGGGGGTATTTTGGTAATTTCTACAGCCTTAGGGCCATAACCGGAATTTTTCGAAAAGTTCAGGGGCATTTTCGAAATTTCCACGCGTCCAGGACACGCCGGGTATTACCTAAAAAGTCCAGGGGCAAAATCGTCATTTCGCCCCTAAACCGCGGCAGCGCGCGCATTGCGCGAACCATCCCTGACGCGCGTCCAAAACGACGTCGTTCCTTAGCCTGTTCCGGAAACTTCGTCGCGCAAGGCGCGGCCCGTCCTTCCTGGCTCCAAAACGACGCCGTTTTCTCGCCTGCGTCCGAAAAAAATACCTACGCAATGCGCGGGCTACCCTATCTTCTTCTTCATTTCCGCAACAACAGTGCGCCATCTTTTCCAATAAAATACCATTTTTGCTCAATTTTTTTCACCACAAAATAACTCTAAAAATCATATAATTCACATATATTTTTCCAAAAATTATTAGGAATAATTATTATAATTATTTACTAATTTACCACAAAATTATTTTAACACCAAATATTGAAATATAATCAAACAAAAATAGTTTTATACCTTCAAAGCTTAATATTCTTCCTTGATGGCATCCAATCTTTCCTCTCTCTTGGCGGCTATGAAGTTTCCCGGTGGCAAGGTGGTGGTGATGGTTCACGGTTAAGGAAGAAGAAGGAGAAAGGAAAGTGTTTTTATTTTTTTGTTGTTTCTTTTGCTTTTATTTCTTTTCCTTTTTATAACCAAACACCACTTAACAATTTTTAAAAATCAATTCACTTCCACCGCCTTACTCCTCTTCTCCTCATCCGAATTAGCAACAATTTAAGCATAATTAAATATTTAAATACATTACGTAATTATTTCGTGTAATAAATATTTTATATAAAATATATAAAATATTTATTTTAATTCACCAAAAATCATAACATGATTTATGTGTAATATTAATACCTTTTTTGGTATTTTACCTGATAAATTTTGTACACGCATAATGACATGCATGTAATTATATGAGGTAATTTATACCTCCAAAATTCATAAAATAATTCATATAACATATAAAAATTATTTTTCACAATTTTTCACTTCATTATTTGGACATCATGTTACATAAACATGTTCCCGTTTCTAAAATATTATCATTCATAAAAATCATAACAATTCAATTATGTATAAACATAATTTTTTTTATAAATTAAAACATTCTTTTTTCCTCATTTCATTTTATTTCTTTACATTTCACATTAATTTCTTTATATATAAATTATATAATTTAATATTATATAATTTATATATTTACATTCTCCTTTCTTAAATAATTTCTAAAATTCCTTCATAATTATCAATTAATCAATAATTTCACATTTATTAACTCTCTCATTATTTTAATTCTCTTATATAAATTATATAATTATCCTTATATAATTTATATAATTATAATTTCCTTTATACATCACTTTAATTTTCTTATATAAATTATATAATTTATATAATTACATTTTTTCTCAATCAATTCCTAAATTTTCACCATAAATCTAAAATTAATAATTACAATTTTATTAACTTTCTCATTCGCTTTTCATTAAAAATTGGATTAATTTAATTATTAATCCTTTAATTTCCATAATTAATAACATTTATAATTATCACTTAAACATATACATATATATATATATATATACATACATATCTAATTTCATATATCTCACATTATCACATAACCTTAATTAAGTCATAATTTATGCATTTCCATAACAATTTAATTGTACATTTACCTGAAATTTCTCTTATTCCTCATAAATTATTTTTTAAACAATTTATTTACTTTTTAATTATTTTAATTCAACATACTTTATCATGACCTCTGTACAGATTTAATTTACTAATTAAATCTCATCACATACCTTAATTCAAATAAAATAATATTTTCTTTAACAATCTTGATAATTTTATCAATTAATTTCTTATTTAATTATATTAAAGAAATTCTGAAAATTCGGATCCTCACATGTGCTCTTCTTCTCCTCCTACCAAAGTATGTGATGATGTTTTGTGACATTCACCAAGCTCCTTCTCTAGCTTTTTCACTCAACCCCCAAATGTATCTCTCAAATGCTCACAAATGCTCTCACTTTCTTTTCTCTAGAATACTTGCAAATGACTAACAAACATTTCAAGTATGTGGAGCACTCTATATATAGCCATCTATTAAACCTTCATTAACCTTCCTAATTCACCAACATAGTCACATTAAGAGCTTAAGTTGGATTACTATAGCATGGATGGACTAGTTGAATAACTTGTTGATTGACTTAGGTGGTTCACCTACTATAACATAATGTATAAAAGAAGCAATATGAAGATCAAGCAACCCCCAAGTGGGATCCCCTAAATTGCTGGAAAATGGGATTTAATCACCTATTTTTGCTTTAATTTTAATGCTTTAATTATGCATATATACTCTTATATATATATATATATATATATATATTTATGTAACAATGTTGACCAATTTTGACTTCTTATTGGGCTCCATATTGGACCTTAGGATTAAATATATTGGGCTCATTCATTGAATTGGTTTGGGCCCAATTTAAATAACACATTGGGCTATCATTTAAATAACTATACTACCTTTAATTAAAATACGAATTGGGCTTGTTTAATTAATTACATAGACTAAGGTTTAATTTAATTACTTGGGCTACTAGGTAAATTTAATTGACCTAGTTTAACAACTCATTTGGATTTAAAATATAATTCAATTAGATTTGCTTTAATTAATTATACACATTGCTTTAATTCTTTAAATAAATATACATACACATAAGTACATTTATTTAATTATCTAATGCACAATTACTTAATACAAAAAATTTAAATTCATTGCTAATTCTTTATTAATTATAATTACAATGACTAATGAAATTCATGGTCATTACATTCTCCCCCCTTATAAGAATTTCGTCCCCGAAATTACAATTTTAAACTACTCAAAAAGATTTGGATAGTTAGCCCTCATCCTTTCTTCAAGCTCCCACGTAGCTTCCTCAGCGTTGTGGTTCCTCCAGAGGATTTTGACAGAATGTATAACCTTATTCCGTAATTTCTGCTCTTTCCTATCTAGTATCTGGACAGGAATTTCCTCGTACGATAGATCTTTTTCGACTTGTATCGGCTTATAGGATATGACATGCTTGTAGTCTGGTTTGTATGGTCGCAACATTGACGCGTGGAACACATTGTGATATGCTCTAGTTCAGGAGGTAAAGCTACCTCGTATGCCACTTCACCTACTCTCTTTAATATCTCGAACGGTCCTATGAACCTCGGACTCAGCTTCCCTTTCTTTCCAAATCGGATCTTCCCCTTCCAGGGAGATACCTTCATGAACACAAAACTCCTAACTTCGAAGTCTCGCTTCTGTCGATGTAAATCGGCGTATTTCTTCTGACGGTCTTGAGCTGCTACTAGTCGAGCTCTTATTACCTTGATAATTTCTACAGCCTGTTGAACCAATTATGGCCCCAACAGTCGGCGTTCTCCTACCTCATCCCAACATAGAGGTGTTCTGCATTCTCTTCCGTACAATGCTTCGTAAGGCGGCATGCCTATGCTGGCATGGTAACTGTTATTGTAAGCAAACTCAACTAATGGTAGATGATCTTCCCAACTGCCCTTGAAATCCATCACACAGGCTCTGAGCATATCTTCCAATGTTTAAATTGTTCTCTCGCTTTGCCCATCAGTCTGCGGATGATACGCGGTACTCGTGAAGCGCGGATCTCTGTATGACACAATCGATACCGGCACTCCATATCTTGAAACTATTTCCTTGAGGTACAATTTAGCCAACTGATCCAAACTGAAGTTAATCTTGATCGACAAAAAGTGCGCTGACTTTGTTAGTCGATCCAAAATCACCCATATTGCGTCATATCCCTTCTGCGTTGTTGGAAGTCCTACCACAAAATCCATTGTGATATGCTCCCATTTCCACTCAGGAATTTCTAACGGTTGTAATAATCCACTCGGTCTCTGATGTTCTGCCTTTAACCTTTGACAAGTTAGGCATCGGCTGACACATTCTGCAACCTCCCTTTTTAAATTCGGCCACCAAAAATGCTGACGTAGATCTTGATACATTTTCTTACTCCCCGGATGTATCGAGTATCTCGTACTGTGGGCCTCTTGCAAAATTTCTTCTCGTAATTCAGATACTAGTGGTACCCAAACACGATTTTCAAATCTCAGCAATCCCATGCTATCAATTTTAAACTTGACCTCTTCCCCATCGGTCATCCTCTTTCGGATTCTGTCGCATTCCTCATCGTTGTCTTGAGCCTTTTTTACCCTATCTAACAAGGTTGGGCTCACCTCCACTTCTATTGACTCGTTTGGATTTGTCACTTCTAACTCCATCCGAGCCATCTCTTGAACCAATTGTTCCTGATCTGTCAATATGAACAATTTCACCATGCTCTTTCTACTAAGAGCATCTGCTACTACGTTGGCCTTGCCGGGATGGTATAGAATTTCACAATCATAGTCTTTCATCAATTCTAACCATTTCCGTTGCCTCATATTCAACTCCTTCTGTGTGAAGATATATTTCAGACTCTTATGGTCTGTGAATATCTCACATTTCTCTCCATACAAATAATGCCTCCAAATTTTAAGGGCAAACACTACCGCTGCCAGCTCCAAATCGTGGGTAGGGTATCCCTTCTCATAATCTTTCAATTGTCTGGACGTATACACAACAACTTTGCCGTTTTGCATAAGCACATAGCCAAGTCCCTTGTGCGATGCATCATTGTAGACCGTAAAACCTCCTATATCGTCCGGTAATGTCAATACAGGTGCTTCACTAAGTCTTTCCTTTAACTCCTGAAAACTTTCCTCACACTTCTCCGTCCATACATATTTTACTGTCTTCCTCGTTAAGTTGGTCAATGGTGTTGCTATCTTTGAAAAGTCTTGAATGAATCTCCGATAGTAACCCGCTTACCCTAAGAAACTTCTTACTTCTGTCGGCGTCCTTGGTTGTTCCCAATTCATCACCGATTCAACCTTCGTTGGATCAACTGAAACTTCTTCTTTGTCAATAACATGACCTAAAAATTGAACTCTCTCCAACCAGAATTCACACTTCGAAAACTTAGCGTACAACTGCTCCTTCCGTAAAATCTCCAACACCAATCTTAGGTGTTCAGCATGCTCCTCATTCGTTTTAGAATAAACCAAAATATCGTCAATGAACACGACTACAAATTTATCCAAGTATTGCTTGAATATTCTGTTCATCATGTCCATAAATGCGGCTGGCGCATTCGTTAGTCCAAACGACATCACCAGAAACTCACAGTGCTCATATCGAGTTCTGAATGCCGTCTTGGGTACGTCTTCCTTCTTGACTTTCAACTGGTGATAACCAGTCCTTAAGTCAATCTTTGAAAAGTACTTCGCCCCTTTCAATTGATCAAAAAGATCATCAATTCGTGGCAACGGGTACTTGTTCTTAATTGTTACCTTATTTAGCTCCCTATAATCCATACACAGTCTCATCGATCCATCCTTCTTCTTTACAAACAACACAGGTGCCCCCCATGGAGAAACACTTGGCTGAATGTACTTATTATCCAATAACTCCTGCAGTTGAGCCATCAACTCCTTCATTTCTACTGGAGCCATCTTATATGGTGCCTTCGATATTGGTGCGGTCCCTGGTACTAAGTCAATTACAAATTCTATCTCCCTGTCCGGCGGTAAACCTGGCAGTACATCTGGAAAAACGTTCATGAACTCCCTAACTACTGGTATTTGGTCCATCTCGGGGCTCACCATTTGTGTATCCACCACATGAGCCAAATACCCTACACAACCTTTCTTCAATAATTTCTTGGCCTGCATCATTGTTAGACAAGAAGACTGTCTTAACAACTTGCTGCCATAAAATACGACCTTAGACTTGTTTGGTGTCTTAAGGTGTATGCACTTTTTCTGACAATCAATTATCGCTCCATGGCTAAACAACCAATCCATCCCGAGTATTACATCAAACTCCCCTAAAAGTATCGGAATTAGATTTACATTCAACTTCTGACCCCTGATTTCAGCACAACAATTTCTATGTATGTACTCTACAGGAATCACTTCCTTATTAACAACTTCTATGTTCATTGAGTTTTCTAGTTTTTCTCTAGGCAATTCTAACCGTCTAGCAAAATCTTTAGACACAAATGAACAGGTAGCGCTCGAATCAAACAATATATATGCATTTATATTATTGATCGGAATAATACCTGACACCACGTCTTTTGATTCCACGGTATCTTGCACCGTCATATTGAAAGTTCGTGCTGTCGGCTTGTTCTGTGGTACCGGTCCCCCGATAGCCAATTTGCTGTTATTGCCCTTGTAGCTGCTTCCCCCATTATTCTTCTTCTTAGGACAATCCTTTATCATGTGGTCAGAAGCTCCACAGGAAAAACATCTCACTTTCTTTGGGAGGGGACAATTTGGAGAAATATGTCCCACCTGACCACAATTGTAGCACGTGTTCTTGCCTTTCCTGCACTCCCCGAAATGATTCTTTCCACATATATTGCATGTCGGCCTTTTCTGAACATTTTCTTGTTGATTCCCCGAGCTCTTGTCGTTGCTGTTGTTGTCCCATTTGCGCTTGTTACTGTTATTGTTATTATTATTGCCCCCACTGTTACTGTTCTTACTTACCTCTTCACTCTTCTTCTTATTCCTCTCTTGATTAAATTTGGTTAACGCATCATTTCCCCCTTCCGCAATGATTGACTTCTCCAGTAAGGTTGAGAATGAGTCAATCTACAGTACTGCTACCTTGTTGAATATCCGAGGTCTCAATCCGTTTTCAAACCTTCTGGCCTTGCGTTCCTTCGTGTCCACCTGATGTGGAGCGAACCTGACCAACTCATTTAATCTTGTCACGTACTCCGGTACCGACATGTTCTCCTGCTTCAGTTCTAGAAATTCCACTTCCATCCTACTTTTCATACTCTTCGGGAAATAATTCTCGTCGAATATTTCCTTAAATCTTGTCCATGGCACCACACCATCGCCAACCCTATTCTGATTGGCTTCCCACCAAAAATTGGCTTATCCCTTCATCATATAGGTAGCAAAGATTGTCTTTTGCTCCTTAGCTACTCTTGCGATAACGAACGCTTTCTCTATTTTCTTTATCCATGACTGGGCTTCTATCGGGTCTGACGTTCCCCTAAACTCTGGCGGTCCCACCGCTTTAAAGTCTTTGAAATTTGCCAACTGATTTGGTGGTGGTGGCGGATTTGCTACTACTGGGTGGCTGTTTTGCATTGCCTCAGCTAGCATGACGACGAAGTTTTGCATTGGGTCTATTTTGTGTCCCCCCTTGTCGTTGTTAACTGAATCTTCTACCCCCTGGATCCTTGGTGGTTGTCTACGTGGCGGCATTTTCTATTATAAACAAAAATTTACATTATTATACTTGTTTCATCTTTTTCATCTCATTATTTTGTATCTTAGACAACGTTTAGCTAAAATACAAGTAACTATCTCAACACACATATAAACATAAATTTGACTGCATTTATATTCATATGCTAAAACAGTAGTGCGTGGCACTTTACATCGAAAACATACTACTATAAATGCTTCTATCCCTGAGAAGCTACAAAAGATGGGATCTGACATATCCTACAACTTCCTAGAGTTGGGATTCAGTGACATATTAACCCTTTAATAAAATAAAAGTTAGGTTCTGCTGCATCTATTTACATACATAATTAGAAAACAACTAATACTACTGGCTGCGCATCCCCCTACGGATCGCATCATCATACTCCTCATCCCCGATGGCCATCACCACATTCCTGCTGATGGTGTGCATAGACTGGTCCTCCTCAGTTGGGTAGTAGTGTACCCTGCTCTGAAGTCTACCATATGACGATCGATAGACATAGCTATGTTTATCCATCCTAACCCGCTTCTCACGGATCTCCTCCTCCAGCTCTATCATCTGACCATGAGCGGCATCCCGCTGTGTTTCCATCTCCATTCTATCCTCTATCGCCTCCTGCAAATGTGCACGGATGACGGCTTTCAACTGCCTGAACCTGCTGAATCTTCAGCTCAGCCTCGGCTAACCTAGTCTCAGTCGCTGCCAACTTAGCCTGCAGCTCCACATCCTGATCTACGAGCTGATGAGTTAGCACTGCAAAGTGCTCTACCGAATCCTCGTACCCCTTTACCTGATCTTCCATTCCTACGATCCTCTCTTTCAGCTCTGTGTTCTCGCCAGAGAACTGGTAAGCTGCATCCTTGTACTGATCCTCCATATGCTGGTGGGTCAGGTTCTGCTCCTCTAAATGCTGGACCCTCGCCTCTAGCTCCTCGTTCCTAGTAGTCAAGCCCTCTATGATGTCAGCAGCAGTAGTGCCCATGCCATCAGCTGACTCATCCTCCTCCTCACTGTAAGGCCTCATCACACTGCCCCAGATGGGCTCCACGTGATCTCCCTCATCGGGATCTGACTCCGGCTCCTCAACAGGTGCAGCCACCAGCGGCTGTGCAATATCCATATGGATATCAATGTAATCCTCCTCAACAGTGTGACTCGACTGCCCGATCTCTGCCATCCTATATCATGAAAATAACACATGTCAGTACAGCAATAAAATATATTTATTGATGAAATGAAATTATATTTTATCATGTACATCTCGGCTTGATGGATTTTCTCAATCCACCTCCAAAAATACATATTATGATGAATCTCCCCGATTCATCTCCTAACGCACTCGATATGAGTTTAATACTAAGGTTATAACTTAGGTTTTGCAAATCCTAATATTTTTAACTTACAGCTCTGATACTAACCTGTGACGACCCCAAATTCGAGTTCCATAATCTCGGGTTTGGTTCTCACTTATCAATACATTACTAGTAATTAAATACTGAAATTTAGATAAGGCACACTTAGAAGGGGGGGTTGAATAAGTGTGAGAACAAACTATGAAAAACTTTTTTGTTTTTCTGAATTCAGTTTACTGTTTTAATGAATACAACTTGCTGTATTAATATGGTCTACCGAATTGAAAACTTTCTTTTAAATCAATGAAAATTTCTTGGCTGAAAATATTACTTAAAGAAAATACACGGTGTAAATAAATTATCTGTGAATATTTCAGATTTTATTGTTTGAGATAAACGATTATCTAGTGTGAAAAATAATAACAAGCAATAAAATCAACACCAGGATTTTTACGTGGTTCAGCTATTACCCTCTATAATAATAGCCTACTCCACGTCCAATACCAACTAGTATTGGAGACTCACTTTATATATATTTCTCTCAATTACAAAGTGACACCTTTTACAAAACAGGTTAAATGAATTCTTAAATTCTCTTGAGCACTTTTGCTCCTTGTGCACCTATGCACTCCTTAAGCACCTCTGCTTCCTTAACTCTGTTTGTAAACCAATTCTTAATCCACACTTAGATTAAATTCCTTTAGACAATCACTTAGTCTAAATAAACAAAGATCAGATAGATACAAATTTAGAGGTCTAATGATCAAAGCAAATAATCAATTTAACAATATAAGGCTCAGCTAATGTATGCAATGATCAATTAATAATAAAAAGATATTACCAATTTAAATCTCACAGAAATATGCTTGATCAGAATTTCCAATAGCCCAAATAGCAGTTTGCACAAAAATGATTTTTCCAATATGTAATCAGTGTTCTGTAAAATCATATCTCGGTAGAAAAATCCATATGCAATTTATAGCCATATGAAATAATACCGTTACTGCTTAGAGAGATATCAATTCCGTTATTCATAAACCTTATATCATAAAGAGATAAAACTTGTTAGCACAATATCCGGTCAAAACATATCTCAACAATGTAACCGTGGCATTTGAATAACAATATCTGGTCAAAACATATCTCTTATAACCGTGGCATTTGAATAACAATATCTGGTCAAAACATATCTCATATAATCCTTTTTACTTGGAAAGACAAATTGTACATATACACGGTACATTTAAAATGTTCAGCATATCTGTAACAAGTAATCATGACCCCTTTTAGTAGATATCATCATTATCATATACACTAATATCGAGATTTGTACTTTTCAAAATATTATGCACGAAGTACAAAGTAACTCAAGCTTTATATCCACTGATACCCATTTAAATATTTGGACAACATTATTCATACTAACCCATAAGATAAACATGAATATTCGTTAACATTAAAACCAGTAAACATATGATATGCACACATAAAATGTCCTAGAGCCTTAAATTGAAAAATTAAATATTTGTAATGACCTTACATAAAATTCTTAAAGTTCAAATCCATTCTTCAATCTTCTTGAACACTTCAACAAGTATTCCTTGATATAATTCCCTGAAATTCACAATAAAGAATTTAGCATCCATAATAAATCATCATCAAAACATTAGGTTTAGAATATGACAAAGTCAACATTCTCCCCCTTTTTGATGATGACAACAAATCTTAACTCCCCCTTAATTCATGCATATATCTTAAAAACATTTTGTTATTAAAATATATTAATAAACCATTAAAAACATCAAACCGAATCATCCATCAGAATCAACCAAAACACACAAATAAAATAGTCTGGAAACATAAACATAAAAACAAATCTTCATTCAGGTTGTCTCCCCCTTTGTCATCAGCGAAAACAATTAGTCAAGTTCCTCAATATGAGCACTGGTTTCAACACGTTTAGTGAAATAAGAACGATGACGAATCCGATGAAGTCGTTCTTCCACAGAAAGATCATCGGCAAAACGGGGCGGTCTTGGAATAAAAGTTGATGGAGGAAGTGGCATGTCGAGAAAATCATCTTTGAATTCGGCTAGCCAATTACACATTGGCCATTCAGGAATAGGGGACTGCATAGACTGAAAATGTAATTTCCGTCCAACATCGTTAAACCGTGTTGCCATAAATTCGGCAAACTCCCCGAGCTGATAACTGACAAACTTCATTTCCTGACTCAACTGACATGTATTTCGATTAAATTTGCGTTGCAGTGCTTCAACCATAGCCATGGTGTGTAATTCAAAACCTGCCTGAAGATCAATAAACTCATCTTCAACGCGATGAAAAAGTTTATTAATCTCTGGTGCACCCATCGGCAGTTTCCCTTTTTCAAGAACCGCAAGTCGAGTCTTAATGTCAGCTAAATCAGTTTTCATGGAAATTTGATTTTACAAAATTTCAGTCAAAACATTCATAATGTCAGAACCTTGAATTTTTGGTGAAGAGGATGAAGAGGAATCAGGAGTCGGAGGAATTGAAGGATTGGTAGAAGGATCAGGAAGAAAACGGACAAACTCACCAGCAAGAAAAGTGATATGAGATTGTTTCAAGTTGGAAGTATCTATAAATTCATTACTTGAAACCGAGATTTCGTCATCAAAAGAGATTTTAAAATGTTGAAAAAATTTTGTCAAAAATTTGCTATAAGGCAAACATTTTTTAGATTGACGAATACAGCTTTGCATGTGCAATAACATCATTTGAGACAAATTGAAAGGAACGCTTTTTAAAATCATAACAACTACCACCATATCTTGATACGTAAAATCTGATCCACCACCAAGCCGTGGAAACAGATTGTACCTAATCAATTTATGTAGCACATAAGCAGTTGGGCAAACATCTACAGTCTTAGGAGTAAACAAAGTAGATAAAGACTGATCACCCATAACAATACGCAATTGTTCTATTGGAGAAAAATGAATTGAAGCAGCGCCTTTTAAAGTAAAAGGACAAGGTCCAGTATATGAAATTCCAAAAATACTACCAAAATCGACAGAAGTGAAAAATAAAGATTTTCCCTTAACAAAGGTGGTAAAGCAATCCCCATTGCATTCTAGATTAGTATAAAATTGTTGTACTAATCTGGGATAAGCAATAATAGGTGGAAACAACATAGATGAAATTTCGCAAGAATTAAAAAGTGTCTGCAAAACAGAGTGTTTGAAATAGAATAAATCCAGAGTTTTTTCGTACACAAATTGCTTTGTAGCAATGGAATTTTTAAAACGCATTTCAAAACTATGTCCTCTGAAAAAGTTTTCTGGCATATCGATAGAAGAAGAAAATTGATTTACCAGATTTGAGGGATTCTTTGGCTGAGAAGACAAGTTTTCGTCACGCATCGGTTCCTTCATCTTCTGATGAGATGGATCTACTTCAGATGTCCTTAGAAACGAAAAACTTGAATCTGAATCGTCAGAAAACAGTGTGCCTTCAGACGACACATGTATCGACGATTTCTTCGAAACCCACCTTGCTTTCATCTTTGTTCCTGTAGCGTGCTTTAAAGAAGATCTGCCAACGTTAGATTTCTCAGTCGATCGTTTGCTAGCCCTGGTTTTCATGACTTTAAAGGATTTGGAGAAAGATTAAGAGTTTTGATGAGAGATGAAGTTTAAGAGATCTGATTTATGATGAAGACAGAAAACACAAGTATACATGAAATAGGAGTCCAACAAGAAAACTGACACCAAAAGACGTGTGTCTTTTCAAATTCAGAAAACTGTTTGACTACCATCGTTCCGTCTTTCAAGGTAAAAAAATAATAATATCCGGCAGAAGAAAATAATCATAAATAGAAACATGTATCTAGAAAGTAGTTTAAGCAGATAAAGACGAATGAACAAATACATAACTCAGATAACATGCAGAAAATATATTATAAACTAAATCACATAAAACTTCAAGTACATGAAATATAATTATACCATGCACATACCAAGTTCTCTTCTTAACATACAAAACCTTTCCTCACACAAAGGTTTAGTGAAAATATCAGCTAACTGTTTCTCTGTAGGAATAAACATTAATTTAACTAACCCTTTTGAAACATTATCCCTTAAGAAATGATGCCGAACTTCTATATGTTTTGTACGTGAATGCAGAACAGGATTTTTTGATATGTTAATAGCACTCGAATTATCACAATATATAGGCACATTATTGCATATAATATCAAAATCACATAAAGTTTGTCTCATCCATAATATTTGAGAGCAACAACTTCCTGCAGCTAAGTATTCACCCTCAGTGGTTGATAATGCAACTGAAGTTTGCTTTTTACTATGCCATGAAATAAGACTTTGTCCCAAAAATGTACAAGCACCACTTGTACTTTTTCTATCAACTTGAAATCCTGCATAGTCAGCATCTAAATAACCCATTAGTTCAAAATGATTGCAAATTGGATAAAATAACCCTAAATTTATAGTACCACTTAAATATTTAAAAATTCTTTTAACAGCTAGTAAGTGGGATTCTTTGGGTTTTGCTTGAAACCGAGCACATAGACATACACTGTACATTATATTAGGCCTAGATGCAGTTAAATATAATAAAGATCCAATCATACCTCGATATTTGGTTAACTCAACATCTATACCTTTATCATCTGATGTAAGCTTTATTGATGTACTCATTGGTGTAGCCTTTGGATTAACTCCTTCATAACCAAATCTTTTGAGTGGTTCTTTTGTATACTTGGATTGATGAATAAAGATCCCTTCCTTTGTTTGCTTGATTTGGAGTCCCAAGAAGTAATTTAACTCTCCCATTAAGCTCATATCAAATTCCTTATGCATACACTTTGAAAACCACTCACAAAGAAAATCGTTAGTAGCACCAAATATTATGTCATCTACATATATTTGAACAATAATTATTTCTTGTTTTTCATGCTTAATAAATAATGTAGAATCTATTTTACCTCTAGTAAAACCACTTGAAATAAGATACTTACTCAACCTTTCATACCACGCTCTTGGAGCTTGTTTGAGACCATAAGGAGCTTTCTTTAGCTTAAAAACATGATTTGGATATTTCTCATGTTCAAAACCAGGAGGTTGTTTGACATAGACTTCTTCATTGATGTATCCATTAAGAAACACACTCTTTACATCCATTTGATAAAGCTTGAACTTCTTGTAACAAGCAAATGCTAACAAGATCCGAATAGATTCTAATCTTGCAACTGGAGCATATGTTTCTTCATAATCGATTCCTTCTTGTTGATTGTAGCCCTGAGCCACTAGCCTTGCTTTGTTGCGAATGATGGTCCCATGCTCATCACGCTTGTTTTTAAACACCCATTTTGTTCCAATAATAGTAACATCTCTAGGAAGAGGCATTAATTCCCAAACTTGGCATCGTTCAAATTGCTGAAGTTCCTCTTGCATTGCCATTAACCAGTTTTCATCAACTATGGCTTCCTTAGCATTCTTTGGTTCAACTTGTGATAAGAATGCAGAGAATGCACATTGATTTTGTAGGTTTCTTCGTGTGGTAACTCCTTTGTTTATATCTCCAATGATATTATCTGGGGGATGATCCTTGAGATATTTTGCTGTCTTTGGTATATGGACATCATGTATTACTTCTTCTGGTTCGGAGAAGTTTACTTCAAGCTCTTGTGTTGTTTCTTTTTCCAATCCTTGGGAGTTTTCCAATTCAGCTTGCTGAATTCGTTCATTCGGCTTGCCGAATAAACCTTTTTGGTTTGCTACATTAGTTGGAATTCTCATATCTCCTGCATCTTCATCTCTTTCTTTTGGAAGATCATTATTAGTCTCATTAAATGTAATATGAACTGATTCTTCAACACATAGCTTGTTAATATTAAATACACGATATGCTTTGCTATTATGTGAATAACCAATAAAAATTCCTTCATAAGACTTAGCATCAAATTTTCCCAAATTATCACTAGTGTTTAGTATATAGCATTTAGGCCCAAATACTTTGAAATAACTTATATTTGGAATTTTGTTATTCAACAGCTCATAAGGAGTTTTCAAAACAATAAGTCGAATAAGAACTCTATTTAGCACAAAACATGAAGTATTAACAGCTTCAGCCCAAAATTTCTTTGGAAGCTTGCTTTCTTGTAAAAGAGTTCTAGCTGTTTCTTGAAGTGTTCTATTCTTTCTTTCCACTACCCCATTTTGCTGAGGAGTTCTGGGAGCAGAAAACTCATGGCTTATACCTTTATGATCACAAAAAGTAATAAAATCCTTTTGAAATTCAGTACCATGATCACTTCGAATCTTTATTAATTTGAGACTAAATTTAGTCTCTAAATTTCTTATCAATTTATCAAAACCTTTGAATACTTCATCTTTGGTTCTTAAAAACAATACCCATGTATATCTAGAAAAGTCATCTACTATTACAAATGCATAAAATTTACCATTGATACTAGCATGCCTTTCTGGGCCAAATAAATCAAGATGAAGTAATTGTAAAGGAGAGGACGTTGATACCATATTCTTTGCACTGAATGACGTCCTTACTTGTTTTCCATGTTGACAAGGAACACATATTCCTTTCTTTTCAAACTTTATTTTTGGCAACCCTTTGACGAGATTTTTGGAGGATAATTTCTTGATTAGATCCATGTGAACATGTCCCATCCGTTTATGCCATAGGTTAGCCTCATCTTGCATCGAGGCAAGACATAGTTCTTCTTCCTGTCGCTCAAAATCAAGAGTATATATATTTCCTTCTCTTTGTGCAACTAGAATGGAATTGTTAGTACCATGAGAAATTGTACATTTATCTTTTTCAAAACTAACTTGATGTCCATTATCCATTAATTGACTAACACTTATAAGATTAAATTCAAGTCCACTAACAAGATGAACATTATCTATATTAACCTTACCATTGCCCATTTTACCTTTTCCAACAATCTCACAGGTTCGGTTATCTCCAAAAGTGACCGTTCCATTTTTCTTCTTGATTTTTAATTCCACGAACTTTGATATGTCACCAGTCATGTGTCGTGAACATCCGCTATCAAGAATCCATTTTTGAGATGGAACCCTTGCCTTGAAGCATACCTGTCAATAAAAATTAATTCATCCTTTTGGTACCCATATCTTTTTGGGTCCATTTGTGTTAGTTACGCATAAATCTCCCTTTTTAATCCACACCTTTTTAACTTCCTTTTTCTTAAAACAATTAACATCCAAGTGACCTTTAATACCACAATTTTTACATGTTATGAAAGGAGAACAATAATTCAATTTGAAATGAAACTTTGATTTAAGCATATTTACATTTCCTGTTTTACGAGTGGGATTATATCCTATTCCTTGTCTATCAAAACTAGGTCTTTGTTTACCTAACATAACAGTTAGATTTTCTTCTCCTTGAACAAACCTAGCAAGAGATAATTTTAATGAATCTACTTCCTTTTGAAGTTCATTAGTATGAATAGGTTTAGACTGAGATTCATTACTAAATGCATCAATACATACATCTCGCATATTCAGTTCATTATTCAATTTCCCAACTTCATTTATCAAAGACTCAACTTCACACATTAAATTATTTGCTAATTCTTTCAAATTTGCATTCTTTTCTTTTAATTTCAGATTTTCTTGTTTCAATAAGTTAAACTCATAAATAGATACCTCATTTTGTTCACCTTCTATTCCCATGAAGCATACTTGAGCTATTTCATCATCGGCATCTACCTCAACTTCGGATTCTTCATCATCACTCCATGTAGCAAGGGCTTTGTTTCTTTTGTTATCTTTGGCACTTGTTCTTCCCTTGTTCCTTAGTTCAAAGCAATCTTTCTTGAAGTGTCCTGGACGTCCACATTCAAAACAGTTTTCATTTGTTTTCTTTCCTTTGATCTTGTTCGAATTGAAATTGTTCTTCCTCTTGTTCTTTCTTTGTAGTAGTCCTTTGAGTCTTCTTGACATCATCGCTATTTCTTCATCCGAGTCATCATCAAATTCTTCTTCGTTTACCGCATTAAGAGCTAAAACCTTTCTTCGAGGGGTTTCCTCCTCATCATCATATCTTTTTAACTGATGTTCATATTCCTCAAGTTCACCAAATAGTGTTAAAGTATCCATAGTAGAAATAGTAGAAGAATCTTGGAGAGTAGTAATTTTAGAAGCAAACCTCTTGGGCATTGCCCGAAGTAACTTACGGTTAATCTCACTTTGTGGAATAGATTTGTTAAGTAACTTTAATGAGTTCAGGAGAACTAGGAACCTTGTTTGTGCCATCTTTATGGTTTCGTCTTTCTCAAGCTTGAACATTTCATAGTCATGCATGAGCATGCTTAGTTTGACTTCATGCACCTTGGATGTCCCTTCATGACTTACTATTAAAGTATCCCAGATCTCTTTAGCTGTATTGCATGAGGAAACTTTGTCGATCTCAGATTGTACCATACCGCTGAGTAGTGTGTTCATAGCTCTTGAATCATAAGATATCATATAGGTTTCAGTTGAATCCATTTCAAGCAGAGTCTTTGGAGTACCATCATCTTTTCTTGGTATAACCGGTCCGTTCTCTACAACCCACCATTCCCAAGGATCTCTTTTAAGATAGATCCTCATCCGGAATTTCCAAAAGTTGTAGTTGTCTGTTCCATACAGCAGTGGAGGTCTATTGGTTGATTGACCTTCTTGGTTGTTGTTCCCGAATTGTGCCATATTAGAATCTTTCCCTACAAGTCACCTTTAAGACCAAGATAAGTAGAACCTTGCTCTGATACCAAATGAAATTTAGATAAGGCACACTTAGAAGGGGGGGTTGAATAAGTGTGAGAACAAACTATGAAAAACTTTTTTGTTTTTCTGAATTCAGTTTACTGTTTTAATGAATACAGCTTGCTGTATTAATATGGTCTACCGAATTGAAAACTTTCTTTTAAATCAATGAAAATTTCTTGGCTGAAAATATTACTTAAAGAAAATACACGGTGTAAATAAATTATCTGTGAATATTTCAGATTTTATTGTTTGAGATAAACGATTATCTAGTGTGAAAAATAATAACAAGCAATAAAATCAACACCAGGATTTTTACGTGGTTCAGCTATTACCCTCTATAATAATAGCCTACTCCACGTCCAATACCAACTAGTATTGGAGACTCACTTTATATATATTTCTCTCAATTACAAAGTGACACCTTTTACAAAACAGGTTAAATGAATTCTTAAATTCTCTTGAGCACTTTTGCTCCTTGTGCACCTATGCACTCCTTAAGCACCTCTGCTTCCTTAACTCTGTTTGTAAAACAATTCTTAATCCACACTTAGATTAAATTCCTTTAGACAATCACTTAGTCTAAATAAACAAAGATCAGATAGATACAAATTTAGAGGTCTAATGATCAAAGCAAATAATCAATTTAACAATATAAGGCTCAGCTAATGTATGCAATGATCAATTAATAATAAAAAGATATTACCAATTTAAATCTCACAGAAATATGCTTGATCAGAATTTCCAATAGCCCAAATAGCAGTTTGCACAAAAATGATTTTTCCAATATGTAATCAGTGTTCTGTAAAATCATATCTCGGTAGAAAAATCCATATGCAATTTATAGCCATATGAAATAATACCGTTACTGCTTAGAGAGATATCAATTCCGTTATTCATAAACCTTATATCATAAAGAGATAAAACTTGTTAGCACAATATCCGGTCAAAACATATCTCAACAATGTAACCGTGGCATTTGAATAACAATATCTGGTCAAAACATATCTCTTATAACCGTGGCATTTGAATAACAATATTTGGTCAAAACATATCTCATATAATCCTTTTTACTTGGAAAGACAAATTGTACATATACACGGTACATTTAAAATGTTCAGCATATCTGTAACAAGTAATCATGACCCCTTTTAGTAGATATCATCATTATCATATACACTAATATCGAGATTTGTACTTTTCAAAATATTATGCACGAAGTACAAAGTAACTCAAGCTTTATATCCACTGATACCCATTTAAATATTTGGACAACATTATTCATACTAACCCATAAGATAAACATGAATATTCGTTAACATTAAAACCAGTAAACATATGATATGCACACATAAAATGTCCTAGAGCCTTAAATTGAAAAATTAAATATTTGTAATGACCTTACATAAAATTCTTAAAGTTCAAATCCATTCTTCAATCTTCTTGAACACTTCAACAAGTATTCCTTGATATAATTCCCTGAAATTCACAATAAAGAATTTAGCATCCATAATAAATCATCATCAAAACATTAGGTTTAGAATATGACAAAGTCAACATTCTCCCCCTTTTTGATGATGACAACAAATCTTAACTCCCCCTTAATTCATGCATATATCTTAAAAACATTTTGTTATTAAAATATATTAATAAACCATTAATAACATTTTATTGTCCTTATAATATTATTAATTATTTAATAATATTTTATTCACCTCCTAATATTATTAATCATTTAATAATATTTTATTTATTATTTAATATTATTAACTATTTAACAATATTTTACATCATTATCTAATATTATTAATCATTTAATAATATTTTATTACTTCATTAATATTATTAACCATTTAATAATATTTTAAACATTATCTAATATTATTAATTATTTAATAATATTTTATTTAATATATAATATTATTAATCATTTAATAATATTTTAATCATTATCTAATATTATTAATCATTTAATAATATTTTATTCATTGTCTAATATTATTAATCATTTAATAATATTTTATTCATTTACTAATATTATTATTTATTTAATAATATTTTATTGACTTATTAATGTTATTACTCATTTAATAATATTTTAATCTCTTACTAATATTATCAATCATTTCATAATATTTAATTACCTATTCATATTATTCACCATGTAGTAATGTATTAATACTCTTTAAATAATACCAAAAGTTAAGTTTTACATTGGGTTAACCTTAGTATTTAATTTAAACATTTAGGTAGCATTGATTTACAAATAGACTCCATATAAATTTGTTTAATACCCCAATATATTCATTTTACACCTATTTCAACTTATTTTTTCAAAGAAAACTCGACTCGGATCGACCCGACCCGACCCGACCCGGACCGCCCAAAAGCTGATTGGCAGTGCACCCAGGCGCAGCTGCGCCCGTCCCGAGCGCAAGTGCGCTCGGCCAGTCTGTCCGGAAGTCAATTGTTTGACTGCTCGACCATCTGACGCTCCGACAGCCATAACTTCTTCATTTTAAAACATTTTGGGATTATTCTTAAGTCCATTCTCATTAGAATTTCCCCATATACAATTTCTCTTCAGATCACCAATCCAAATTCCAAACGTAACTATACTCAAAACTGCTCACATTGCAACCTATGGTTTTAAAAATCAACATGCTTTGAGGAAAAATCCATAACTTCTTTATTTTTTCATATTTTTGAAAGATTCAAGTTGGGTTTTCTTACAAACTCATATATGTAACTTTCTAGCCATAAAAATCCATTTTTCAACTTGTACATTTCAAACTACAACATTAAACATCACATGTTCAACTAGGTTTTTAACGGTAAAGTGTGTTATGAACATTTCTACTAATTTTATGCTTTACACACATACCAAATCATGATATAAACATATCAAACTATGAATATACATATAATACATATTTAAATACTTCTATATCATCAAAATGAGTTTTGATATGTTAAAAATAGATTTTAACCGTTCAAAATCGTTCTATACTACAAAAATGAAATAAAGAGGAGTTTAGAGCACTTTTAAACCTTTGTGACTTGTGTGCTCTTCTTCTCCTCCTACCAAAGTATGTGATGATGCTTTTTGACATTTACCAAGCTCCTTCTTTAACTTTTTCACTCAACCCCCAAGTGTATCTCTTAAATGCTCACAAATGCTCTCACTTTCTTTTCTCTAGAATACTTGGAAATGACTAACAAACATTTCAAGTATGTGGAACACTCTATATATAACCATCTATTAAACCTTCATTAACCTTCCTAATTCACCAACATAGTCACATTAAGAGCTTAAGTTGGATTACTATAGCATGGATGGACTAGTTGAATGACTTGTTGATTGACTTGGGTGGTTCACCTACTATGACATAATGTATAAAAGAAGAAATATGAAGATCAAGCAACCCCCAAGTGGGACCCCCTAAATTGCTGGAAAATGGGATTTAATCACCCATTTTTTCTTTAATTTTAATGCTCTAATTATGTGTGTGTGTGTATATATATATATATATATATATATATATATATATATATATATATATATATTCATATATGTACCAATTTTGACTTTTTATTGGGCTCCATATTGGACCCTAGGATTAAATATATTGGGCTCATTCATTGAATTGGTTTGAGCTCAATTTAAATAACACATTGGGCTAACATTTAAATAACTATGCTACATTTAATTAAAATAAGCATTGAGCTTGTTTAATTAATTACATGGACTAAGGTTTAATTTAATTACTTGGGCTACTAGGTAAATTTAATTGACCTAGTTTAACAACTCATTTGGATTTAAAATATAATCCAATTAGATTTGCTTTAATTAATTATACACATTGCTTTAATTAATTATACACATTGATTTAATTCTTTAAATTAATATACATACACATAAGTACATTTATTTAATTATCTAATGCACAATTAATTAATACAAAAATTTTAAATTCATTGCTAATTCTTTATTAATTATAATTACAATGACTAATGAAATTCGTGGTCATTACAGTTTGTGGGTGTCACACATTTCGTGTTGTGCTTCTACTTAAGCATTATATCTCACATACATTCATATTATAGCACAAAGTACAAATCGTTGTCATATTATCCATAGATCACGTAACACATAATTTATATGCATTTGAAACAAGAACTGCATATCATAATAGGCAAACATTTAACATAAAAGTACTGAAGAACTTGTCTGGATTGTGGAATTAAATAATAAATACCCTTTTTATAATGCTCATTGTACAACTTATGTCATAAAATAATTAAATAATAATTATTTATCTCCTCATGATATTAATTTAATTAATTAATATCATCTATAATGTAATTAACCATATTCGACGATTTATTTTAGGGTATCGGGTCAATTATTAAACAATATGTTTAATTATATTAACCTCATTCCTAAATATATTAATTTAACTTAATATCAAACACATTCAATACAGACAACCAGACTTATCGGATAAAATTTAGCATATTTGGTTGCCCGAATTTTCATTTTATCATTTTCTAACTTTTAAACTTAATAGATTAATATTTAAAATATTTAAATATTAATCCCCAATATTTAATATTTTTTTAAAAATATTAAATTTAATGTCCAAATATCATTTCTATATTTTTAGTATTTTTCTATAATTTTCTATAATTCTTAAACAATTTTTCAAATATTTATTTCATTAAAACCAAGTTCTAGGGGCATTTCGGTAATTTCTGTGGCTTTAGGGACATAACCCGAATTTCCTGAAAAACCCAGGGCTATTTTTGTAATTGCCGAGACCAAGGGACACGTTCGGCATTAGTTAAAAAAGCCAAGGTCCCCCCCTATGCCAGCCAAACGACGTCGTTTGGCGTGGCGTCACAATTCTCAGCCGCGCATGGCGCGACTTCCCTTTCGCCCCCCCCCCCCCCCCCAAAACGACGTCGTTTCATACTCGGCGTCCGAAAATTTTTTGGCCACCGAGCAATGCGCGGGAGGCCATATTTCCTTCTTCTTCTTCCTGTAGAAACAGTAGCCAACCATGCCTATTTTAATCCATTTTTGATCTAATTTTTCACAAGACAATTACTCTAAACATGATATAATTCATATATATACATCAAAAAAAATAATTAGAACAATTATTCTAATTATTTCCTAATTTTTCACAAAATTATTTTACCATAAAAAATACATAAAATAAAATAAGCAATTAAAATGTATACCTTTCCTAAGCTTAAAACTTTTCCTATGAAGCTTGTTGTTCACTTTGATGGCCCCAAAAATGTTCCTTCTTTTGGCGGGGATGGTGGTCTCGGGTGGTGGTGGTGGTGGTGGAAGAAGCAAGAAGATGAAGAGATGGTATATTTTTGTTGCTTTTTGTTTTGTTTTTCTTTTTCTTCTTTTGTTTGCCTTTTTATTTCCTTTTTATAACCAACAAGCAACTTAACAATTTTTAAAAAGCAACTCAATTCCACCGACTTACCATTTCCGGATTAGCAAAAATTCCATGCATAAAAATTATTTTAATACATTACGTAATTATTTTGTGTAATAAATATTTTATATAATATATATAAAATATTTATTTTAATTCACTAAAAATCATAAATTGATTTATAAATAATATTTATACATTTTTCAGGTACTTTAATTGACAAATTTTGTACACGTATAACGACATGCATGTAATTATATGAGATAATTTATACCTCCAAAATTCATAAAATAATTCATACAACATATAAAAATTATTTTTCATAATTTTTCACTTCATTACTTGGACAACATGTTATATTAACATTTTTACGTTTCTGAAGTATTATCTCTCATAAAAGTCATAACAACTTCATTATACCATAACATAATTTTTAATAAATTAAAACATTTCTTTTTCTCATTTATTTCTCCATTTCCTTACTATTTATATTTCCTTCTTATATAAATTATATAATTTAATATTATATAATTTATATAATTACATTCTCCTTTTTAAGTAATTCTAAAATTCCTCCATAATTATCTATTAATTATATAATCAATAATTATGCATTTATTCATTCTCTCATTATTTCATATTTTCTTCCATCCTCAATTAATTGAATCCCCTTATATACATTATATAATTACTCTTATATAATTTATATAATTATTATTTCACTAATACTTTCCTTAATTTCTTTATATAAATTACATAATTTATTATAATTTATATAATTAACTTTTCTCCTTAAATAATTTCTAACTTCCTCCATAATTACTGATTAATCATAAAATCAATAATTATGTTATTACAACTCCCTCATCAACTTTTAATTAATTTTCCAAATTAATTTAATTATTAATCCCTTAATTTCCAAAATTAATAAAATATATAATTATCAATTAAACATATACATTTAAATAATAATTTCTGCACCTCTATAATCCTTTAATTGTACAATTTTATTTTACCCTTACATGAAATTTTCTCTTATTTTTCATAAATTGTTTTTAAACAATTATTTACTCTTCAATCACTTTAATTCCACACAATTACCATGATCTCTGTACATATTTAATTTATCAATTAAATCTCATTACATACCTTAAATCACATAAATATCACAAATAACTTAAGCAACCTTAATAATTTTGTTAATTATAGTCTCATTTAATATTACTAAAATAATCCCGATAATTTGGGTCCTAACATTAAATTACTGTTATGTAATTTCTTTTATAAATCTTTTGTATTTTTCTTAAGATATGTAATGTTACAATTAAGGTTAATTGACATTGGGAAGTGTAACCTTTTTTATAATGAACTTTTTGTATTATTCTGCGAAGTTTAAATGCAATATATTTATTTAATTGTTAGTAAGTATTGTACAGTGAGAACCAAACCCGAGGTTAAAGAACCCGAATTTGGGGTCGTCATAATAATAATAATAAGTAACAAAGCAATTGATCTTGTTAATTAAGCTTAAGTCAGTAGTAATAATACGGTGAATATATTTCCTGTTATGCATATTAATAGAATTATAAAATTTAATAATTGTTCAATTTAAAATTATAATTATTTTATTAAATTATTTATTCTTTTAAGTAGTTCTGATGAAGGGAGTCTAGCAAGTTATATTTGGATTATATTTGGGTATTACATTACTCAATTCTTATACGAATTCCGTACTTCTTTAACGATATTCTTATGAATTTTAATTTGTTCGTTGAATTCGTATGATAGTTCCACTTTCGAATTGACGTTTAGAACTCATATTTGTACTCTTGGCACTAGTTTATCACGTTTAGTGTTTATTTTGATTTTGTAAAAAAGTACAAGTTAATATATTTTTGGAGATTTTGTGCTGATTCATTTCAGTTTAATATGTACGTAGTAAAACCCTTTTTGTTAGTAGTGTGTCGCAAGTGTTGTGACATGATATATTTGTTATAATATACCGAAAGAACCTCGGGTTTGGTTCTCCACTATACAATACTTACTAACAATTAAATACATAAATTGCATTTAAACTTCGCGGAATAATACAAAAGGTTCCTTATAAAAAGGCTACACTTCCCAAGGTCGATTACCCTTAATCATAACATTACATATCTTAAGGGAATACAAAAGATTTACAAGGAAATTACATAACAGCAATTTAAGTCTAGCATGCATCAACTAAACTAAGCGTTTGCTTTCCCCTTGCCTTTGTCTGTTTTAGAGCATTCGGGCTTAGCTGAAATATAGTCATGATATAGCAAAAATGAGCAACTAAATGGCTCAGCAAGTTTATAAACAACAACAATAGATATATCATGATGAAGGGAAATAATGTCAGGGTTTTGAACAATAACAATTGTGAAATATATCAAGCATCAAAGTTCAATATAAGAATGGATTGATTCTTTACTGCTGAGTGGTCTCTAATGACCATAAACTACTACTAAGGTAGAACATATATATATATATATATATATATATATATATATCTGACACCTTGAAAAAATAACGGGACACTTGTTGGTCGGAATCGGCACCTATAAAAAGCACGCGATTCCGGATTCGTTTGAATGAATGTACGCGCAAGTATACGTGGTCAACAAGTAATATAATGAAAGTAAATTGTCGATCCCACGAGGAGTTATACTAACGATATCTGCATAACAAGCTTAAAGCAATCTAATCCGATTTAAACTATGATTAAGATGGCAAGTTTTTGTTAACACAATAACCTAAAATTATAAAAACGTAGCAACAAAGATTCGATTAAAACAAGCTAAGATCACAACTTCACTCACTACCTCATTTAACCCTCACACCTCTCTTTTCAATGCTAAGATCGCTCGAATGATAACCAGAGAAAATAAGCAACCAATAACCTCTTCCGATAGTTAAATGATTCACACCCTACTAATTAGTTCACTATATTCCTATGTGACCTAACTTAGCAAGATGGCGATAAAAGCACTTCTCAACAAGGTTACACAAGATACACCGGTATATTCCTATTCGAGATACAAATTAGGCTCTCATCCGAAGATAAAACAACCTACAAGTGCTATCATGCTTTAGGCCTAGTTATTTAATCCATTTTTCAATATCATAAACAACCACACATTACATACAAAGTACATAATCCATACATGAAGAACAAAGCATGATAATCATTCATTAGCAATCCATTCACATCAAAAAAGAGAGATATTCCATTAAAATCTAGTAGTGAGATCCATTGTGATCCTAGAAATGAAGTTAGTTCATAGCTAAATGACTAAGAATCATTAACAAGTTACTCATTAGGCTTAAATACATAGAATGAAGATAACTAAAATGAATGAAACTTCCTAAAACACAAGTTTCAAACACTAAAACTCCCTTCACAATATAGCAATCCAAGTTTGATGAGTCTTCTTGTTCTTGAGCTTAACACCAATCAAAGTGGCTTTGAATGCTGGAAGAAATGAAGAAAAACAACTCCAAGGCGTAAAAAATCTGCTCTCTAGGTCAAGCCACCTTCCCTCTTAAGTAGCAAAAATCCCGTCAGAAAACAGCATGGTCGACCGCCGCGGCGGTCGAATCCACCGCTGCGGCGGTGGTCTTTTGTGAAAATTACCATTTTGCCCTTTCAGCTCAAAAATCCTACAAAACACCGACGAGACATTAGGGACCATAAAATTCATAAATATAAGCAATAATAACTCTCAAAAACTCACAAAATATTAAGCTAGACGTGCTAATTCGCAGGTATAAAACCCGTTCATCAACACTCGAGAGGATCAGTCCTCTTATGTCCTATGTATATGCATAACATTTAGATTTCTTGCGCAAATTCGGTTTCCCGACAAATAAAAATCCCCTTTAACTAGGGTTGTTCATTCTCAGTCTTACTATAAGAATCCGCACCAACAATTGGTTTGGATAACTTTTTAAAATATTCAATTTGAAGAATTTAAACATGCATTGTCTAGCAGAAATAATTAGCTTAGACATTCTTAAACAGTTCTTAAATTAATGAACTATAACATTTGTAAAAGCACTAAGTGCGAATACAATAACAAATAATGATGTGGAATAATTTTAGATAATTAATCCACTTTAAGTTCTGTCAAATAACTACTTGTGTAGATACTTGCTTAATAATAATTGAATTGCTCAAGGTAATTACAGTTGAAGAAAACTTGCAACAATAAATACAAGTTAGGGTTAAGAAGAACTTGCCTTGTGCGTAGTCTACGGCTAACCAATTCAATTTAATATTCCTTGAATGAACCTAACAATTAATCAGTTTGATCTTAAATTAGTATCATATACGCATTCGTATGATTATGGGTATATAAACACATAAGAAATATTATCACTACTTGATAATATTTCAAACACAAAGAACCTATATTAATTATTTAATATAGTTCATATACCTATCTAATATTATTAACAATTTAATAATATTTTATTAGTCTTGTAATATTATTAATCATTTAATAATATTTTATTAGTCACTTAATATTATTAATCATTTAATAATATCTTACCATCTTATTAATATTATTAATCATTTAATAATATTTTATTATTCTTATAATATTATTAATCATTTAATAATATTTTATTCATTATCTAATATTATTAATAATTTAATAATATTTTATTTATTTTCTAATATTAATAATCATTTAATAATATTTTATTAATCTTATAACATTATTAATCATTTAATAATATTTTATTCATCTTCTAATATTATTAATCACTTAATAATATTTTATTTATTATATAATATTATTAATCATTTAATAATATTTCATTAATCTTATAATATTATTAATCATTTAATAATATTTTATTCATCTTCTAATATTATTAATCACTTAATAATATTTTATTTTTATATAATATTATTAATTATTTAATAATATTTTATTCATTATCTAATATTATTAATCATTTAATAATATTTTATTTATTTTCTAATATTATTAATTATTTAATAATATTTTATTAATCTTATAATATTATTAACTATTTAATAATATTTTATTCATCTTCTAATATTATTAATCATTTAATAATATTTTATTTATTATATTACCCTTTATTTATTACGTAATAAATAATTAGTTACCATCTATTTTCATTTTAATTATTATTTAATATTAATTAAATAGTAATTAATCACCTTCATAACTCTTAATTATTATTTAATATCCACATAATAAATAATTATATATTTTCTTTTTATTGGGTCCCAAATTAATTGTATTAATTTTAAAATATTTTTACCCATTTTGGTCTTAAATGATTTGAACCGGTCCGTTTAAAATGAACCGACCCGACCCGAAATTAAAAAGATCCATCTGTGAACAGTAACGAGGGCCCCTACCCTCCAAATAACAAAGGAACAAGGGCTCGGCCCTTGAGTGGCAGAATCTACAAAATTGTCATTTTTATATTTTCCAACTTTTGTTCATTTGATTAAAACTTGAATAAAATGAAATCTATAAATCCAAATGACCTCCAATTGGTATCGATGGATTCGTATTTTCTTAAACTACAATATTCCATCATTGGATCAAATTTTTGAAAGAGTTTTAATTATGAAAAATAGCCACAATGTGGGCTATTTGTACATTAGGTCATTAAAATAACATGTTTTGTGGTAAAAGCCATAACTTCATTGCTTTTCCATATTTTTGAAAGCTTCAAGTTGAGTTTTCTTTAAAACTCATATATCTAACTTTTTAGCTATAAAAATCCAATTTCCAACTTGTACATTTCAAACTACAATATTAAACATTACATGCTTCGTTAGGTTTTATCGATAAAGTTCGATATGAACATTTCCTACATTTTTATGCAATCCACAAATACCAAAACATGATATAACCACATCAAACTATGAATATACATATATTACATAGTTAAAGACTTCTAGATCATCAAAACAAGTTTTGATCGGTTAAAATAGATTTTAACCGTTTAAAAGCCATTTAGACTGCAAAAATAAAATTTAAGAAGGTTAGAGCACTTTTAAAACTTTGAGACTTATGTGTTCTTCTTCTCCTCCTACCAAAGTATGTAGTGAAGCTTTGTGTCATCCACCAAGCTCAAGCTCTAGCTATCTTCTCACAACTCTCAAATGTTTCTCTTAAATGCTCACAAATGCTCTCTCTTTCTTTTCTCTAGGATACTTGCAAATGACTAACAAACATTTCAAGTATGTGGAGCACTCTATATATAGAGTCTCCTTAACCAACATCAACCCTTCCTAATCAACCTATGTTCGTGAATTAATAAGCTAATTAAGCTTACTATAGCTTGAATGACTACATGATGGACAATGTGATTGACTAGGGTTAGTTCACCTACTATGACATGGAGTGATTTAGGAGCAACATAAAAATCAAGCAACCCCTTGTGGGTCCCACAAGTGGCCGGCCAACATGGCCATTTTTGGCCATATTTTTTATTTATGTTTCTAGCTTTAATGTGCATATATATATATATATATATATATATATATATATATATATATATATATATATATATACATATGTGTTCAATTGTTGACTAATTTTGACTTTTTATTGGACTCCATATTGGACTTTAGGATTAAATGTATTGGGTTCATCCATTGAATTGGTTTGGACTCAATTTAAATAACACATTGGACTTACATTAATTATTCTATGTTACATTTAATTAAATCAAGCATTGGGCTTGTTTAATTAATTACTTGAGCTAGTAATTAAATTAATTACATGGGCTACTAGGTTAATATCTTTGACCTAGTTTAATACCCTATTTGGATTAAAAATATAATCCAATTAGATTTACTTTAGTTAAATATAACCTCTTGCTTCATTTCTTTAAATAAATATACACATACATAAGTATATCTATTTAATTATCGAATGCACAATTAATTAGTACAAATTTGTTTAATTCATTGCAAATTATTTAATAATCATAATTACAATGTCTAATCAAATTTGTGGTCATTACAGTTGTGACATGATATCTTTGTTATAATATACCGAAAGGTGTACCTGAGCTATAACCACCCGTGGGGGTACCGCATACATGTCTTCTTGGTATTTAGGCATGACACCTTCCGTGGCGGTATGATCAGTCCATGGCATCTCCATTTTATGCTTCGGTGGGAGTTGGCCATTTTGTGATTTGTTTTAGGAGGCATATTAGTTTTTTTGTTCTATTATATTCTATGGATTGGTAATATTTGTGTCGAACACATATTCTGATTTTGCATACATCTGGATTGCGTAATCCAATGTGTGATTACTTATGTGGCATTATTTTGACTTGCCTGTATGGCAAGATATATTTCTGTTTTGTTTTGAGCTCAGTATGAAATAACACCTGCAATATTTCGAACTTCCAAGAGAGTTGTAATCCGACTTTATACGAATAAATAAAGGTTGAATTACATCTAATATGTGCTATGAAATCTTTGTTATTGTTTGTTTACGTGTTTCGATTCAAGTATCTGACTTTAACACGAAAAAGGAGTATAAAAGATTTTTTTTCAAAAATTGAAAAAAAAGATAAAACCTAAATCCTAAATTTGGAAACCCTAAGGTTCAAACCCTAAACCCTAAAAAGTATTATTCACAAATACGCGTATAAATACAAAAATTATACGAACAAAATATGGAAATAATACAATAATAATACAAAAATTATACGGTATAAATACGAAAAAGTCAAATATAAATAGTAAAAGTCAACTATACTAATTAGTATACTAATCAAGATTAAGGCTAAACTAAGTAAGTTTGATTAGTTAAAATGATTTACTAATCAACCAATCACATGTTAGCTTAATTAAGGACTAAACTAACCTTGACCAATCATGGTTAAGAAAAGAAAAACAAGTTAGATTAACTAAACTAGATAAAGAAACACTAGTTACACAAACTAATTATCAACTAAATCCATGTAAAATTGAGTTAACCAATCAAAATCCAAGCTAGCTATCCATGTGATTAATTTTTGACCAATTAGAACAAAGTAAAGCAAGATGGAATCTAGGCCATTGGATCAAAATGTCCAGCCATTTTGTGCTTTTAATGAGGTGTCCTAAGTTCTTAAATATGTGTCCAAGTCTCTATGTAAACTAATAATAACTTCAAGGACTAAAAGTGCAATTAAAGAAAATTGACTTTTCCTATAAATAGCAAGCTTAGTTCACTTGATTCACCATTCATTTTCAAAGCTTAAAATCTAGTATCAAAACTATACATATATTGAGATATAGTTACTATCTTGGAAATTACAAAGAAATAGTTAAAGCTTGCAAACACCAAAGGTACAATCTTTAGTAGTTATTATGTTCGTTTTTCTTTTTGTCTTTAATTTTTCAAAAGCTCAAGAACGCGAGTAGTAGTCGTGTACGATTGTCGTTCTCCGTGTTCTTCACATGTTCTTGAGCCTTTGTACATTTTGTAGTAGTTATAATGTCGAATTTCAATTCGTAGTTTAAAGCTCAATGAACATATGTAGTGGTCATATACGGTTTATCCATTCTCCACGTTTTCGTATGTGCTTGAGCATTTTTATAAATTGTTTTAATCAATTATGCAAGCCGTTATAATGACCAAATTTTCTCAATTATAAAGTGTCATAATCACTTATGTAAGCAATTATAATACTCAAATTATTTCAAGTATAAAACCCAAAAGCTCAAGAACATAGTCGTTACCATGTACGATTTTTTCGTTCTTCGTGTGTTCTTGAGCAGAAGTCATGAATCTTTCTATGAGAAGGTTTGTGATTTGTTATTTTTATGTTATAAAGTGATATTGAGTCTTACAACATGATTTCTTAAAGAGTTAAAGAAAGCGGTACCATGTTTCACATGGTTAACCCTAAAAATATTGGCCAAAACATGCTTACTATCTGTTTTTGGCATTTTTTGAAACATTAAAATCCGAATCTGTCATAGAAATGCAAATTATAGTTGTAGATCATGAAATTCTAAGCAATTTAGACTTAATAATCACTTAAAAATGTTTTCGTATGAAAAAAGTTATGGCAGTTACCGTAAAGGACGTAAAAGCTGAAAATTTAAGAAGGGCTCTCGGGTGGAAACTCTAAAAGGCACCAAGTTTTATGATTTTGAGCTAGCCAATTTTTATAAAAATTCCACCAATGAAAATAGTTTAGTTTAGTGATAAAAACACGTATAGAACGAAAAAAATTCGATGAACTAACATTCGATACGCGAAACCCTTTGTATAGGCGCTTTAAACGATTACCGAGAAACCCTAATTTATGCTAAAGGCTTCTATCCTTAACCGTTGTTTACTTGCTTTCTATGTGATTTATACATTTTTGTGTATGCAACGTGTTATAAATCTTTGATACGAAAGTTATTGCTTCTTGTTTCGTCATAGCTTGCAAAATGAAATGCTTATTCATGATAAATTCGAATAATGCTTTATTATATCAAACCAAGTCATCTTGGGGCGATCCTGACATGTGAAGTAAATTGAGATGAACAAATATGTATTACTGTTCTTGATCTGTCCAGTGTATGGTATGTTATGTATAATATAGGAAGTCGTTAGGTTGATCCCCTTTCTATATCCACTGTAAAAGGTTCTAAGTCGAAAGACAAAGAACAGTTCAAGGTCTAACCACCACTCAGTCTTGGTATGTTAAAACATTTGTAAATATCAATTGTTGTGCCATGTATCCTTACAATCCTTATCGGTGTGAGTTCACTTATATGCTATGCGTTTAAGACTTATTGAACATTTTAGCTCACCCTTGCATATAAACCTAATTTTCAAACAAACCCGAGAGCTCCGGCTCAAAGAAGAAAGGAAAGAAGAAATGTGTAGACTAGTTTACTGCTTTCCTTAACTGTTCTTAACTGTAGTCATAATGACATTTTGTAATAAGAACAAGTTTCACACATGTAACCGAATATTATATAAATATTATAAGATTTTATCACATTCTATTGTTATGTCTTTACTTTGATTAAACTTAGAATTGTTTAAAACTTAACATAGTAATAATAATGATCTATTTATCTGAATGAGAATCGATAAATAACTTGTGAGTGTTGTACATCCGAGACAGGACTAAGCGATGTTGACTAGTCAAATCCATCATTAAGGTTCCTCGGACCCAGGTATAAGTCGTTAGTACTATCCTGAATGTTGGATAAGTAGGATTATTAATATGAAGAGATATCACTATAAACAAATATGTTTCGAATGAGGGTTTTAACTAGTTAGGTAATGTTCTGTACGGAAAGAGAATTTTACACCGGACAAAGATATAACCATTTGTCACGGATAAAGATGCAAACATTTATCACGGGTGAAGATGCAAACATTCACCGCGAGATTCTCTGTTCCCAAGAGCTGTCCTAATGATTTAATGCCGCGGATGTTGGAACATGTAAAGTTATAGAATATCTACATATTAAGGATAAAATGTTACGATTGAGTATTAAGTCTCTTGTATCGATTGCAAAGACTTAATATATATTAATGAAAGATCTTTGGGAATTAGGATGAGAACTGTATTTATGAACAAAGAAAATCATCCATAAACCTAATGATTTAACATTTATAGTGAGCACCAAGTCAACTATAGTAAGTATAGTGATTTGGGGGAGTCACAACACCAACCATTTGATTCAACCTATTATTTTACTGTGATAACTTAGTTCATTTCAGATCAGATCAGTTGATTTCTTTATTCATTTTAGTTTCTTATTTCTGCACTTTATATATGTACTGGGCATTTAGTTCATACTGTATTTTTCTTCTGGCAGGTACTCAATGGGATCAAGGGCAAATGTGATCAGAGTAAATGGATTAGGTATTTAGTTTAGGTTTTGATACTTTGATTTCTATTTAGAGTTACAATAAAAAGATTGTGTTTTGAGCTGGTTGGGCATTTTATTTATACTATTCTTTTTGCAGCTTAAAGCTTTGATATTATTATGTCGTTCTGTTGGGTTTTGTGTGTAACATCTCTTTCTATTTCGAGAAAATGGGTGTTATAGAGCTGGTATCAAAGCTAGGTCTCTTTCTTGCAAAAAACCTATTTAGGTTTGACCTATAAGTTTTGGGTAGATGTATGGGTTAGGTTTTTGTTCCATTTGATATTCTGTTTAGTTATCATATTAGTTCTTATTCAAATTTACCTCTAATATATTTTACTCCCATCCATTGTTTTCTTTATTAGATGGCTTGTAGATCTATTAGAGGTGCAGGGAGGCGAGGTAATATTAGGGGAAGAGACGTGGGCCAACCCAATGTGCAGCCAGATGTGTAGCCTAATAATCAGGATAATGTTCAATTGACAGCTTTGGTAAATCAGACAGTTAATCAAGCTTTACCATAGTTGGTGGCACGGGTCATTCAAGCGATGCAACAGTAGTCGCCAGAAATTCCTAATCAAGGGAACCTAGAGAATGATGGTCCATAGGTAAATGAAGAAGAAAGAAATGTAGATGGTGTTGAACAACCTATGGTTCCAATGTATATGTGGTTAGAAAGGTTTCAAAAGTAAAAAACAACAACCATTTAGTTCAACTATGACTCCAATTGATGCTAAGAATTGGATTATCCATTTAGAGAAAATTTTTGATGTGTTGGGGTGCTCGGATAACCAAACAGTGTTGATGGCTGCTTATAAACTAAAGGGGGATGTACAGATCTGGTGAAAACTAATAAAAACAACAAAGGGTGATGGATTCATTGAGACATTTACATGGGCAGAGTTTGTGATGTATTTTTTCGACAGTGCTTCTCAACTGCTGATAAAGAGGCTTATAGTAGGGAGTATCATTTTATTCGGCATAGGGATGATGAGTCCATCAAGAATTTTATGACAATGTTCACTAGGTTAGTAACTTTTGTGGGAACCTCCGCAGGCCTGCAGTAGAATAGCCAGAGAAGTTTAAATGGAGAATTCACTATAAGTATTGTCAGCATCTCATTAACACTAAGTTTGCAGATGTGTCTATTGTGACAGCCCCAAATTCAAGTACCACTACCTCGAATTTGGTGCTCACGCAATAATATAAACAATCTCTGCTAAACAACATGTAATACTAATGCGGAAAATAAATAAACATATGTTGTCTATTACAATGACTTTCTAGTCCCAAGGTCTATAACCTTTACCAAAATAAACATCACAAACTACAAAATAATATCAGTGTTTGCGTTACAATCTTATAAGTTCTAAACAAAATATAAATAAACTAACAACTATCTAGATAATTAAGATTTTGCTTTCCCTTTTTCCTTTATCTTTACCCGATCCTTCAGGTTTAGTTTCAAAATATTTTATGACATAGCAAGTATGAGCAACTAGCTTGCTCAGCAATTTAAATGAATAACAATAATTATGTCATAAATAAATAGGAATATCAACTGAATGATTTAATAAAAGGAGCTCAACAATGAACAATAGAATCAATGCACAAAATAAAGAAGTGACAATTGATTATTTAACTGATGAGTGGTCAAATGGACCATGAACTACTATTGAGGAAATCAATCACTTGATTGACCCTCTTAGGTTACTTTGTCAGAATTGTACTTGAGGGGATCAGCCTCTCGTACCATATGTATATGCATAACATTTATTCTTTTTGTATCGTTTGTTCGATACTTAGGTTATTCCCCATTATGGGTTGTTCTTCTCAGTCTAAGAATCCGTACCACTATGGCTTGGATAACTTTCAAAATAAATTTCACATAGGTCTAGCCGAACAATGGCTTAGACTTCTTCTTTAATCAATTCATAATTCAAGAATGGAATATGAATTCAAATAATATATACCATTTGCAATAATATTATTGTGGAATAACTTGCGATATAATATAAGCTCAAGATTTAAGAATTAGCACAATAATATTGAGTAGAGTTAGGAAGCTTGCTCAATACAAATTTGAGTAAGGTTAAAGAACTTGCCTGTCTGTTGACTTACGGCTAATTTGCTTAATTTAAACTCCTCTTGATGTCCTAACATTAATAACGTTAGCCTATCAATTAGTATAACATATAATCGTGCACTTTAAACACTTATCTATGCTAAATAATTAATCACATAACACATATAATTTTATATTAATCATATAAGACATTTGATTGATCTTATATTAATGATTTAATTAATCAATATTATTTTTCTTGAGTGTTAAACACTTATTAAACTCTTAAACAATTTACTATCATTGTTTAATTAAATTCTTTTTATAATATTAACTTTATCTTCATTTAATTACTATTTAATATTAGTTAAAGAGTAATTAATTAATTACCTTTAGTCATTATTTTACAATAGATAATAACTAATTATGTTTATTTATTATTTAAAAGTTAATTAAATAATAAATAATTAAAGTATTAATCTTAATTGCCTTATTATTTAATATTAATTAAATAGTAATTAATTTATTAATTATCCTCATTTATTATTATTTAATAATAAATAATTAGTTTATTAACTTTAATTATCTTTAATTATTATTTAATGTTAATTAAATAATAATCAATTAATTAAATATCCTTACTTATTATTTAATCTTAATTAAATAATAAATAATTAGTTTATTAACTTTAATTATCTTTAATTGTTATTTAATGTTAATTAAATAATAGTCAATTAATTAATTATCCTTACTTATTATTTAATATTAATTAAATAATAAATAATTAGTTTATTAACTTTAATTATCTTTAATTATTATTTAATATTAAATAATAATTAATTAATTAATTATACTTACTTATTATTTAATCTTAATTAAATAATAAATAATTAATTTATTAATTTATTCCTAATTTAGTTATTATTTAATGTTAATTAAATAATAATTAATTAATCAATTACCCTTACTTATTATTTAATCTTAATTAAATAATAATTAATCATTCTTTAATTATTATTTAATGTTAATTAAATAATAATTAATTTCTTAATTATCTTTATTTATTATTTAAATAATAAATAATTAATTTATAAATTTTATCTCTTTTCAATTATTATTTAATATTAATTAAATAATAATTAGTTAACTATTTATCTTTATTTACTATTTAATTATAAATTAAATAATAAACAATTAATTTATTTACTTTATCTTTCTTATATTATTATTAAATACTTAAATCACATATTTAATAATTAATTATAATTTATTAGTAATTTAATCTAATTACTAACTAATTAATAGCTGATTAGTGCACTATTTACACATTAAATACAATTAAAAATAATTAATTTATTAATTAATCTTACTTATTATTTAATATTACTTAAATAATAAGTAATTAGCAGTTTTATGATTTTTCAGAAATTAAAAATATTAATTTATCATTTTTCCTTTAGTTAGTAAGGTTTAATCATATTTTAATTATGGAAATTACCAAATGACATGCTAAAAATACAAACATATTTTTATAAAATACTACAGGAAAAACCAAGCAACTTTCATCAAGGACCCATCGCCGGAACCGATCATAATTCCGGTGAACCGGTCGCCGAAAAGTTCTGGCCGGTTCATGAAAAAAAAAACCCGGCAGAAACATTACTCATTTCCCGATTTTTGTCTAACTTTGGGGTCTTGGAGAAAAACCTTAATAATATGAGTTCTATAACTCCGATGGAGCTCTACTAGGTATCGATGGAATCGTGACTTCCCGAACTACAATTTTCTGTGGTCAAACACTATTTTTGGACAAGTTTTGATTTCGGAAATTAGGTTAAAGTGGACTGTTCATGCAATAACTTGGACAGTGAGGTGTGTTTGGTCAAAAATGCATAACTTACTCATTTTAACACATTTTTGGGTGATTCCAAAGGGATTTTTTTTCTTAACTTATCCATATATTCCCAGAAATTATTAAATCACAAAAATAATTTGTAGATTTTAAAATGTGCAATTTATTTTACAACCTATGTTTTGTTCGTCGGTAAAAATATTTTCAAGTATTTTGCGAGATTTTTCTACATAAATCCATACCGCTATACATTTAAACCACATGACATCCTATATAAACATGTCTAGCATGATTCTAAACATAAATATCTCCAAGATAATATTTCTACCATAAAATTTAAATGAAAACCAAGATTAGGGTTTTAAAGGAATTTTTTTACCTTTTGCTTTTGATGGCTTGTTTTCTTTGCTTTTCAAAGTAGGTAATAAGTTGTGATGACATCCAAGAACACCCCCCTTGATGAAAATGACTTGACTCACTTGACTCGGTGGTGACTCACTACACAACTCACTTCCTTTTTCTTTAACTCACATAGTTAACTCACTAAAACTCACTAGCACATTATATAGAGAATACTTGCAATATTTTGTAAACTCTCCACCAAATGAGCTAGCTTCTATTTATAGTAGTATAAATCTATACATATAACATATATATGTATAGATTGGACTTCAACATTTTTACAAAATTTTCTAGCCAAAAAGGTTGAGTGTTCCACACACTAATGAAATCAACAAATTGAATAAAAATTTGGAATCCATAGTACTCTCTCCATACCACCAGCCATGCTCTCTAATTTGTCCCATTATTTATTTATTTTTATAGTCAAATTGGTAAATAATGGATCTTCTAGAAGCTTTAACAATTGGATCGAGGAATGGACTTGCAATTTATTTCATTTGGGCCATATATGATCATAATAATCCAACAACATTGGGCTACCAAAATAACTCACCCACTTCTTAATAAATTGGGCTAGCTTAATTAAATATCAACCCACAAAGCACATCACACAAATCCCTCACTTAATTAATTGTTTGGGATTATTTAACTAATTATAAGAACATTTAAATAATCAATTTAAATTTAATTTATATAATCAATTTAGACTTGTCATATTCAATATTAATTGAATATTTAATTATGGTTCCTCACAAAATAATCTTAGGCTAGTCCGTTAATTTAATAAATCCATTAATCGAACTTCCTTTACTAAAATTAACCGAATAGTCAACAATCAAATTACCACATAAATGTTTAAATTAAATCACACAATAACTCATTTAATTAGAATTTAGTTTTCCAATTTTATTTATAATGTAATTCAAAATTTCTTGGTTCTTACATTCTCCCCCCTTATAAGAATTCCGTCCCCGGAATTACAACATAAGATCACTTAAAAAGATGCGGATAATTCGTTTTCATCTTTTCTTTGAGCTCCCACGTAGCTTCTTCAACTGCATGGTTTCTCCAAAGAACTTTGACCGAATGTATCACCTTATTTCGCAACGTCTGCTCCTTCCTATCTAGTATTTGAACAGGAATCTTTTCGTATGATAGATCATTTTCGACTTGAATCGGTTCGTAGGATATCACATGCTTGTAATCAGGTTTATATGGCCGCAACACTGAAACATGAAACACGTTGTGAATGTACTCAAGTTCAGGAGGTAAGGCTATCTCGTACGCCACTTCACCTATTCGCTTTAAAATTTCAAATGGCCCTATAAATCTTGGGTTCAATTTTCCTTTCTTGCCAAATCTTATCTTCCATTTCCAGGGAGATACCTTTAAAAATACAAAACTACCGACTTCAAAGTCCCGCTTCTGACAATGAAAATCGGCATACTTCTTCTGACGATCCTGAGCTGCTACTAGACGAGCTCTTATTATTTTGATCACATCGACAGTCTGCTGCACCATTTCAGGTCCCAACAGTCTTCGCTCACCAACTTCATCCCAGCACAAGGGCGTGCGACATTTTCTTCCATAAAGTGCTTCGTAAGGCGGCATGCCAATACTAACATGATAACTGTTGTTGTAGGCAAACTCCACCAAAGGTAGGTGATCATCCCAATTGCCCTTCAAATCTATAACACAGGCTCTAAGCATGTCCTCAAGCGTTTGAATCGTTCGCTCGCTCTGTCCATCGGTTTGGGGATGATATGCAGTACTCAGCCTTAATTGTGTTCCCAATCTCTCTTGCAAACCTCTCCAAAATTTCGATGTGAAGCGCGGATCTCTGTTAGACACAATCGACACTGGTACTCCACGGCGTGACACAATCTCCTTCACATACAACTTCGCCAACTGCTCTAGACTATATCTTATTTTGATCGATAAAAAGTGTGCAGATTTTGTCAAACGATCCACGATTACCCATATTGCATCAAATCCTTTCTGAGTAACTGGAAGTCCCACCACAAAGTCCATCGTGATATGCTCCCATTTCCACTCCGGAATTTCCAACGGTTGTAGCAGTCCACTCAATCTCTGATGTTCTGCTTTAACTCTCTGACATGTTAGACATCGGCTAATGCACTCTGCCACTTCCCTCTTCATATTTGGCCACCAAAAATATTAACGTAAGTCCTGATACATCTTGGTACTCCCAGGGTGTATTGAGTACTTTGTAGTGTGAGCTTCTTACAAGATTTCTTCTTTTAATTCTGGAACCATCGGTATGCAGATCCTCCCTTCAAACCTTAATAGTCCTGTATTATCCACTTTGTATTTCAAATCTTCCCCTTCTAAAATTCTCTTTCTAATACTGACACGTTCTTCATCTTGCTCTTGAGCCTCCTTTATTTTATCTAATAAAGTTGGACTCGCTTCTACCGCGAATAGTTTCTCATCTGAACCTTTCAGATGTTTTATCTCTAACTCTAGTCTTTCTATATCTTTTATCAACTCCTCTTGAGATGTTAACATTAATAACTTCTCCCTGCCCTTTCTGCTCAGAGCATCAGCTACAACATTGGCTTTACCCGGATGGTACATAATTTCACAATCGTAATCCTTGGTCAATTCCAACCATCGCCTCTGTCTCATGTTTAGCTCATTTTGAATGAAAATATACTTCAAACTTTTGTGGTCTGTGTATATTTCACACTTCTCCCCATACAGGTAGTGCCTCCAGATCTTTAGGGCGAACACTACTACTGCTAACTCCAGGTCGTGAGTTGGATATCCCTTTTCATAGTCCTTCAACTGTCTTGATGCGTACGCAATGACCTTTCCGTGTTGCATTAACACACATCCAAGTCCCTTGAGTGACGTATCACTGTATATCACAAAACCCCCGGTATTGTCAGGCAATGACAACACTGGTGCTTCAGTAATCCTCTTCTTAAGTTCCATAAAACTCGCTTCGCATTTATCCGTCCATACGAATTTAACTGTCTTTCTTATCAAGTTGGTTAACGGTGTCGCTATTTTAGAAAAATCCTGGATAAATCTTCGATAATAACCCGCCAACCCAAGGAAACTTCTAACTTCTGTCGGTGTCTTTGGCTGCTCCCAATTTATAACTGCCTCTACCTTTGCTGGGTCCATCGAAACACCTTTCTCATCAATTACATGCCCCAGAAACTGTACCCTCTGTAGCCAAAATTCACACTTTGAGAATTTTGCATACAGTTTTTCCCTCCTTAGTGTTTCCAACACCACTTTTAAGTGCTCAGCGTGCTCCTCTTTCGTCTTCGAATATACCAGAATATCATCTATGAATACAACAACGAACTTGACCAAATACGGCTTGAACACCCTGTTCATCATATCCATAAATGCTGCTGGTGCATTCGTTAGACCGAATGACATTACCAAAAACTCAAAATGTCCATAACGAGTTCTGAATGTCGTCTTCAGTACATCTTCTTCCCTTACCTTCAACTCATGGTAACCGGTTCATAAGTCTATCTTTGAAAAGTACTTTGCTCCCTTAAGCTGATCAAACAGATCATCAATCCTGGGTAACGAGTACCTATTTTTAATCGTAACTTTGTTCAACTCACGATAGTCGATACAAAGTCTTAGGGATCCGTCCTTCTTCTTTACAAATAAAACCGGTGCTCCCCAAGGAGACACACTTGGCCGAATATATCCTTTATCTATTAGCTCCTGCAGTTGTATCACCAATTCCTTTAATTCTACCGGCGCCATTCTGTATGGTGCTTTCGAAATTGGTACAGTCCCTGGTGCTAGTTCAATTTTGAACTCAACTTCCCTATCCGGTGGTAAACCCGGTATCTCATCTGGGAAGACATCCGAGAATTCTCGTACCACAGGTATTTGACCCAATTCACCCTCTACTCTTTGAGTATCAACCACATGAGCCAGATAACCTACACACCCCTTTCTCAACAATCTCTTTGCTTGCATCATCGTCAGACAACGATATTGTCTTGGCGATTTACTCCCCTGAAATACCACTTTCAACTTACTCGGGGTTTTCAAAGTTATACTCTTCTTCTGGCAGTCAATCAACGCCTCATGATTCGATAACCAGTCCATACCGAGAATGATATCGAACTCTCCCAAACGAATTGGGATTAAGTTCACTCCAAGTTTAAATCCTCCTAACTCAACGCAACAATTCCTATGAATACATTCTACGGTAATAACTTCATTGTTGGCTACTTCTATATTCAAAGGATTTTTTAGTTTTTCTCGGGGTAGTTTTAATCTATTAGCAAATTCTTCGGATATAAATGAACAGGTAGCACCCGAATTAAATAATACATAAGCATTAATATTATTGATCGGAAGAATACCTGACACTACGTCCTTTGATTCCACAGCATCCTGAACTGTCATGTTAAAGGTGCATGCAATTGGTCTGTTAGGTTGATTGGTTGGTCCTCCAATGGTTAGCTTGCTATTGTTCCTTCTATTTCCACCAGATACGTCATTCTTTTTCTTTGGGCAGTCCTTAATTTGGTGGTCCGACGCTCCACAAGAAAAACATCCGCTCCTCTTCCCTTTAGGGCATTGGGGAGCAATATGCCCTTGCTACCCACAGTTATAACAGACCCCCTTACCCTTTATGCATTTCCCAGAATGGTTCTTCCCACACTTTTCACATTTGTTGCCTTTCTTGGCTTCTCCTCCAGTTTTACTGCCTCCTGACATCTAGTTATCATTCCACTTCCTTTTGTAATAATTGTTACCTCCAGTTCCTTCCTTAGGCCCATCATGACCTTTCTTTTTCTTGTCTTGGTTGTATTTCACTAACGCTTCATTCCCTCCTTCGGCAATAATCGCCCTCTCCAATAATGCTGAGAATGTGTCGATTCTCAGAACAATAACCCTACTATACACCCAAGGCTTTAAACCCTGCTCAAATCTTCGTGCTTTCCTCGCCTCGGTGTCCACCTGGTGTGGAGCAAATCGAGCTAATTCGTTGAACTTTGCGGCGTACTCTGCCACTGACATGTTTCCCTGCTTCAAGTCCAAGAATTTCATCTCCATTTTGTTTTTCATGCTGTCCGGGAAATAATTCTCGAAGAATAATTCCTTAAAACATGCCCATGTTACAATACCTTCTCCAGCTCTACTCTTATTCGTTTTCCACCAGTAATTCGCCTCTCCCTTCAGCATGAAGGTGGCAAATGACGTCTGTTGTTCATCAACCACTCGTGCGACCTCAAACACTTTTTCTATTTCCTCAATCCACGTTTGGGCCTCTATAGGATCTGTAGACCCACGAAATTCTGGTGGTCCTACTAATTTGAAATCCTTAAAATTTGCTAAGTGTGTCCCTGGCTCGTTTACAGCTGGCGGTACTACTGGTTGTACTAATGGTGGTGGTCTATTTTGCATCATCTCCATCATCATGGCTGCGAAAGCCCTCATTGGGTCTTCTTGCCTCTCAGCATTGTTTCCGACTTCATCTACACGTCGAATTCGAGGCACACGTCTTGGCGGCATTCTCTTTTAGTAAACAAAATCTTATATTTATTATTTTGTATATTACATTTTATGCACATTTTATAAATGTTTAGACATTTAATAGTTAACGTAAAAATCAAGCTCAATCAGACCAAGTTATCATAATAATGTCGCATCTATATTCATATGCCAACTGGTAGTGTAAAACACTTACATCACAAGCATATTTCTATAAATGTTAACTATCCCTCTAGTCAACAAAAGACAGGATAACGTGAAACCTATCCCAAAGAACAACAATAGATGGGATTCACAAGAACTACATTTCCCTAAAACACAAAAAGTGGGGATGTATCATAAACACCTAGCATCTCTCATAGTCTGAGGTTTACATCATATATATAACCCTATGAACAAAAAGTGGGTTCTAAACTGCATCTATATACAAACAGAAAAATAAAATATCAACGATCAATCCGACGGGTAGCGGCCTCGTGCTCCTGCCGAGCGATCCTATCAACCACACTGCGTCTCACTACCTGCCTGCTCAAATATTCCTCTCGAGGATAATTCAGGATCCTGCTCCTCAGCCTACCAAAAGCGGTATCTAACTCGAAACTAGCAGTATCAATCCTGGTAGCACTGGCCCTAACCTCAGCCTCAAGCTCATCAGCCCTCCTGGATACGCTCATCCACTCATCATATATGCGGATCTTATCCGCTATCTCCATGTCAAACTCAGCTGACATCCCTGCTAACTGTCTCTGCAACTCATCCCTTTCTACTTGGAATCCCTCAGCCTGTCTCTTAGACTGCTCCAGCTCATCAACTAGATCTACCTCCCTCTCACGGAGGTGATGTACTGTAACTCATAGCGAAATAGCAGTCTGACGGTACCCCTGCACCTGAGTCTCCAGCACAGCCACATGCTCCTTCAACCTAGTCACCTCGTCAGACATCTGATATACCGCATCTCTATACCGGTCCTCCATCTCTTGATGGGTCTGATTCTCTCTCTCCAAATGCTGGACTCTAGCTCTATGTTAGCACTGGTCAGCTCCTCGATAATATCGCTGGCAGTGGTGCCCATGCCGTCAGCATACTCAGCTGGCTGCTTAATCAGATCATCCTCGGAAAATGGCTCCTCAGCTGACTCCTCAAAAACTTATGATGAATTATTACCATATTTTAAGAAGACAAGATCACAACTCCCTTAATACGCCACATGAATCAAATTACTATGCCTCCAGTTATTCCACTTATTAATCATTTCCTAGTGATTTAATAAGCATATTCATATCACTCATCATGTTATATTCCTATGTATAATTAATAAGATAAACTCTTTAAGACCTAACTCCTATCACAGTTACAATCTAGTTAATCAATTACATGTAGAAAAACTAGAATACATGCTTATCATATTCAAACCTAATCTTAGACTTCATTTTCCAAATTCATCTAAGGTGTGAAATTAATTGATGGCCAGATAATCAGATACTCATAACAAAATATGATAAATAACCTTTAGAAAATAAATAACTGAAAGCATATGAATAACTTAATTCATGCTAGTAAAAGGTTTATTACAATCCTGAATAATAAAATTAGTTCATGCTAGAGTAATTGAAAACCAAATTCATTAAGTTATAAAACATCGTGAATTATCAAAGATAAAAGAACAAAAAGAAGAAGAAATTGTTGCCATAATCTCACGATTCACTACTCTCCTCCTTCAATCTCCTTGTGTTGTGCACTTGAATCCTTTTAGCCTCCAAGTTGATCTCTAATCCTTTTCCTCCCAAAAGTTTTTTTTTTCAATTAGTTTACAAAAGATGTATTTATATTCTCACAAGGTAACCTTAATTAGCCCATTAAATAAACTCCTAAGCCCAATCAAACTATTGCAACATTTGCCAAAAACGACAACTGGGAAGTTCAACCGGCACGCCCCGCGCCACCTTTTGCTTTGTATTGGTGTGGCCCGTGCCACCCTGATAGAATTTTTAATTTCATCTGGCGCACTACGCGCCATATTTAGTACTATTCTGGCACCCCCCGCATCACGTAGTCAGAATCTTCCAATCCCCCCCCCCCTTCGATCCAAGTTGTCATTTATCCTCCAATTCATCATTTCTTGCAAAAATAAACAAAACACATCAAAACTAACATAATATTGCCTAAGTATAAGTAATATTTCAAGGTAAAGAATATAAGATTCACAGGTATTAAACTCACTCATCAAATACCCCCAAACTTAAGCAATTGCTTGTCCTAAAGCAACAAAACACCAAAAATTAAACACAACTATCTATTCTAAACTATATGATTGTAGACACATGACCAACTTACACTCAAGAAAAACTTCATATTTAAACATAGTAAAAAACCCAACATATTACCAATTTCATCTCACTCTCGTTACGTTCCTGTGTTTGTGAATCTAATATATTAAACCAACCTAAATTCTAATTTAACTCATGAATCATAATGCTCAATACAAGATATTTAATCACATTTACCTTTTAATTACCCTTCTAAACACTTGCTTTCATATTTTTTCTATTTGTTTAACGAGTGCGTCTTACGCTCCATCTCGTATAATATTAAGTCAGTGTGTGCAATGTCCATTTTTCTTAGGCTTTTTAAAATTACCCATGTAGCGAACTTTCCACTGGTGACTCGTAAACCGGTTGGATTTAGGGCACTAAGTGTAGAGATACTCTCAAGGACTTACTTGTTCGAGCAAACAAAAACAGATTTGCCAAGTGTTGCTTATATCTGTCTAATTTGTTTTTATATATATTTTTCTTTATCTTTTTATTTAAGACACACATCGAAGTAGTTATTTATTCTCTTTTTATATTAATGCTTTAGCAAATGATAAAGATTTCTTATCCTTAATGAGCATCAAATTCATGAAATTGAATCAAAATCGGACTAACTTAATATGTGCCTTTAAAATCAACGTGTCTCAAGCTTAACAAAACTAGCAACAGTTAAAGCTTTCGACTAGAAATCCTAATCCGTCTTTCGAGTTATCAAATAATTTATCAAGTTTTTATCATCGACTTTCATTGAATTTTCTATATCAATTTACTGCTCAAGTGTTCCTATATACACTGAAGATGACCCAACATATTTCCTAATATGCATGCAATATACTATATGAACTAAATGCAATTTTATTTTATTTTTTGGAATAGTTTATAAACAAATATGCAACTATATGATATATATAAATGCACTTATAATTAAACCACCCCCACCCCCCCAAAAAAAACTTAATATAAACAATGTCATTATTGTTAAAAATAAAAAATTAAAGAACAAGGATTTCCCTGATAAGTTAAGTGTCGCTATCGAGTTTGTCACCTACGTTGGACGGTGGGTATGTAGGTAATGTGACGCCCCTAAATTCGGGTCTCAAATACCCGGATTCGGTCATCACGATCCAATACAAACATCCACCTCTAAACAACATACAATAACTAAATGCAGAATAATAAACATATGTTGTTCATTCAAAAGGTGTTACTAGTCTCAAGATACGGTAACCTTACACAAAAGTATACAAATACCCTTAATAAAGTACTTAGGGTTTATATTACATAACAAGTAATTTAGTTAACTAAAAGGCTACATCCTGAAGTCTATTACTTCATCCTTTCCTTACCCTTGTTCTTCCCAGAAGTCTCGGATTGCACTGCAATAAGGTTTCATAATATAGCAAGGGTGAGCAACTAGTTTGCTCAACAAGTTTAAATAACAACAAGAAACAATATATCATAAATGAAAAGGAATAGCTTATGAGTATTCATCATAAGTATTAAACATTTAAGAAACCTTTAAACAATTTAACCCAATTGTAGAATTAGTGAGTTACTAAGTACGTTATATTTAATTAACTCTTATTTATTTAATTACCATTTGTTCTTAGTTAAATAGTAATTAATTAACTACCTTTAGTTATTACTTATTAAATACATAATAATGAATGACTTCTAAAATCTTATTTTTCTTTAATTATTATTTACCATTAATTAAATAATAATTAATTAATTATTTATCTTTATTTATTATTTAATGGTTAATTAAATGACAATTAATTAAAAGATAAATCTTATTTATTTTGGATTGTCATTGATAACCAAAATCAAAAGTTTTCTGTTCTCCTATCGTCGAGTGAATAGTCACTCAACGATTTGTATAGTCTGCCTTAGCAGACTTACTCTATGAATTAAATGGTATGTCTCGGCAACTTAGTCGACGATCAAAAGCAGTTCTACGACCGGAGTGATCTCACCCTACGACCACTCCGTAATGGTCAAGACCTGGCCGAGGCTACACTACGATAGCCGAAGGCTCTGGCCGAGGCCACTCTACGATAGCCAAAGGCTTTGGCCAAGGCCACTCTACGATAGCCGAAGGCTCTGACCGAGGCCATTCTACGATAGCCGAAGGCTTGGCCGAAGGCTCTGGCCCAGGTCATTCTACAATAGCTGAAGGCTTTGACCGAGGCCACTCTACGATAGCCGAAGGCTTAGCCGAAGGCCACTCTACGATAGCCGAAGGCTCTGGATAAAGCCACTCTATGATAGCTGAAGGCTCTGGCCAAGGGCTCTGGCCCAGGCTACTCTACGATAGCCGAAGGCTCTGACTGAGGCCACTCTATGATAGCCGAAGGCTTGGCCAAAGGCCACTCTACGATAGCCAAAGGCATTCAGATTTTAGTTTTAAACACAATAGTGAACATATTAACCATTTTGATTCTTTTAGACAGTTTATCATTACTTGGTGATTCTACTAGTTTCTTTAATAGGTTGACATGAACACAGGCTACTTCACATCCATTATACAGCTTATATATATTGGACTTGTCATGTTTCTTCATAACAAATTCCTACTAACAACAAGTAACCACAACAACCCATTTTAACATAATATGAAACAATTACTAACTTCCGTAAGATATTAAAAAGAATTATCTATACCTTAAAGCTGGTTTAAAACGAAATGGGTTCCTAGTTATTGTTGTTCTTCTTCTCCCGGAGTACTTGATGTAATTCGAGGACATCTACTTCACCGTTACCAGCACTGAATACTTTACTCACAACTTCCCGATGGCTTCCTTGTTATATCTCTCAGTCACTACATTCCCTCTATAATTCGGAGCTCACAATGACTACCTTGCATCAGTATTGAACAACTCAGCAAGCTTTTCCAAGAGAAAACATGGTCTCTATTTATAGGAAAGCATTACCCGTTGGTTACTGAGGTTTAGGTGGAAACTTTACCAACCCATCTTTCAGCCATACTCAGAAATCACCACTTTAGGTTGTACTCGGCAGAGTAGGGTCACTGACTGAGCTCGACAAATTATACACACACGCAAAGATAATATATTAGATTAGTTGTTTAACAGTAAAGGACCCCATGCCGGGTCATCTCTGATTTGGGACAACATACTGACTTAACTGCCCAGCAACCCATACACTCAATTAGTTATTCTCTCTCCTCCTCTTCCACGGCTGGTTTGGGAATTTGTATACCAAAAGATTGTCACGTGTTAACTCTTTTAATAAATAATAAATTACACAATTAATTCCAAGTGGGCTCATGCTTTGGACTTCATTTAATACCCAATGGACTCTTATTAAATGACTTGGACTCTTATTTAATCAAGTCCATTAATTTAACACTAGCCATTAAATATAACCCAATGATTGGTTACTTAATTTAATTGAATATTTAATTAATGACAACTTATCAATTCTATTTATATTAAAACTTTAGGGTTTGTTCAATAATTTAATTAAACTATTAGTGACTCCCTTTAATTAACGCTAGCAATTAATCACATAATCATTTAATCACGAAATTAATTAATCACATAAAAATATTTAAATAACTTCATAAAACTAACTCATTAGAAATTAAATTAATAATTTAATTAATAATGACGTGAAAATTCTAGGTCATTACATTCTCCCCTCCTTATAAAAATTCCGTCCTCGGAATTGCAAAATAAGGTCACTCAAATAAAAACGGGTAATTCGTCCTCAATTTCTCCTCGAGTTCCCACGTAGCTTCTTTAAGTGCGTGATTCTTCCAAAGTACTTTGACAAAATCAATTATCTTATTCCTTAGCCTCTGTTCCTTCATATCGAGTATTTGGACAGGAACTTCTTCGTATGGCAAGTCCTTCTCGACTTGAATTGGGTCATAGGAGATAACGTGCTTGTAGTCAGGTTTACATGGCCGCAATACTGACACATGAAACACATTGTGAATGTGCTCAAGTTCAGGAGGTAATGCTACCTCGTACGCCACTTCACCGACTCGCCTCAAGATTCCAAACGGTCTTATGAACCTAGGGCTCAGCTTGCCCTTCTTGCCAAAACGGATCTTCTCTTTCCAAGGAGATACCTTTAGAAATACGAAACTGCCCACGTCGAAGTCCCGCTTTTGGCGATGCAAATCCGCGTACTTCTTTTGACGATCTTGAGCTGCTACCAGTCGATTTCTGATAAGCTGCACTGTGTCTGCAGTCTGCAGCACCATTTTAGGTCCAAGCAGTCTTCGCTCACCAATCTCGTCCCAACACAACGGTGTTCGACACTTTCTTCCATAAAGTGCTTCGTACGGTGGCATGCCAATACTAGCATGATAATTGTTGTTGTAAGTGAACTCTACCAGTGGCAAATGGTCGTCCCAGTTGCCCTTTAAGTCCATCACAACTACTCGAAGCATATCCTCCAGAGTCTGAATCGTTCGCTCACTCTGGCTGTCAATTTGAGGATGGTACGCTGTGCTTAACCTCAACTGTGTTCCCATTCTTGATTGCAGACTTCTCCAGAAATTTGACATGAAGTGCGGATCTCTGTTAGACACAATCGATAACGACACTCCATGTCGTGACACTATCTCTTTCACATACTGCTCCAAATTGTACCGTATTCTGATAGGTAGAAAATGGGATGACTTGGTCAGACGATCCACTATTACCTAGATGACATCTAAACCTTTATGCGTCGGTGGCAAACCCACCACAAAGTCTATCGTGATGTGCTCCCACTTCCACTCTAGAATCTCTAGTGGTTGAAGCAGTCCGCTGATGCTCTGCTTTAACCCGCTAGCATGTCAGACATCAACTGACACATTTTTGCCACTTCCCTCTTCATATTCGGCCACCAAAAGTATTGTCGTAAATCTTGATACATCTTCGTGCTTCCGGGATGTACTGAGTACCTCGTACTATAAGCTTCCTAAAGAATCTCTTCTCGCAGCTCCGGATCCAGCGGTACCCAGATTCTCCCTTCGAACCTTAGCAACCCTGTGCTATCAATCTTGTACTTAAGCTCATCGCCTTCAGCAATTCGCTTCTTAATACTATCACAATCTTCATCATTTTCCTGAGCCTCTTTGGTCTTGTTTAATAAGGTTGGGCTTGCTGTTACTGTAAATAACTTCTTGTCTGTCTCCATTGGATATTTGATCTCCAACTTCAAACGTTCGAAATCTCTCACCAACTCTTCCTAATTTGTTAGCTTCAACAATTTCTACTTGCCTTTTCTGCTCAAGGCATCTGCTAGCACATTAGCCTTTCCCGAATGGTAAAAAATCTCACACTCGTAGTCTTTGATCAATTCTAACCATCGGCGTTGCCTCATATTCAGCTCCTTTTGTGTGAAGATATATTTCAGACTTTTGTGATCTGTATATATCTCACACTTCTCTCCATACAGGTAGTGCCTCCAAATCTTCAGGGCGAAAACTCCCGCTGCTAACTCCAGGTCATGAGTCGGGTAACCCTTCTCACAATCCTTTAATTAGCGTGACGCATACGCAATGACCTTGCCATGTTACATTAGCACATAACCAAGACCCTTGTGTGACGCATCACTGTACACTACGAAACCTCCCGTGTCGTCCGGTAAAGCCAACACTGGTGCCTGACTCAACCTCTTCTTCAGCTCCATGAAACTTTCCTCGCACTTTTTTGACCAAACAAACTTCACAGTCTTTCGAGTAAGATTAGTCAATGGTGATGCTATCTTTGAAAAATATTGAATGAATCTCCGATAATATCCCGCTAACCCTAAGAAACTCCTGATCTCAGTCGGCATCTTCGGTTGTTCCCCATTGATAATTGCTTCCACCTTTGCTGGATCCACCGAAACACCGTCCTTGTCGATAAATGACCTAGAAGCTGCATCCTCTGCAACCAAAATTCACACTTCAAAAACTTGGCGTACAACTTCTCCCTTCTCAAAGCCTCCAATGCGATCCATAAATGTTCTGCATATTCTTCCTCCGTCTTCGAATGCACCAATATGTCATCAATGAATACGACCACAAACTTGTCCAAGTACTGCTTGAACACTCTGTTCATTATATCCATGAATGCCGCTGGTGCATTCGTTAGTCCAAATGACATCACTAGAAATTCGAAATGACCATAACGAGTTCTGAATGCCGTTTTCGGGATATCCTCCTCCCTCACCTTCAGTTAATGATAACCCGTCCTCAAATCTATCTTCGAAAAGTATTTCGCTCCCTTAAGTTGATTAAATAGATCATCAATTCTGGGTAGCGGATAACTGTTCTTAATGGTGACCTTGTTCAACTCCCGGTAATCAATACAAAGCCTCATCGAACCATCCTTCTTCTTTACAAACAGAATCGGCGCTCCCCATGGTGATACGCTTGGTCTGATGTAACCGTTATCTAGCAGTTCCTGTAACTGAATCATCAATTCTTTCATTTCCACCGGTGCCATACGGTACGACACCTTCGATATTGGTGCGGTCCCCGGTACCAAATCAATAACAAACTCCACTTCTCTATCCGGCGGTAACCCCGGAATCTCATCTGGGAAAACATCAGTGAATTCCCCTACAATAGGTATCTAACTTAGTTCACCCTCGACACGTCGAGTATTGACCGCATGAGCCAAATAACCTACGCACCCTTTCCTGAGCAACTTTCGTGCTTGTATCATCATCAGACAACTTGATTGATGATTTACTACCGTAAAATATAACTTTTGACTTATTCGGAGTCTTTAGGTGTACACACTTCTTTTTACAGTTAATAACCGCCCCGTGACTCGATAGCCAATCCATCCCTAGGATTACGTCAAACTCCCCCAGACGAATCGGTATCAAATCCATGTTAAGTCTAAACCCTCGCAATTTAGCACAATAGTTCCTATAAATGTAGTATACAGGAATGATTTTTTTGTTTGCTACTTCTACGTTCATAGGGTGTTCTAGCTATTCGTGAGGTAAATCTAATCTCTTAGCAAAATCTTCAGAAATAAATGAGCAGGTAGCACCCGAATCAAACAATACATATGCATTAATATCATTGATCGGGATGATACCTGACACCGCGTCCTTGGAGTCAACTGCATCCTGCACAGTCATGTTGAAGGTGCGTGTTATGGGTCAGTTAGCCTGGTTGGCTGACCCTCCAGTGTTCAGCCTATTGTTGTTGTTGTTGTTATTGTTGCCTCTGTTGCCACTCCTAGCGTCTCCCATTCTCTTCGGGCAGTCCTTGGCATGATGATCGGTTGCTCCACAGGAAAAAATACTCCTTTCATCTTTTTCGGGCATTGTGGGGCCATGTGTCCTGGCTGCCCGTAGCTATAACAAACACTCTTGCCTTTCAAGCATTCGCCCGTGTGGTTCTTACCACAATTGTTGCATCTGCCAACTTTCTTAGCCTCTCATTTGGATTTGTTGCCTCCAGAAGATTGACTCTCATTCCACTTCCGTTTATTGGGGTTGCTACATCCGCTGCTTCTTGCCTTCTGTCCTTCATGACTTTTCTTCCTCTCTTGATTGAATTTAGCCAGGGTCTCACTGCCACCCTTTGCAATGATTGCCCTTTCCAACAGTTCTGAAAAACTCTTAATCTTCAATACCGCCACAGAACGGTACACCCACGACTTCAGTCCCAGCTCAAACCTCCGAGCCTTCCTAGCCTCAGTATTAACTTGATGAGTTGCGAACCTTGCCAACTCAATAAACTTGGTCGCATACTCGGCCACATACATGTTTTCCTATTTTAACTCAAGGAATTTCACCTCCATTTCTTGCTGCATGCTTTCTGGGAAGTAGTTCTCCAGAAACATTTCCTTAAAATGTTTTCAAGTAATAACGCATTCTCCCGCACGGCCCTTATTGGCCTTCCACCAATAGTTCGCATCCCCCTTCATCATGAAGGTGGCGAAACTAGTCTAATGTTCTTTGGCCACTCGTGCAACCTCAAATACTTTTTCCATTTCCTCGATCCAAGATTGTGCCTCGATCGGGTTTAGAGTTCCTTGAAACTCCGGTGGTCCAACCAGTTTGAAGTCCTTGAAATTTTCCAAGTGCGGCGCTGGCTGCAGTGCTGGTTATACTACCACTGGTAGGGGTCTAGCTTGCATGACTTCTGCCAGCATCTCCGCAAACATCCTCATAGGATTGGGTTGATCCCTAACCTCATTCTCTGACTCTGGGATACGTTGATTGCGTGGTCTACCTCTTGGCATGATCTGCTAAAGAGCAAATCTTAGACTTACGCTTATAGTTCTACGCATTATGTTAACCAAATTAACATTTAAATTCAAAACTATATATCAAGCACATTTGATTTAAACAAAGAAATAACTGCATTTATATTCATATACCAATATTTTAGTACAGACTCAACAAGTGGCATACTTCTATAAACGCTCAAGGCACAAGTTGCCTAACAACGACTATCCTCTAACGAACAAAAAGTGAGGATTTACTACCATCAACCCCTCTAACAGAACAAAAGTTGGGGTCTAACTGACATCCTATGTATACATCAAAATATAAAGGCTTATAACAGCTGAAACGTCCCTAATAGAAACAAAAGGTGGGACTCATGAATAGCAACAACAAATAAGATAACAACAATAAATCACCGCCTGCTGCAGTGAACAGTCCTATGAATAGCCTTGCATAAAGCCTGCTGGGCCAACTCCTCCACTGTATGGCGACGAATCCAGCGTCTGCTGTTACCCACCTCCCTAGGATGCCTCATAACCCGACGCCTCAGTCGATCAAACGAAGTGCCAAGAGCATACTCTAAGGTGTCAATCCTAGCGGCTCTCTCCCTATCAAGCTCAACCCTGATGGTCTATAGAACTATCTGATTCGCCATCTCCCTAGCATCTAATCTCTCCACCGTTTGCCTCAACTGACTATTCTGGATCATAAGCTGCTGCACAGTAGGACCCATTGAAGGTGCAGCGCTCTCTAATTGCTGAATTTTGGCCTGCAAATCGGCCATCCTCTCATTTAGCTCCATGTTCTCACCCGATAACATGTAAGTTGCGTACCTATACTAGTCCTCGGTCTGCTGATGAATCTGGTTCTTCTCCTCTAGGTGCTGAACCCTATTCTCTAACTTGTCGTTCGCTGTAGTCAATTCGTCGATGATGTCACTGGCAGTAGTGCCTATGCCATCAGCGTATTCTGCTAGCTCCTCCTGCACCTCATCCTTAAATTTGGCCTCATCCTCACTATAGGGCCGCATCACTCCACCCCTGACGGGCTCCGCGGCGTCCCTACTATCGTCCTCCTCAGGGTCGGACTCTACTACTGGTGCTACTGGGGCAACTGGTGCATACCCGATCAGCTGCTCAGTGTCTATAGGGATATCGGTAAACACCTCCTCCTCTCGAGCTCTGGTAGACTCGCCTATAGCCATCCTACAGCACAACAAAAAGACCAACATCAGTACGGCAATAAAATATATTCATTGAAGAAATGAAACTATATTTCATTGGGTGCAACTCGACTCGATGAATTCCCCAATTCATCAAAACCACATATGATAAATCTCTCTGATTTATCTCCTAACACTCAATACGAGTTTACTACCAAGGTTATAACCTAGGTTTCGCAATCCTAACATTTCTAACCTATAGCTCTAATACCAACCTGTGATGCCCCCAAATTCGAGTCTCAAATACCCGGATCCGGTCATCATGATCCAATACAAACATCCACCTCTAAACAACATACAATAATTAAATGCGGAATAATAAAAATATATTGTTCATTCAAAAGGTGTTATTAGTCCCAAGATACGGTAACCTTACACAAAAGTACACAAATACCTTTAATATAGAGTTTATATTACATAACAAGTAATTTAGTTAATTAAAAGGCTGCATCCTGAAGTCTATTACTTCATCTTTCCCTTACCCTTGTTCTTCCCAGAAGTCTCGGGTTGCACTGTAATAAGGTTTCATGATATAGCAAGGGTGAGAAACTAGTTTGCTCAACAAGTTTAAATAACAACAAGAAACAATATATTATGAATGAAAAGGAATAGCTGAACAATTCAACAATATGAATAACAAAAGCAGGAATAATAATTTGGTTTTAGAATCAAGATAGTCAAATAGACTATGAACTATAAACATCCACTGGAGTTAATAGTAGGTTGACCCAATGGTTACTATCAGAAATATATACCCGAGGGGATCAGCCTCAGTACAATATGTGTATGCATAACATTTAATTTTCGTGTTTTGTACCTGATATTAGATACAGGGTACTCCCCTATAATAAAGGGGTGTTCATAATAGTCTAAGAATCCGCATCTTCAATGATTTGGATAACTTTTAAAATCTTTAGCATAAATGTCTAGCCGAACAATGACTTAGACCTGCTTTGAATAGTTCTTTAAACAGTAGAACATTAAATAAGGTACAAGTCAAAGACTGTACAAGATTAAGTGCACCAAGTGCGAATAACAATAATATCGATGTGGAATAATTGTAAAGTACTTTAAACCACTTAAAGCATACTTGGAATTATAACTCAAGCTTAAATAAATAACTTTCTCAATGAAATGAGTTTAGAGATAAGGAACTTGCGCAAATTAAAGTTCGAAGTTAGGAAACTTGTCTGTCTGCTCAGCTAAAAGAACCTAGCTTTAATTAAATGGCTTTGAAGGACCTAACATTAATCAAGTCGTTCTAACAATTAGTACTGCGTATACCGGCATGTTTGTACGCTTACTATGAACTTATCAAATAAGTTTAACACATAATTCACATCATTCGACATACTAACATAATCCCAACGCAAACACACTTAGGTTAATGATTTAATAACTTATGAGTATTCATCATAAGTATTAAACATTTAAGAAACCTTTAAACAATTTAACCCAATTGTAGAATTAATGAGTTACTAAGTACGCTATATTTAATTAACTCTTATTTATTTAATTACCATTTGTTCTTAGTTAAATAGTAATTAATTAACTACCTTTAGTTATTACTTATTAAATACATAATAATGAATGACTTCTAAAATCTTATTTTTCTTTAATTATTATTTACCATTAATTAAATAATAATTAATTAATTATTTATCTTTATTTATTATTTAATGGTTAAATAAATGACAATTAATTAAAAGATAAATCTTATTTATTTTGGATTGTCATTGATAACCAAAATCAAAAGTTTTCTGTTCTCCTATCGTCGAGTGAATAGTCACTCAACGATTTGTACAGTCTGCCTTAGCAGACTTACTCTATGAATCAAATGGTCTGCCTCAGCAACTTAGTCGACGATCAAAAGCAGTTCTACGACTGGAGTGATCTCACCCTACAACCATTCCGTAATGGTCAAGACCTGGCCAAGGCTACTCTAAGATAGCCGAAAGCTCTGGCCGAGGTCACTCTACGATAGCCGAAGACTCTGACTGAGGCCACTCTATAATAGTCGAAGGCTCTGACTTAGGCCACTCTGCAATAGCCGAAGGCTCTGACCGAGGCCACTCTACGATAGCCGAAGGCCACTCTACGATAGCCGAAGGCTCTGGCTCAGGCCACTATACGATAGCCGAAGGCTCTGACCGAGGCCACTCTATGATAGCCAAAGGCTTGGCCGAATGCCACTCTACGATAGCTGAAGGCTCTGGCCAAGGCCACTCTACGATAACCGAAGTCTCTGGCCAAGGCCACTCTACTATAGCCGAAGGCTTTCAGATTCAGTTTTAAACACAATAGTGAACATATTAACCCTTCTGATTCTTTTAGACAGTTTATCATTACTTGGTGATTCTACTGGTTTCTTTAATAGGTTGACATGAACACAGGCTACTTCACATCCATTATACAACTTATATATATTAGACTCGTTATGGTTCTTCATAACAAATTCCTCCAAACAACAAGTAACCACAACAACCCATTTTAACATAATATGGAACAATAACTAACTTTCTTGAGATATTAAACAGAATTATCTATACCTTAAAACTGGTTTAAAACGAAATGGGTTCCTAGTTACTGTTCTTCTTCTTCTCCCAAAGTAGGTGATGTAATTCGAGGACATTTACTTCACCGTTACCACCATTGGATACTTTACTCACAACTTCCCGATGGCTTCTTTGCTATATCTCTCACTCACTACACTCCCTCTATAATTCGGAGCTCACAATGACTCTCTTGCATCAGTTTTGAATAACTCAGCAAGAATTTCCAAGAGAAAACGTGGTATCTATTTATAGGAAATCATTACCCGTTGGTTACTGAGATTTAGGTGGAAACTTTACTAACCCATATTTCAGCCATACCCAGAAATCACCAGTTTAGGTTGTACTCGGCATAGTAGAGTCGCTGACTAAGTTCGGCAGATTATACATACACGCAAAGATAATATATTAGATTAGTTGTTTAACAGTAAAGGACCCCATGCCGAGTCATTTCTGATTTGGGACAATATACTGACTTAACTGCCCAACAACCCATACACTCAATGAGCTATTCTCTCTCCTCTTATTCCCCAACAGGTTTGGGGATTTGTGTCCCAAAAGATTGTCACGTGTTAACTCTTTTAATAAATAATAAATTACACAATTAATTCCAGTTGGACTTTTATTAAATGACTTGGACTATTATTTAATCAAGTCCATTAATTTAACACTAGCCATTAAATATAAGCCAATGATTGGTTACTTAATTTAATTGAATATTTAATTAATGACAACTTATCAATTCTATTTATATTAAAATATTAAGGTTTGTTTACTAATTTAATTAAACTATTAGTGACTCCATTTAATTAACGCTAGCAATTAATCACATAATCAGTTAATCACGAAATTAATTAGTCACATAAAAAGATTTAAATAACCTCGTAAAACTAACTCATTAGAAATTAAATTAATAATTTAATTAATAATGACGTGAAAATTCTAAGTCATTACAGGTAAAGTACGCGGCTCTTGTAGCCATAGCCATAAAAGCGTTGACAATATAGGTATGTATTGTGTCTTGGCTTTAAGTAAGTCTCCTGTTTCGCCTATCCATCCGTCCTTGTAGCCTGCGTAGAATTTTACCGAACTGACGAACAGATGCAGAAGAAGCTTCTGTTGTTGGTTATGCATTTGGTGGTTCCTCCTCAGCTTGTTGTAATGGTGGCATCAGGATATAACCCTTTCCTCGACGGTGTAAAATAGTTCATTCCCATGCTTTATACTTATCAATGATGAAGTGATCAATGGTAGCCATAGGTTGTTAAACTAAAGGGGTGTTTGATAAAAACTGAATGAACTAGTTCTGAATGCTTAAATAATTTGAATGAGATGAATGAATTATATTTCTGAATACTGAATAAAAAATGTTGTTTGATAAGTGATATGTTTGAAATATCTTAATAACATATTTTTACTATTTTACCCATCTGAAAAAATTCTAAGTTGTTGTAAATTTATTTAATATTACTTAATATAATATTTTAAAATTTTAAAATATTTTTTTTACTCCATTCATCTAGTACTTAACCATTCAGCCAACAAAATTAGATTTAGTCATTTAACCCAAAAATCTAACCGATTCAGCCATTTAGCCACATTCAGCTCTAAACAAACGCATTGAATGATTGACTGATTCAGCCATTCAGCCTCATTCAGATGTTATCAAACAGCCCCTAACTCTGAAGAGCTCCATTGCACCCCTACACGTCGACATAACTTAGTAATTAATGAACTATGTGGTAGGCCACCTCGTAGAAGCTTCTCAATTGATTATTATATGATCCTACCAATATTAACTTCATAAATATTGTAAACCCCAATAGACTGTCGCACAATTCCATGCAAGAGAAATGCTCGCTCCTTTATAACGTCATTTTGATGCTTGGTGGGCATCAAGTTGTCACATATAAACGCATACCACACCTTATTATAACGGCTTAACGCTGCATGCAAAAAACTCACTTTTTCATCAAAATTCGCCTTTAACGTCTAAGTGGTTCATGGTTTGCACAAACATTGAATGACAACATCCAAACAACAGTTAGAGTCTTCATACTGGTGGCCGTGACCATCGGTAGGTGTATTATAATAGTTGTGTCGCCCCCAAATTCGGGTATCCTCAACCTCGAATTTGAAGCACACGATCATCATTCAGTAATATAAATGATAAATTTCATGAATTTTTAAAAAAAATTTATAACAATAATAAATAATATTCAATCTTAATATAGATATTAAAATTCGATTATTTAAATCTTTATAAATTCTCGGTTCCAAAATTACAACTGTTATAATTCATCTTTACCTTTTAGAATCATACGTTCTATGTGTCGACGCCGGGATTTTCGTCGTTTCGTTTTTTAATAAAAAGGTCTTTCCAATTTTAGCTTTTAGATTAAGATGTGACTTTTGAAAAGGGTCGGCTTAGTGTCGATGGAGTTTTGAAATGTCGAATTTTTTATGAGCCAATTGACCAGAGTCGCCAGCTGGTATATTTAAAATGGATGTACCAACTCATCCGAATTTTTGTTTTCGTAATTGCTGGCTCATATGTGACTCCGAATTAATTGGTCCACAAACCGAGATTCATAGAGTTCGGGGGCTTGCTTAAGCGAGAGGAAGGTGTTAGGCACCCCCCGACATCCGTGAAAACACGGTTACCGCTATCTCGATGTTGTCCTATCCTTTTAAATTTCTAAAAATGCGGGAGTTGCGTGTGTGCGTGCGTGCCTAGGTGATGGTGGTGGTGAATTTTGCATAAAAGTTGCTTTGATTTTATATGGCACAATGTGTTTTGTCGAGAAAGTGTTTAGACGTCTTTTGACCCAAATGATGAGGCTTCGCTTTTTATAAGAAAGATT